>BDGG01000019.1:294021-475769 GCA_001949185.1 Ramazzottius varieornatus | reverse complement strand
CCTGCTGCACATGCCTTAGAGATTCCGGACATCATGTACACCGATAGCCATCACATCATACCGGGGATGGAAGCACTTTGTCTGTTGTTGAAGAGGCTCGCGTTCCCTAATCGCCTCTGTGACCTGGAAAAGATTTTCGGCAGGAATCGTACCGTTTTATCGCGCTGTTTCAATCATACTCTGAAATACGTTCACGACAAGTTCTGCGGGCGACTGGAAACTCCTGTACAACCATGGATTGACGCCGATACTCTGGAGTTATGGGCACAGGCGGTATCGCGGAAGGGTTCACCGTACGATCGATGTGTGGGCTTTATCGATGGAACGAATATCGAAATTTGTCGGTAAGGTCTCTCCTTCTTATTAGTTATTACTATTCCTGGTTGTACATTGGCAAAAAAAAAATGTTTTGCAGTCCGTCAGACTACGCCACCCAAAAGATCTGCTACACTGGATACAAGAAGGAGCACGACCTGAAGTACACCGGGGTAATGGCGCCTTGTGGAATCATGTTCATCATGTGCGGACCAGAACCAGGAAGCTTTCATGATGCAAAACTGTTGTACCGAAGTCAAATTCTTACTCAAATGCGAGAAAGTCCAATATGGACTCCTACACTTGAAAGTGGATTTTACCTGTACGGTGATCAAGCTTACAAATCCACACCTCAAGTCATCGGTCCCATCAGGTTCAACGCTTCTCCGTTGGAACTAGCATGCAATGCAGCAATGAAGACGCTGAGGGTTTCAGTTGAGTGGGGCTTCGGAAAGATAGGAACATTGTTCGCGTTTAATAATTATCCGGAAGACTTGAAGCTAGGCGTACAACCTCTCGGAATGTACTTCAAGGTTTCTACTTTGCTAACAAATTGCCACACTTGCCTGAATGGATCTCAAACATCTAACCACTTCTCCGTCGAACCGCCAACATTACTACAGTACTTAGAGAACTACCCCACGGATGACAACTGAAAATTCGGTATGCAAAAATAAAGCACTACTTCTTGCTCATCATAACTTCACGCATGAATTCAAATTGCCTGTTGCGATCTTCTTTCTCCAGCTCAAATCGCCTTTCTCGTTCCTGCTTTTCCAGTTCAAATCATCGTGCCTTTTCAGCGTCTTCCATCCGCAGCTTGTCCCTGTCAAATTCCAGCAGTTCTCTTCGGACACTCCGTTCAGCAGCGTTGTCCAGCATCGTTTCGCGATGCATCTCCAGCTTGATTTCTAGTTCCTTCACTTGCTGCGCTTTCTTAAGTTCCAAGTATTCGTCGACAGGTTCCGTTTTACGTTTCTTGTACGGCGCAACTAGATGTAACTTCTTTGGGCTTGGTTTCTTTCTCACTGGTGAGCCACCGTCCTGTTCATCCGCTGTGTCCGACTCTAAACGCAGAAACAAAATTTGAAAAGTATGGTACTTTGTGAGTAGAAATCGAGGGACTCATATGCTGAGCATACTGTGAACTGGGGTGATTACTATATTGTATAACACATGATGAATCAAAGCTCAAACCAATCAATCAACACATACCGTTAATCAAGACAGTGCGCTTTTTGATGGTGGCCAAGGCATCTTTCTGAATGGTCTGTACCAGCACTTTGCTTTGCTCTTCCTTCTCCTTCTCAGCGCTGGCATTGTTCGTAGTAAAGTCTTCTTGTTCGATAAGGCTGTTCAGTAAGGTGTCTACTTCAGACAGGACAAGCGATCCGACTCCTGTAACTTTCTTTTCCGAATCGATACGACGAGCTTTCATCAACACCTTGACTCTTTCCCTGCAACGGCGATCGTCGAAGGTTTCACCTTTGAAGTGGTCAGTCATCTCCCCGGCTATCAAGCACCAGCTTTCCTTACGCTTGTTTAGGCTGTGACGGAATGGATTTTCTTTACTGGTAACACGCAAGAGCTGCGTATCCATACGCGACTGATAATCCACTGCAGTCTTCGCGGAAGTTTCTTTCTCCATCCTCTCGGCTTCTTTGTCGGCAGCAGATTTCTTCGGTGGTCGACCACGCTTCTTCTTTGTCGACTCCGCCATGCTCCACCTAGATGTGTGAGTGAGAAGACACGGAACAACAAGATTCAAAACTAGTTATCTTCAGAAGAGACTGAAATGAAATTGAGCATAAAAAATAGTGGTACTGGCAAAGAGTTTGCAGGCAGTAATAAGGCCACCAAGTTGAAAAAGTGTAGGCAAGCAAGCACTTTTGATTGCTTGCTTGATCGTTCTGACGGTCCGACGCTAACCGGGCACAATTCACGGTTGTCTACAGCTGCTGCCAGCAAAAGCAATTATTCACGGGTATTAGTGCTCATTACAAATCGACGGAGAATTTCCTTCGTGATTCACGAACGAAACCCCCATTCGTTTCGTGAATAGCGACATGAATTACAAATTCAAAATGTTTAAACATTTTTAATAGCAATCGTTTCGTTTGAAGCTTCGTTTGTTTGACCCGTCTCGTGAATTTTGCAAGGTCTCTATTAAAGCTTTTGTACGAGGTAGCCGGCATAGAAATATCCAGTGAAAAATTCCGGCATGGAAATATCTATGGAGCATTATTTCGTGCGGCTGATTGCTTGATCATAGTACTTCAAATAGACCCTTTACACTGCGTCCGACCTACCTTCCTCCCTTCCAAGGAACATAACTTATCAGCCTTGCTACTGACGAGCTTCTGGTTTGTCTCAAAAGAATGTAGACAAGTTTAGCTTAATCTAGAAACCAAGAAAAGGTAGCTAGAAGCAGTAAGTGGTGAAGTCAGCCTGGATATTTCCATGCCGGAAAATCGTCACTGGACATTTCCATGCCGGAAAATCGTCACTGGCACTGATGTGCTGCTGAAGCGCGCGTCTGTCGAAGCATGGCAAGCTAAAACGCGCAAAATTAAAATGGTAGGCCATAAATTTACCGGAGCCAGGTGTCGTATATAGGCAACCTTGGAATCGAATCCCGGTAGAAGTGATTTTTCAGATATTGAGCTAACAGGTGCAGTCAATCAACCAAAGTGTGGTTTTGTTTCATTTTCATACCCAAGCTGCGGTGGAGGTTGATTGAATGATATTACTTTTCGGTCAAATTAACAATCTGGTACGTCATAGAATGGTCACGTCATGACTAAAATCTGCCCCGCATTATGCTTTGACGCATGACGTCAACGATACTTTACGGTGTCCTTCCTTCCAGCAACGCGCGCTTCAGCGGCACATCAGTGGTCACTGGATATTTCCATGCCGGCTACCTCGTAGTGATTAAATGAAATCCTAACAGAAGACATTGTCTGCGCTCCCGAGGCAGCTTCCAATTTTGGGCATGTTGCAAAAGCCAGACAAGACGCTAAACATGGACAACAGACAATTCTCGTTTGGACGGCTGTACCAGGGCCAGTCTCAACTGGCCCTGGCCGCACTCGACAACTCGACTGGACAAACTGAGTCGAAAACTGCGTATGAACGCGACGGAAACACGAAAACATTCTTTCTTGTGCTCGTACTCTGCGAAATGTAGCAAAACGAGTAATGAAGCAAAACGAGAAGTGAAGCGAGACGAGTACTGTACACAGCAAACTTTTGCTATGTACAGTCCACTCGCTCGGGATCTGTTACCTAATTTGACGGTTTCAAAACTGAAAGATCAGGAACATTAAAAGCCTGCTCGCCATACCGCAGTTCAGCTACACGCATACGATGAAAAATACGGTCAGAGTTCATTTACCGTAAAATGGACTCTGATACGGTAGATGGTCTTCCAATCCGCACTAAACCGAGAAGTATTTCTTTCTGTTCGAACATCGCCGCATCGTTCTCTGGCACACCTCGGATTTTACGGCATGTTGCTGGAGTTTTTCCTGGAGTTTCTCAGGCAGGTTTCAGTGGCAACTCCGCTGCATTCACAGCCATGCGTTGGCTTTGTAAAAGGACAAAGCGCGGGCTATGGCCCTGGATAGTTGCACTACCTTTGATGTGGATCTTCCTGTGTTCTTTCTACGTCCTGCCAGACGACCTCATGTTTGAATCAAATAGCCTACCGCGACAGCCATTGATCTTGTACTGGACGAAATACTACAACCACGATTTCAACAGCCGTCAGCAGATATATCAGGAAGCGGTTCACGGTTTAAGGAGCTGCCCGGTGAATAATTGTGTCATAACCAGTAACCGCTCCATGCTTAACCAAAGCTCGGCTGTAATATTTCATGTACGGGATATGCAGTGGGAAAAACTTCCCGCATATCGTGATCCGCAACAGTATTACGTGTTTCATCTTTTGGAATCTCCTCGTCACACGGAGATGTCGCTGGCCTCGTTGGCGCCCGGCTTCTTCAACTTGACTTTCACATACCGTCTGGACTCGGATATCGTTGCCGATACGTACTTCCAGAACTACAAACCACCCATGTGGGCCGACTGGTCATCCTTCGAAGAAACATTGAGAGTGAAAACAAAGTTGGCGGTGGCCTTTGTGTCAAACTGCATTACGCCTAGTCGGAGGAACCTTGTCCTAGAGGAGCTAAGAGAATACATAGCAATAGACGTCTACGGAAGATGCGGACCTCTAAAATGTAAGCCAACTTCTCTTAGAAAAGAAGCGGCCTGCGACAGACTCGTTTCGACGTACAAGTTCTATCTTGCCTTTGAGAATAGGTAAGCCTTAAACGATGTAGCTCCGAGGAAAACTTCACAATTCGGGCAGGCCAATTTTCCCATCATAATTCGGGCGGTCTGTATCTCAGCTCCTTCTGCTTCAAATCGCCTATGTTTTGTTCCCCGGGCCAGAACAGACACTCTTGTATATCTCGTGATAGGCCTAGAGATAGGAAGATGTCACAGAATTGAAGAGCCAGCGGCGGAAGGAAGAGGAGTCTGCTCAATGTTGAGAAGCCTAGAGTTGTATCAACCGATGTACGATGATCAATCAATACAGCAGAGTGGATAACGTATCAGCATTTCACGCCGCCCGAATTATGATGGGAAAATGGCCCCGCCGGAATTGTGAAGTTTACCTCGTATCTTCAGCATTGGATAATATCATCATAATTATCATCATCATCACCGTATCCAAAGACAGATTTTCCTTCTTTGCAGTGTATGTCGGGATTACGTGACGGAAAAAGTTCACCGGGCCTACGCGCAAGACACCGTTCCAGTAATACTTGGCGGAGCAAACTACACAGCATTATTTCCACCCAATTCCTTCATCAACATCTGGGATTTCCCCAGCGCCAAAGCGCTGGCCGAACATTTATTGTTTTTATCAGCCAGTTCCGCGGCCTACTAGAAGTACTTCGAATGGAAACTGAATCCAGTCTACGCCACACCGCCATCAGCCCTCCATCAAACGCAGATATCCTGGTGCAAACTTTGCCAAATAATCAACGGACCCGATCACGGACCAGAAAGCCAATCATTAAGTGGGATCTGGAAGAGTGGTGGAATACAATGGGGCAATGCATCCAGCCGCTTGTCCGTGTTCTGCCCGAGGGTCAACTCAGATGGGTACGGCTCCCCCAAACTAGTCCTCCCGCTCCACAGGTTCTCCACCTTTAGCTCCCTGACTGCTCTTCGCAGCTGCGCTAGTATCTCCGCTTCCAATTGTTTCTCTTTTTTGGGCATAATTCTGCTTCGAAAGTGTGCTCAAACTACTTATCATAAACAAGACGACGAAAGGACATACTGTAAGAGCCGTTGATCTTCGAGGGAAAGAAACAAGGTGTTTGAGTTTTGTAGTAGAATGTTTCGAGCACGTGCGTATGGTCGGGTTGTGCTCGCAGTAGTACGTTTTAATTTTTCGTTTCTCCTTACTCTATACGGTAGATGAGGAAAAATGCGACTTTGCAACGTTTCCAAGAAAATTACCTTAACTTCCGTGTCGTTCCTGAATTGCACGAGAAACTCATCAGGAAAATGAAGGTCAAGGTAAATTTTCAACCCTTCACTGATCATAATTTCGCGTCCTACGAAACAGTGCTTTTTCACTGAGATTTATTCGACGAGAGCTGGGCATCGACTGACCGACGAATGGGACCTTCTCGAATTGTGCATGCACATTTTGGAAGCTGTATTGATTGTGTCTCCAAACCTACAGGTCCATAATTTGTTGGACTTTATCAAGGTAGGATGGTCGAAAGGGAATGGCTTACAGACAAGATCGAGATGCTTTGACGCCGATAACTCAGCAGCACAGCCGCCGGTATGCGGGCCAATTTTCATGTTGGTGGCGCCCCCGCCGGGCATCTTTTCCTTCTCGAGGGCAGCCGCTAGCGCCAATGCCCAAGAAAAAAGTCCCGACGTCAGTACTGACGGAAGTCTATTTCGTACTTGGTTTGGGGCCGCGCGCTGTAGCCAGAGTACATTTTCTCAACCGGCGCATACGTGATCGAGCGCATACTGTGCGCCTGTATGTAGGTGATCGATGCACGCGCAAGATCTTGGACTCGTAAATTTTCACTTGAAAAATCTCTTCGCTAGTTGACGGATGTGAAAAGCCATAGTTTCTTGCAGGGGCGCGTTGACCCATAAGGCTGATGAGGCTCAGCCTGTCCCAAAGTCCAAATTCTCAGCCTCGACAGGCCGGGAAAATGGAAGCAAAAGTAGCAGCCTCTGGCTGGCCGAAAATTTTTTTTACCTGTTAGCCATTCTAACCGGTTTTTGAACGTAACTACCAGTACACGCGCCTACTTCTGGGCATGAACACAACTGTGGGCCACGGAGCGAAAGCGGCGCTGCTTTGATTGATTTAATGGATTGGTCAACCCCGGTTGGCCCGTGCCGTCTTCGTTCCGTGGCCCACAGTTTTGTCCATGCTCACATTTGGGCCATGCGCGTGTACAGTATGAGGTGGGCTGTTAACTTTAATCTCGTGAAGGATAACTATACAAAAACTTCGCTGAGATGTTAAGACAGGCACGCAGTGAAGTCTGCAAATAATGCGCGGAAAATGCGGCTTTGCTCAACTGTGGTGTATCTGGATGAAATATGGGCAAAAAAATCACACTCTGAACAAATGACTATCATTACTATGCTTTAGATCGAAAGTCAGCGTTATTAGTCACGTCGACAACCTCCAGTTCGACAGTTTGACATGTATAACGAACCTGGGACTTTTAAAATTCGCATAATGCTCACGATTAAGAATAATTCGTCGATTACAAATCTCCGACGGGCGAAATTAAAAGAAGGACCGGATGCTTCAGTGCGATTAAACTGTGCCTCACGGATTCATAACTTATTACGGTTGTTAATTATGTGCGTATCAAATGAGCTTCTGGTATACATAAAGGGAGGACAAAATATTTTGCAGTATTCTGTGGCGTAGTTCTGTCAAGGTACATTAGCTGCCTAAACATGTGCCGGTTTTTCCTTTGTTGTAATTTTTGATAGTGTTTTTCACAGACAATGTTGTACGTACCGGATTGCAGAAATAAATTGCAATAGTGCAGTTGTTCACTCCGGCAAAGTTTATGCAATAGGAGGATACGTGGAGATAGAGCAGATATGTGATGGACGGACCAAGCGGGAGTTGTCAGGACCCATCCACCATAATCTCGACTCTCACCACATTGTTATTTGGGATCGTCAGTCACTCAAGTCCGGGGTCGTGCTGCCTTTGTCATCCGGAGACGGTCTAACAAGTCAGGTCCCGTATGACCAAGATGCGTTTCTACTTCACGGTATATACGACAAGACTGATATTTTGCAATGTCCTGGTGGGCTCAACTACAGTGTGGGCTCTTGTCGAGAGCTTCTACCTTCCCGAAACTTTATGGGCACTGTGGCTCTGTATAAAGGAGCTAAGTTTTTTTCCTGTGGGTGATCGCACTGTACACCGCCCATTTGACGCTGAAGCAGACCTGCACAACGAAAAGCTCGTCGAGTTTGTTCCTTTTTTTTGTGGACCATGCGAGAATGCCACTGATGTATGCACCTTCGGCGAGGTAACTAAAAGTTGGATCAGATGCACTAAAGACTCGAAGGATTATTGGTGCCTGCGTTCATTTCAAGGTAACGTGGAAGATGTACGACTCTTCCATGTCACGCTTTGACAAGGGTTCAGAAACCATGTTTGAGTATGGGGTGCCAACACCAGGCTCTCCTAATCTTGCGTATTCTGCCGAGGCCCCACTGAACGAGGCACGGTCATGGCTGAATAGGCAACCCTTGCCGGAGTCCTGCTACGACATGGCTCTTTCATCCGTCTCGTCGGCGAAGCGCAACAGTCAAGCCCTGCCTGTTGGTCCTCCCACCAAACGCCGAACCATCCACAAAAAATGTCGCAGTTTTTCATCCAGACAACAGAGTCTTCAACATCAAAAGCCTTGGAGGACAAATCTACCCCTCAAGGTCTGCCATCTTCTTCAACAACGGAAGCAACCACCGGTACGGAGATGCGCACAATGACCGTACAGGGTATTTAAAGCATCACACATGTTCTCATTACTCAATATGCGGATTCTTGTTAGGCTTTTCCACCACTTGCAACGATGTTGAAATGAATACTTTGGAAAACTCGTGCCCGCTGTTGCCCGCGCACTTTCCACCGCAGCCAACTAACAGGAATCCCTCTTGTGACGTTATGGATCAAAGTGACCGTCCCCCAACCGTGACCACCACAACGTCGGCAGCGCCCGAGAGCCCTTCCGAAGCCGACATTGGGGAATGGATAACCGTACCACTAGCTTCGATTCCAGGGTCCGTTGTTCGGCAAATAATCGAGTCCATGGGTACCACCCACAAGCTTCACATTTCCCAGCACGAGCAATGGGGGCCAGCGGAGAATTTTTCAAAGAGAATGGCTAACCAGTAACCCAATAACTGCAGATGAGATTTTTGTTGACGACAAACGGGCTTTCGGGTTCGTCAAAAAAACTGTCATCAAAGAAACCATGGATCAGGACCCAGAATGGAAAGAACTGCAGCAACAGTGTGAGAGATTTCTGGATGAGCTAGACAACGAGCAACAAACAGGCGCTAGCGGTGCTCAGCTTGATAACGCAGAAGATGGGGACGACCCAATAACTGCAGATGAGCTCCCCTTGGAGGTGGGTGAAGGACCTGTTCCCCAAGCCGATATTCAAGAACTTGCATCGACACTCCCTTTTTTTCCCAACTTTGGTGATGCCCAGTTACCTCAGCTAACGCATACAACCAGAATCATTGACTTTTGGGGAAATAATCCAGTTCCTGGTCAGCTACGTGACTGGTTGAGAGCTTCAGGGGTTACGGTGCAGGATTCCATACGCACTGGTCAGTTGGACGGAGCGGCTTGCGGCTTCGTAGCCGCGGAGGCTGTAGCCTTGCTACACAATGCCGAACTGCCTTTTGCGGAAGTTTCTGACGATGAGATGGCTGGTGTCAATACGCGAAGTGTGGCTATTAACGGGCGAAGCTTTATGGGACTTGGGGCTCGCAGTACCCGCTGGTTGTCTAGCACAGAGGTCATCCGGCTTGCGGCCAACCGGATGAACATCAATATGTCCTATGCTATTCAAAACTTGGTCAATGTTGGAAGGACGCGGCATTTCGTTGATCACATGTTTCCAATGTACTCACTGCTGTTACGAGAGACCGGAGGAACTAGGTCATCCAAAGTTCTACGTTTTTATCTCTAGCGTTTCTAAGCTTGTGTTATTGTCTACAGGTACTACGCTCTGAACACCGACAGCATTGGCAACGGCCGGCATTGGTACGTGGTTGCAGTCACCTATGGTCCAAACCTTGGCGTTATAAAAGATCCGCGACGCGCCATCAAGGAACTTTCGATTAAAAGTGAGAAACTAGCACGACTCATCGTTCTTTGACACATCTGCGTTACTAATTCATTTTAGGCGTTGACACCGCTATCAGCGAGAGTTCCTACTTGGCTCCTTTTCCTGGTTACGGTTTTCCTCATCAAACGACGACGCCGCAGTGCACGGGAAGTTCGCAACGTTGGCCGGAACAACATTCCGATGGAGTCGAAAGAGCCTCTTGGCTTGCTAAACAATAACATCGTTTAATTAGACTTTTGGTGCTTAATACTTCTCACGATGGATGCTCTTGTTTAGTTCGATCTGTTGTTGAATTATCTTCATTACTACTTTCACCTCCGTAATAACACCAATAAACAACACTATTGTGCAGTCCAGTATGAGATCGATGCATTGCAAACGCAGATAAGAGCTTACGGGGGTACCTTCCAGACCATCGTACGCGAATCTTAGCTTAAACAGTTTTACGTGATGGCTAAGACTCTGGGTTAAGTGCAAACTACCATAGGGATATGCCGCGAACCACTCCCGAGAGCTAACGAGAATCAAATGCACCATCAATGAAGAACCAGTGAGTCTGTACACGTACTTTGTCTAATCACGGGCATGGACGCAATTAATGGCAACCTGTTTATGTCGGAAATCAGTGCAATGCTTGACTCCACTGAAGTTTAGTCACATAGCTTATGGAGCTGTAAGGTCCTAGGTGAGACCCAAAACAATCAGCCTTCTAGCTGGCTCAAAAACTGGTGGCCCATAATTTGGTCCCGACCCATAATTAGGTAAAGTACGTGCACAGTGGTCGCGGAAAAGCGGGAAACAAAAAAGTAGTCCGCAACAATAACGCGAAGCGGAAGTCCAGTAGACACCCACTTCGCTATTCGGTTTGTTGTTGTTTTCGAAAATTACATTTTGAATTTGCATATTTCGGTGCGCCGTCCCTACTGCAGATCGCCGGCTCCGACTTGTCTTCCCCCGAAACTTCCATCCACAGGTAAGGACGAATACATAAGTACTTGAAAAGCACCTACCTTGCTGGAAAGATGTTCGTTTCTTCGTAGGAAACAGCAGCGGCACTATGCCTCCCATCCTTCGACCCAAAGGATACTTTCAGCAAGGTAGGTGCTCTTCAAGTACTTATGTATTCGTCCTCACCTTTGGATGCCTTACCTGTATCTCTTACCCAGAATACTTGCCAGATCTATACACTCTCGTTAGAGATGTATAGATATGTCAACTATTCTGCTTTCAATGTTTTGCGGTGGTCCCGATGGTCGTCAGTCCCGGCGCCGATGGATAATTGGCCACATTCAGTACGAGCAGATCTCTTTGCAGCTCGATGGAGTGATCAGCACAATCGCACTGAATGTGGCCGAATATCCATCTCCGCTGGGCCTGACCATCCAGTTATCGAGAAAGTACTCTGGCTGCGGGAAGATACACGGATGGCGGGACTTCAAGAAGTTATGGACGGATTGGCAGCTGCGCACAGTTCACCGGATAGTTCGTGGCGTGAATGGTGCTGAACTCATCTATGACTTTTGAAAAACCCGCCATCCGAGTATTTTCTCGCAGCCGGAATACTTTCTCGGTAACTTCATAGATGGTCAGGCCAATCGGAGATGGATATTCAGTCATATTCAGCATAAATTGTGATGTTCACTCCTATGAGTATCTGAGTTGTCAGTAAAAATCAGGAACGGCCGTAGGGACATCGAACTAGCTCGGCAAATGAATTGAAACTAGGGAACTCCGTCACTTTGCCGGATAAACCGTTTTGCGGGCAAATTTGTAGCTCCGGTTCCGAACGACGGATTCATGTTTTCGACACACTTTTCTGTAGCTCAGACCTAGTTCTAATTTTTCTCGACAACAAAACCGCAGGAGGTCTGTAAGAAACCGAAAAAATAATTTTCAGAAACGGTTGCAATAACTGTCAATGTTGATGCATTCTTCGCCTCGCTCCTTTTTTTAGTACTATGTCGATTCCGACAGATTATCCAGCGAGTAATTTCTGGTGAGATGGCAAACAGTATGTTGAATCAAGGAAAACTAGGTTGGAAGCTGGACGATGATCGGGTCGAGAACACTTCAACTTTATGGGTGGTGGCAAGTTGGCCTGGGCGGGCTTGTACTTGGGTTCGCTGGATGCAGCAAAAGTACCCAAGAAGTTGGATGGGTGTCACATAGCTTTCCCTTACAAATACGCGGCGAAGTACCTTCATTGCATGCGTTAAAGTACGCAATGAAAGTATTTCGCCGCTTGTTATCATAATGCCTGACACCGCGACAACTTAAACGATTTGTTTTTACTTGTCGACCTGGCCACCACGACGACGGTCGCAATGACCACGAGCGGGTCGTCCACCACTCTGCCGACCAACAGCACACCTGTCCCCGAGGTTCCTGCCACCACCCCATCCCAACAGGATCCCGGAGGACTCACGCCAGGTCAGATTGCTCTGATTGTAATCGGGGCCTTGTTGATTTTCGGTTTGGGCGGACTCGTTTGGTTGTTCGGTGTCCGTCGTGGCAAGTCTGGGCGGGAGCGACGCAAGTCCCACTGCTCGGACGCGTCCGATATGGACATCCTTCGCATGGAGGAGCTCCGAAATGTGGCTAAAAACCACAAGTAAGGCGTCCAGCGGGCCAGAGACCCTCCTGCTTTTTCTTTTCCTTCTGCTGTCTCCTTCTTTCTTCTTTCTTTTGTTAGTTTCCAGTCTTACCTATTTTTCTGTCTTATCTCTTAATGTTTTATACTTTTCTACGTTTCTAAGATCATCTAACTCTTCATTAGGCTCAGCTTACAGTGAAACTGCGTAACCACCACCTGTGACATTGACAAATAGAAACCAAGGTACTTTTATAGGACGCTCCATATAGAATTAGCCTGATTTCTTCTTTGTGCGTACCATACTGCTTTTTCGTTTTTTCAGCCTCGTGAGGCTCCTTCACAGTTTTCGGCAGCCTCAAGGCTCAAGACCACGGTTTTCCCAGCCTCACAGGCTGATCAGCCTTACCCATCCGCGGGACCTCCACGCGCCCCTGGTTTCTTGTAAACGAGTGCTTCTGTTTTCAGGTGGCCTGCTGACACTAGAACGATTGCACCACCAAGTTGGACGAGACGGGATCGGGAGTGGACAGCGGGAAAGATTGTGGCCCTGAGAAAGTTGGCCGGAAGTCTCGGATAAACGGGATAATTGGACAGCCACGAAGGTGGACATAAGACATCACAGAAAGTGTTTTTTACATGACGCGGCTAGGCGTCAGACTGCTATGTCGGACCCCCATCTGACATGAAAGCCTGCCAGTCGGCCATCGATTCGGCCCGATTTTTCGTTGGGTCGAGCCGTCCGGTAAGTCCGGGCCGGACTTTTGCAGCTTCTCGATCCAAGGAAAGACCGAACCGAGTCGGCCATCCCTATCATCAGTCCGATTGGACCGGTTCATCAATCCGGTTGGATCCGATCAAAAAAGTAATGAAGGTCAATCAAGTAATTATTCGAACGATATTCAACGGAGAAATCAACACAATCAAGCGATGACACTCCAAAAAGATGAAAAGGCTTAATCAATCAATCAACGGCTCGTTTGATTGGTTGATTGTTCGGTTGCACAAGTGATGCGCACAAATATGCAATTTAGTGGACTCCGTACATACGCTTAGGTACACAGACGCTCTCGTGCAGGAGTGGACGCCGAACCCACGATTTTTTTTTCTTGGGTGGCTCCGCATGGTCCCCGGTCGGCAGCCCACTGGCTACTATGTACAAGTCCTGTAAATGTCCAAGTGCTCGATGATATCGTCGAAGACTGTATAGAGACCGTTGAGGAACCCGACAATTTCCACAGTTCCACAGGGGTACTATGGAAGGGCGAACTAGGCAAAATCAATCACAGCGGTTAAGCCAACCGCCACCTGCTGAAAGGACTCTGCCTCCACGATCTGACCAACACGTATCCGGTCCGAGACTGTCGTGAAAGCAATTCGAATTTTTCTCCAACCTTTTTTTTGTAATTCACCGAGAGGTTGTATACTTGGGCATCATGCATCATGGCGAGAATCGAAATCAATGCTAATTGCTTAGTCCAATTTTTCTACATAAGTCAATTTGTCAATTCGTAGTGTTACCAGCCGAAGTTTTCGATTACAGTAGATAGAACATCAAGCCGATGAAATTTTGTGCTTGATCAAGGGTGTTTAGGCGTGGTGTTCCGAGCCTTACGGGCATGTTGTAAAAGCTGGACAATACAGCGGACATGGACATTGGATAATGTCCGGCTGGACAGCTGTACTGGACAATTGTACTGGACAAAATCACTGGACAAAAAGTTTCGGAAGATGCGGAGGAACTCAACAGAAATTCGAAAACTTTTTGTTGCCCAATATGAAATCAGGGAATTTCGAAGCGGTAATTTTGCACTCAGTAATTGTGGCAGACAGTGTCGAAGATGGTAGACTAGTTTAAACATAATTCTCAAGATGGCAGTGGAAGGAACAGATATCAATGGCACACAAAGAATACAGGTACCGTATCCGAGGTATGTGTATCTGAGCTCCGAAAGGGAAGTGGAGTCAGGATCGTACGTGTTCTGAAATGCAGGTATTTCTAATATCAAAGCGGCAGTTATTTCAGCAATTTCTGGCGGATAAAAGTGTACACGCACGACGAGATATGACGGGCCAGTGTAATGATGAGCATTACACGCAAATGGTCCGTGTAATGTAAAGTATAATGTAAAATAGTGTAATTGTAAAACTGTAATTGCATTTACACTAGTTTAAATTTTACAGACCGAGCGGTTTGCAACGCCTAAAAGTGACAAGAAGCGACGAAAACGACGACCAGCCATGTCTATGTTTGCATAGGATATAGATCTTAGTAATCGTCTTCCAGACAAAGATAAAGACAAAGATAAGTCAGAAACAGAAATCGGACAAATGACGTAACGTTTAAAATTCAACCATAGAAAATTGTCATGGACAGTGGCCATCAGCTGATCAGCTGTTTCACTGTGTATAGCCATTCAACTTTCTCCCGAAGAAGCTCTGGACTCCTTGTCCCGATATCCTTTCCGTGAGCGTTTTTGAAAATGTCCCAGCCCTTCAAGACCAAAGGGTATCGACGATACACAGAAGAAGCCCCGAAGGATGCTCTATCTGCTGTCGGGAATGGAATGGCACTACGCGAAGCAGCTCCAGTCTTCAAACTTTCACGCAGCACCTTCCTACGTTATGTCGAAGATACCACACAATAAATATTGATATGACATGTTTTAGGTCCTCAGCCCAATGTCCAGCACGTACGTACAGCAGTGCAGCCTTCGATGCTGGTTTTTACTTGTAGCAAGAATCACCTGCCCGTGCCGCCGTAGAGAAAGGCCTGGCCCGTAATTTTTACTGGTTCGTAATATCTCGCCGTGCGTGTACGGAAACTGTCAAAAGACAGGTAGAAAAACTTTACCTGTGTACTTCCGCCGGCGTTTCTGATGGGACTATTGGGCAAACTGGATTCGCTTTCAGAATTATGCACGGTTAGCTGGGAAGGTCTGTGTTCGAAGTAAGGAAGATTAGCTATAAACAATTTTGCACAGATTAATGTTTTCGCTCAGTTTGCTTACATCGCAGTACGTTTCTGACTAGGTGACTTACTGTCCACGAAAGGGACACCTCGTTAAAATCCAGTGCGTATCGAAACAGGAGACAAAAAAACTCGGAAAACAATCGAACTGTCGATCACATAAATGAGATTCAGTGAGCGCCAAAAATCACACTGAAGGTAGGCCATTCTTTACCACAATGGAAATGCAGCGCGATAGAATGCGAGGTTGTGGATGATGCTACATGAGAACGGTTGTTTTTTGCTGGACTGTTCTGTGATGAGCGGATTCCTTGGGCGAAAAGCCAGCGCTGAAAGTTCAGTTCTGTGACTCACGCTGGCCCCTCGCCCCACTGTACGTGATTTTCGAAGTATTTCATATTTTTCATCACTTAATAAAGGCTTACAAAGACTAAACTGGCTTCGTGGTGTACTTACACCAGCTACTTTGGTGGATACGGCCAGAAAATTTTTTTGACCAGTGAGGAAAGCTCTGTAACGGCTCGCTTTGAAAGCATCGCACTACAGGTAAGTACGATCGGAGGATTATGAGATCTTTGATGCCGGAGGAACCACCATACCGCATTGAACATCACTCGACTTCCGACGATAGTTCGGCTTACCGCTCTGTCGACGAAGTATGCACCGACTGCTCATTCAGCAAAAACTAACGCTTAGTAAACTTTTCGAAGTTCTCCCAAAATATAATGGGAAGCTTCGCCAACCAACACGACCAGATCGTTTGTCCCAAGTGGTGCACCTTACCGGCCATTACCACCGAGAACGTGCGCTACTTAGGAAAACAACACAAAACGTCGACAAGACTGTGGCGCATGTGCTCAGTGATATCGTCTGGAAGGGTGCGCCACTTAGGAAAACGATCTGGTCGGGTCTGTTTGCCGAGGTCCGAAATCTGGAGCAATCTTAATGATAAATATGGCATTTTGGGCTTGACTTGCGTAGGTGAAATACTGGGACAAGGAGGATAATCCCATCGCTCGCTTCCGCCGATACATCACGCAGAAGGGTTACTGGAACGACGAGAAGGAGACGCAGTGGAAAGACCAAGCTAAGAAGCAAGTCATGCAGGCATTCCAGCGTGCCGAGCACAAGAAGAAACCTTCGCCGGAGGAGCTTTTCAATGATGTCTATGACGAGCTTCCGTGGCACCTACAGAAGCAACGGAAGGAAATGATGGATTTTGTCCGCTCCAACCCTGAACATTACCCGTTGAAAGAACACGCCAAGATGGGCGCTGCGTAAACTGTATTCCCCTCTGCTCATATAATGCAAATGCTCAGTATAGATTTATGCGCAGTTTATGTATTGTCATCCACCCGGTTTAATATATTAATGCGAGAATGGCGGACCTGAATTTCAACTCTATCCTGAGTACACTACTTCCAGCTTCAGCTCTGCAATTTGCCTGCGATTTTGTTAGGCGCGACGCCAATAAAGTCGGGAAATTCCGCCGCGTCGAACAGTCCGAGTTCTCTAAAACTTCCTCCAAATCTGTAATGAGCCTCTCGCGGTATTTCGTTGCGCGGCAAAGTCCACTTTGACAGTGAACCATCCCAGATTGGTTCGACGGTAGCCTGACTGTTGCAGGGAGCAGCCTAGGTGTGCCGTGCTCATGGTTGGTGACGAGTGTTTCGACCAGAATACCGCGCTATCTACGAACGAATTACAAACCTCACTCAAATTAAATAACGTCGAAGTTACACAACTGATTGCATTTCAAAATACGACTATTGAATGTCCAGCGCAGGACTCCCATGAGTCAAGTTCGTTCGTTACAGTTCTATTGGGTTTGTCGCCCTGATATGGAGATGGGGATGGTGGCAGGGTTTGACTTGGCTTACCGTGACCTGTCAATTACGGAATTGTATAAAAACGATTTGGTTCCTCGTCTAAATCATCCAAAATTCGTATACAACTCTTAATTGCCTTATTAAACATCTGGCTGCAAAGCTTAAGCATACAACGCTGTATCTGTCTGCCCCAAAGTCTAGAACCGAAACTCTCCGAGGCTGCCGGTATTTTTTCTGTCTTGTTGCGGTAACTTCGTCATTCCATCCCTTTGACACGGATCTGTCTTTGCTTACTACGAGTACTTGTTTGTATCGTAGGTCAAGATGGCTGTTCGGCTTCCCGTTCAAGTTGCGCTGTTGCTGGTGGCGGTCTCGGTCGGCGTTCGGTCCAAGCCGCCTGCTCTAGGAGAGCCTCTGACGGCCACATCCACCATAGAACGAAACCGAAAGCTGGCCGTGGTCGATATTCCATTGTACATTGGCATCGCTAAGCAGATGGTCAAACTGGGAAAGGACTTTTTGGGTATTGCCTTCAACAAGAAGTCGGACTGGACGGACGTCTTCGGCCACAAGTGTCAGTACCGCCTGACTGGACGCTTCTGTTACCTGCTCAAGTATCGCTTTATCGGTCAACTGGAGTGCAAAGGTCTGGGAAACTGGGACAGTGCAGATTGCCTGAAACGGAAAGACAACACTGCTTTCGAGGTACCCTATCGTGGCTACGTGGTGGCCTTGTGCCGCGCCGGAAAAGATAAGGTCCAGCTCATCAGAGCCATCAATAATCACAGGGAAATTCGCCAAGAAGCCAAAGCCGACGTAATTGAACATCTACATGCCAATTGTTAAACTGTATACCAGATGGGGCGTCTGCAAATGCATCCACACTGATCGCTATCCCAAGTGGCGCACGCGCTCGATCAAAAACAATGGAACGTGCGCCACTCGAGAGAACGATCTGTGGGGCTTCTTTTGCCGATGTCCAACACAGGTTCGTCCACCCGAAGCTTTTTTCTGTTCCTCTTCAACGACTGTCACATTCTTTACTGAGAAAAATTATTGGATATCATGATCGATACAGTATCAAAGCTCGTGATATTTGTTCGAAATGACAAAATCTGACTACCGTATCTGCTGCAGTTTCGTAATATGCATGCATGGTTATCATTTTGCTCTTTTTCCTTGAGCGAAACTCAAAATGGCGTTTGCTCTCCTCTTCTATAGACACGTAAGACTAAAAGTGACGCATCGACCATTCTAGAAGGGAGACGCTTCGCTGTAGATTTCAGGGTTGGTTATTACGGCTTTATTTTGTATCTTTGCGTAAACCCAGACCGACCCGGTCTTGAGCATCTTCGCCCCCGAAGTATAAACTTATTTGAGTAGAGTACAACGATGTAAAAGGAATAAGTACCGTTTTCATCGCTCTCGGTTGTCTTCTAGTATAACCAGGGTAAACAAAAGGTAAAGTACACGCGGCTGGCCTAATTATTGGCCTGGACAAAATTTCTGGCCACTGATTTCCGGATCAGCGGCTCCACCATCTGTATTCTCTTGCGGCCGAAACTGAACTGGTTTTACCACACATTACCGCTTTACCTACACGAACAACCAAACGTTTGCAAAGATCTTCTCAATCATCGTAGATCTGGTTCCTTCTATATGCATGGTTATTTTGCTAGGCAAATGCAGCTCTGATGGTAAATCAACGTTGAAACTTGACTTTTTTGGCCGGAAAGGCCTTTACTTAGGCAATCCACCACCTTATGAAGGCAACCGCACGAACTGCCGTTTTCAGGCTATCCTCCGTATACTTCCGCTGTCTCTTGCTCTTAAGACCTTCCGACATATTCCACGCTAACCTTCCTCAAGATGGGAAAAGAAGTACGAAATAAGAAACGAAATCTGGAATGGCACTGCGAAATTTTACTTGCTGACGTCACAGGGCTAGTTTCTGCTACTACACAACAAACTCTGCGTTAAACTGCCGCCAGCCCGTCCGGCCAGAAATCTTGTCCGGGCCAATAATAAAGCCAGCCGCGTGTACTACTTCAACGAAAAACTGGAAAAGAATGAGCAACCGAAGAAAATGCGTCGTTACAGGACTAAATTACAAACCGTGCTCACTCACAAGAAATCGCTGTGATAAAACTACCTGTGGCGTGATCGGAACTCAAGACTAAAAAAGAAGTGTTTGAACGGGAGTTACTAAAGTTGTCCGGACTCTGTTCTCAGTCGGTCAAGTCGAGTATGTCGACACTCAAGCCTCGCGCGACCTCCGTGCGAAGGAAGCAAACATCGGTGTGATCCCTAGCAAATGTTAAAACCAGACAACGTCTCATTTCACGCCCGCATCTGTTCCCGCGATGATGATACGTGTCACGAGCGGCGACGGCGTCTAGCTGACCGCCATCAGAGCGACCTTTGGGACAGCCGAAGTTGATGATTATACTAACCTCCGGAATGTCCAAACCTACAGAGCAGAGACTGAAAAACTTCACTGATTCACTTCAGGATCCGTAACGAAATAAGCACGAAATACCTCGTGCGCAGAGGTTAGTCGTCACCAGGACTTTCTTCTTGCTGTGTTTGGCCAAGGCGTAACAGTAGAATCGACAGGCTTGCATCAAACCGCCCTGGATCTGAATGGCATCAAAGTTTTGGTCCACCAGGTATCCCAGCAGGGGCTCGCACCGTTCTCGCGTATCGACGAATACCAAACTAAAAACCCCAGGTAACTCATGTCAAAAGGCTATCGCTGTTACAGTAAAACAGAGGCGGCTGTCGAAGTTGAGCGCTCACATCTGTCGTTCGGGCTCGGCATCACCAGTGAGCCGCAGGAACCTCCCGAGGTACCCCATCTTGTCTCGCTCATGAACATAGAAATAACGGTGAAGAACTTCAGTATCACGACGGGATACACTATCTCGAGCTACAGTTTCTTTCCATACAAAAGGCTGAAAAAAAATTAAAACACCACTAAAGTGGCAGAGTTACAGTATAAGATGTGACAGTCCGGCAGACGAAATTTCCACGAATATTACGTCAAGTGACGCACGCTTTCAGCAAAAACCAATGGTAAAGTGCACCACTTGACGTAATGATGCGGTACGATTGGATTGCCGGCGCACCATGGGGATTCCATGTTGGAAGGTTAGATTTTGACTTACGCGTCGGAGATATCGCTTACAAACATCCTTGAATATGCCCGAGTAGGTAGAACTGAAGACCAGGGTTTGCTTCCGACGGTCAGTCTTCACGAAGACCTCGTGCGTGTCTTCCCTCATTCGTTCGTCGGCCAGGATCCTGTCAGCTTCGTCAAAGAGGAAGTGCTTGACGCCCGTCATATGCAGCGATCCGTCGAGGACCAGCTTACGCAGTCGGCCCGGAGTGGCCACCACCACGTGAAGATGCTGCTTCGAAATCAGCATTCCTCGAACGTCATCGCGGTACGTGCTCAGTCTACCGATGAACAAGCGAACGTTGAGGCCCGGCATTCGTTTGCCAAAGAGCTGGTAGATTTGGTGGTTTGTTCTGGAAAAGACAGAAATCATATATGGGAGCTCGGAGTATAGACTCTACCAGATCGTGTCTTCGTGTGATGCAGGCTTCAAGCCAAAATCACCGACGACGTGCGCCCCTTCGGAAACGAAACTCGACTAGATCGTTCTTCTGAGTGGCGCACAGCTGCCAACATATCTTATGAAAACGCGCGCTACTTGGGGAAAAAACTGGTCGAACGGCTTTGTGACTTTTCATATCAATTAACTTCCGGTTGAGCTTCGGCCCTCCGTTTCATGCTTGAAAAACTACCGAGCCAGTCGGTGAATTTCTCTTACCGGCCAGCTCGCGAGTTGGCGCGATGACAACAATTTCAGGAGCTCGGTAACTGCGACGTGATGGGTTCATTTCTAACGTCTGCAAAGTAGCCAGAATAAAGATAGCCGTCTTGCCGGACTTGGCGGGCAGTTTACAAAAGATGTCCCCACCCTTCAAACATTCCTAAAACCATGAAAAAGCAAGTCGGTTAATTAGCAGAGGTTTTTCACAAATAAATTGAGACATCGGCAAAAGGCTTGAACATGACCGTCATCCCGAGTGGCGTACTCTTTCCACTACAATGAGATGCACCACTTGGGGTGAGGATCATGTTTTGTTCGTTTGCTGACGTTCCGAACAAACTTTTTGTTGATGGAAATTACTTGCCTAGACGAAGAGCATCTGTGGAGTGTAGAGATGCAGGATGTTAGCTTCCGCGATGCCATCGATCAGCTGTGGTTTGGTGATGAGATCTTTGAAATTATCGAAGTACTCTTCCGGCAAGTCTTCTTCAACGTAACGGGCTGTCGCCTGGCGGAAGTGATTTCCATTCGATCGAGAACGCTGGAGGTTGACGATGATCTTCAAATAATATTATTCTTTGCTGTAAATCGTTTCCGGGTACCCGTGCGCTACTGTTTCAAAGCGATCGCGAGGAAGGAGAAGGTGCTTATCCAGACCTATAAAGTTTGGCCGCCATTGTTTCCAAGTCCAGCGCTTCAAAGAGGGACCTACGAGATAAAGCATCAATGTAATGAGACCAAGAGGAAAATGGAGCAAACCAGAATCAGGGACACGCATGAAACAGCTGTGATTGTTTAATCAATCTTTAGTGAGCCTTTGTCCCAATTCAATGACCATTGGTCGGCCGTACGCACGCGGCTGCGTTCTGTTGCACGAGAAGCTAATGATACGTGCGTTTTCTTTCTGCAGATATTGCCCGCCAATTCGGAACCAGGAACCCTCGGCGTCCAAATTTCGGAAACTACCTGGCGGTTTATTAAAGACATTGACTGACGAAGGCGAACGGCATGGGGAATTTTGATAAGCCGACTTGAGCATTGTTGGCGGTCTATTTCTTGAACATTTCGTGTAAATGGCTAATAGCTCGTGGTCAGCTTTCCGTGATCGCCTTTCCTGGTGGCCGGTAGCTCAAATACCAAGCTCTCGGCCTCTTCGGAGATGAGCGCACGTCTGTTTGAGGTGTCAGACCGAGGTTTGATCGTGTAGGAACATATGCGCATGGGGTACCGCAAGACTGAACTCGGTCCCGCACTGTTCTTTGTGTGTGGGGTGGGTCAGATTCCGGCTAAAGAGCTCGATGTAACGAGAGCTTTCCGACGAGGGCAGGTTTTTCTTATGAACAATGAAGAAAAACACTTGAGCGGATGTGGTGGTCCCTAAACGCAATGGTCCTTTGGGATACTCTGTGGATACTTCAGGAACAACGTCAACTCCTACAAGAGCATCGTATCGGCTTTGCAAGCGCAGCTGTAACAGCCAATCCTCACATCCTGGCCGACCACCATACTGTTGCACCAAGTAGTCAAGTTAGAGGAAAGTGCTTGCTCGAACCACAGGAGTAACTCCGGCGGACTGGTATTCGATATATCTATTATTAATAGGTGAGAAAGTATACCTTGTTACTCCTGGAAACACTTACTCTTCAACAACTCATTCATAGTAGTTACACGCGGATCCCCCTCGTTCTTTTGCCATGAAGTTTTTTTTCTATCACTTTACCAACTCCTAACTATCGTTTGGCTTTCTACTGTGCTGAGTTTTTCAGCTTCGCGGTAAAGCAGGAATAATTTTGTCTCAATCGTGGATAACAAAATTTTAGGTTATTCAAGACTATGAATTTTTTCGAGGCGCCAATAGATCCCACAGGGGCAAGAAGATATGCTAGATTTCTGGGAACAGAGCAGCTAACAAGCGTACCATAAGAGACTGGGTACATCTTTTCCGCTCCGGAGTTTTTTTACTCGGACTTCACCCTCTGAAGACTGAAATTGGAAGTGTACAACAACATGCTGGGAGAGTTTGCTGAATCCGATTCTCCCCGATCCCTTGTGAAATCCGTACGAGACTTCAAGGTGTCTCGCTAAATCCTCGCTGGACATCTAGACAAAACGGGAAGACAGAAGGGAATCGGATACTCCGTATACCTCGCGCACCTTGCAAATAACGATGAGTTTCGCTTTTCCTCGCCGTCTCGGTTGTGAGTTGTGAACGAACCGATTTGAGATTGCATTGTTGCCCGCCATAAGAAGTGGACTGCAAAGGACGTCTTGGATAAAATAACGAAATGTTTCGAAAGAGCGGAAGTACCGCAGAAATTTCGAATCGTGAGCGGCACCGGTACCGCTCACGATTGGTACCAAAGGAAAATTATAGTTACTGTCTGGTTGCTATCTCACATTCTTATGCCCGGCATAACGGCAGCCGAAGACTGGACCTCTCTGGTACGGGGAAGAATGATGAAAAGACTTGCCGTTCACTGAACGCAATTATCCAGTCGACTTGAAGCACTAATGTTGCAAGTTAGCGCTAGGGTGCACAATGAACATAACGCTTCCGCAAAACTGCAGGAGCTGGAACTGAAAACTCTCCTTCACACACCAGCAGGAAAGGACTTGACACCAAAGTATTATCACCATTTCGAAAAATTAGAGCGCCTGCAGCGCGGAAGAACAATTTCCCTCATACATAGAGGCTGCAAAAAGAAACTGCAGAGAGTTTATCCTTTCTTTCCCCCCATGCTCCCACAGTAAGTTAAGGGCATGTACTCGCTGCTAGAAGAATGATTAAAGTACCACGCTACTGTGGGTGGATAACCTGATGAAAAATACCGAGGTTCGAAGTCAGGAAAATTTTCTGGAAATCTTCGTCGCGGGTGTAACAAGGTATACTTTCGCACGGTCGCACCTGGTACATGGTCCCGTTGACGGACTAACCTTATTAGCTAACCTATGGTATCACTCCCCAGCGTGGATGTTTGTTTAACTTAAATCAGGATAGTTTTCCGGGTACCAAGGATTTTTTGATTTAGGATGTGCAGACGCTGGGCTTACATTTTTTCATCAATGAAACTACGGTCCTGCACTGCCATTGTAGTACCTGTACATGTGAGGTTCGCACTTGACCTCGAGGGTCCGTTGCCCATTCCGACATCAAAGTCCTTCTTGTCGATCGACACATTCGTCGCAACATTTGTCTCTTGCGGTAAAGGGGAAGAGTTGGAGCGGAAGACCCTTCGTTCCGGAAGTCTTTGGTGCTCGCAAGCGCATTCTGTCTGAGGATCCTTGATTGGAACACGACGGAGGTACCTGTACCAGGAGGGATACTACTGTAGAACCGAGCTTCAAGAACACAAATGGTCAACGACTGCGCTAGGTTTGTGAGTGAGATAGTACTGCATCGCCTTGGGCCGCCTTTTTAACCATCCGTTCCCCAGAAAATCCTTCTGGGACTTTTAAATATGGATTTGGAGAGATTTATCCATTTACTTCCGCTCACCGAATGTACGTATACTCGGCTACCCTCGGTGTACGTCATTGGTGCATGTTTCCGGGTCTTGACCGCATCAGTTACCTGATACTTGGCGAAAACGAAGAGAAAGGCAACTTCAGCTCCAAGTAGAAACCATGTAAAAATTTGCTAAGTTTTGAGAAAGGAACATTGAGCTTGCTCTGGAAGAAAAAAGTACTCTACGGTCGCAAATATCAATGTTCTTCGAGTCCTTGTCAGACGTGGACGCTGTCTCACTGATGTTGCAGAATCCGGATTTGGCGTTCATCCTTTCCTCCTGGTACATCTTGTAATGGCTAGTGTTTGTACATAGAACAGTCTTTCCTCTGGGTTAATGCAATCCTCATTTTCAAGTAGCGACAAGTACAGTACATCAGTATTCATGCTGGTTTGCGTTTTGCATTTCACAAGGAAGTCAGCTCACGGACCTAACCCTAACTTCGACTAGTTGAATTTGACGATCGTCCATCGTTGTTCGTATACGTAAAGTGTCATACAGAGCAAGGACACCTGTCGGTCATTATCAGGCCGAGCGAAGCAGGCCCTTTCAAGTCTGTCGAGATATCAATGGACGATCAGATTGTTCGACCTCTCACATATCGCAAACTCTGTACTGAAAACAAATGCGTACCTTGATCCGGGCAACAGAAATGTTTTACTCGCAACTGCAACGTAACGCAGTAGAAATGTATGGCCTAGTCTTTTGCCTCCTTTGCTCGGCCTTCCCAGTGGTCAGAACCACTAGCTAGTAATATTGAACTTTTAAGCTTTACATTACGTAATCAGTACCTTCGCACTTCCGCATTGTGCACGGGGTTAACTGCAGCGAACAACCTAGGTTGGAAGGTGTGTTACGACGATGTGTAGGAGAACCTGGCTCTTGCAGCTGGACGCCTGGCTGGCTTGATCGTTAGAGCTGGAAACCCAAGTCGTGATTCCAGTCTGACCCCAAAGGTGGGTAACATGAAGGAATTAAGAGTTTCACCTTACTTCCAGTTCGGGTAGGGCAAAATGATATGGTTCAAATATCGTAAAAAGCCATGAGTTTCTTATAGGAATCGTGACGACATGGTGATTGAGGTGAGAAGTACCTTGTCGACGTGGCAAGACCTCACCTTTGAACTCACCTTACAATATGAATGTTTAGTTTGTAGATTTACGTCTTACAGGCCTGAACATACTAAATCCGCTCTAATGGATCCGCGCCATCTGTTCGGCTGTGGGACCCTTTATGGTTCCGGTGCTCAGCTGTGCTCAGCTCGGTGCTCAGCTCTGTGCTCAGTTCACATACAGTGCAAACAGGATATGAGGATCTCTCCCGTCAGATAAAAAAATGACGGGGGCCGCTCATCACGTACAGCCCGCTATGTACGTTTATAACAGGAATCGATCCCCAAAGCTCAGAAATCAATACATTCCTCGTACGACCGTTATGTCAACAACGGTTCGTAATTTCGTCCTAAGCTATAGCTCTCCTCATTTCCAGTTCCCTATCCCTAGAGTTCGCTCTTACACACTCATGATTCAGCGCACCCCAAGAGTCATTTTGTTGCGCATAAAACCCGGGGTCAGCATCGCGTAAAAACACGCCTGTCAGCATTTTCCGTTCACACTGTGATTTGATATTTGGAATACCGGGATCGTGCTCGGAAAGATGGCTTTCGCTGGTTTGAATTTTATGAACTTCGTGGAGCGGCGGAATTTTATCGATGAGAAGCTTCGAGAGAAAGGTGTGGAGAAGAAGCCGCTGTCGGCCGACGGCTTTCTGGAAATATGGTCCCATTACGATAAAGATGGTAATTATCTTTGTGTTTATTGCTTTTCATGCAGTCTGTTAGTTGATTTCGAAAACAGGGCTATTTGGTTCATACACTGGCTGTTGTTAAATTTTAGGTAATTTGACTATCGAGGAACAGGAAGTTGACGACTTTTTGAATGAATACCTGACTTCCGCCCACGCCAAGTTTATTGTGAGTAAACATGCCTTTGAAAAGGGACTTTCATAAAGGTACACAAGTCAATTTTCAGGAAGCATTGTCGGATGCGGAAATTGCTCGCATAAAGAAGGCGTATATCCAGGGTTTGAATGTGGAAGAAGGAGGGCGGATCTCCTTGGAATACGTAAGTGCGGGCTGCAGGGCATGTCGAATACCGCGCGTGATTGTAACTCGAGGTCTTGCTTGGATTAACCCCTTCCGCTTTTCGCTTCTTGTAGATGGCCAAACTCCTTCCGGTGGAACTTGGTATCTTTGTCCTTTTTCGTGCGGAGAGCCGAGCCAAGACAGCCGTGGAGTTTATGGACGTACGTTTGTTATGAACACGCAGTAATTCGAGACTATTTCATGCACCTGCATACAAGGACTCGTTAGGGAAGCACCGTTAGCTTGTATGCAGGCAACTGAAATTGCGCCAATGGTTATCGTTACTCATTCATCAAGATGACCAAAAGTTCTCGAGCTAACGTCACCACGAAAAAGCACAAGCCTTCGATGCGGAACATTAGGCTTTTCTTGTGTTGTAGATCTGGAAGAGATACGACAAAGATCTGAGTGGATTCATCGATGCTTCTGAGTTCGCGGTATGCAAAAATATTCTGTTTATTCACTCGAATCACTTTTGTTTGGCAGAAGGCATAATGGAGTGTTTCCGCATCAGGGACCTCGCCGCCTACTCGCGAATACGTCAAATTGAATTTTCGCTAATAAGATCGATCTTCTCTCCAGCTATTGTTGAAGGACCTCCTACGAACCGGTTCATCTCCTGTGGAGCCTGTCGACCTCAGTAAAGCTAGAGATTACGCCGAAGCCTTCGTAAGTCCCAACTCATCCAACTTTATTACCTTGTCCCTTTCACCCTAATCGCTGAACGAACCATCATTCTTTTTACGGGACCTTTCGAAACCTGTCCAAGAGAAAAAGATTGATATGCGAAAAGTGGAAGCTCGACAGACACACTTCGAACGATCGATTTCTCGGGTGGCGCAGGCTTCTGACCAACGGCAATGAGAACGTGCGCCACTTCGGGATCATTCTCCAAGTGATACACACTTTCAGCCAGTAACACTCAAAAAGTGCGCTGCTTGGGAAAACATACGTGTTTGGTTTATTTGCCTAGGTGGCGTACACTTCCGGTGTTAGTGGCCAAATAATAACGCACTTGGGAAAACAATCGCTTTAAGTTTGTGGGTGGGTTCCTGTGGGTTTCAAGCACTGTATTGTTCTTCCTGTTTCACAGTTGCCCTTTTTCGACATTAATCATGACGGGAAACTCGGCCTTAATGAGCTCGCACGGTACGCACCCTTTATCCAGTGTCACATTTCAGAGTGAAGAGTTGCATCATTACCACCGTGTGGTATCAAAGATAACAGGAAATTAACGATGTAATTCCCACGATAGGTTGTTACCATCAAAGGAGAATTTTGTTCAGCTCGCCGTCGACAAGGTAGTGCAAATGGCTGGCGCCTTCTTTGCCTATGTAATATAGCATTGTGTAATTTGCCTCAATGTCAACAGGCGATCAAGCTGGACGCATTGTCAGCGAGCGACGTCCAACAATTGTTGGATAAATACGATAGAGTAAGAGAAGATGAATAATTAACAATGGCTCGTTAGTCTGACGAAATGAGATTAGAAGCTTGTTTACTGCAGCAGAATGTTAATGGAACCCTGGAAGGCAATGAATTGTCTGCCTTTGTCCGCGACTTGCTGGCGACATCCAATAATGACTACAGTGCCGACATGGTTAGGGACTTTGAAGAGGTTATCTTGAAAGCCTGCGATGTGGATAGAAATGGATCGCTTGACGCTAAAGAGCTGGCGCTGGTCATCAATTCCATTGCAAATGCCCAAAGTAAAGGTCAGTTTTCCTGGTGTGAACTGGCAGTGTTAATTCACATGGATAAATTGTTCGCAGGCGGAGATCCAGTTCAAAACTTCTATCACCAACATAGTGGCAAGAAGTCCTGAAGTGCTCACCGGTGCCATCAAAACTTTTCGGTACAAGGCAATATTTTTCTGTATATTCTGAGCTTCGGTCTGAGCCAACGACCAGAAGATTTTCGTTCGGCCCTGTTATTTCTTGCTTTGGTTCTTTGATTCAAAGCTTGAAGTGGAGAACGAATCTACGGTGGTTTCAATTTTATATTTATTTTGCAAATCATTATATTTCCATCCGTACAGAGCCAGTAAAGATCAGCACGGCTTAAGGTAGAAGAGTATTTTTGGTACCGACATGGCTTCTGAGCTATAAGAACAAGCGAATCTAACTGAAATTTCGGGTAACGTTGAAGACGATGGTTGAATTGAAGTTGACGGGGAGGCTAATGAACGAGTTACGACGGATGCAGTAGTTGAAGAAGCAACCGAAGGTGTCGGTATCGTTGGTGAAGAGCCCGCTGGGGTATCGGATGCTCATGCAGCCCTTATCGTCAGTGCAACCTACAACGAGAAGTATTTCACCAGCGAACTATCGTAAGACAAATTCAATTTCCTATGGAAGTTGAAGAGTAGGACAACGAAACTTACGGGCCCAGCATCGGTGTCCGTGAGTGAGGAAGTCTCCTTCGGGAAGTCCCATGGCGTTCCATTCGGTGGATCCCAATTCGCCGCTGTGGTCATCGTGATGTTTGTCCTTGTTCTTGCGAGGGTCTCGGTTTCGTTCGGGCTTGAGTTCAGCGACGACCGTGGTGCGGTTCAGCAGCTGCTGCTTGATCCATGCCTTCTCCAGATCCTTGGTGTCCACACAGTCCCAGCTCAGGCCGGGGAAGCCTGGCATGCAGTCGGCGTTAGTCTTGCAGTGGCGAGGTCCCGAGAAGTGGCAAGCGCCGTTCCAGCAATGGTACCACTCGGAGCAGTCTTCGTGTTTCGTACAGGCATTCTCTGAGAAAACATCGGGAATAAGAATTCCAATTGCGAATATTCGGGAATATTCAGGAATATTCGGGGCGTCGGCAAACAAACTCCCAAAGATTGTTTTCCGAAGTGGCGCTGCTCTCGATTTTTACTGGTCAGAAGCGTGCGCCACTTTGAAAAACGATCTAAGGGAATTCATTTGCAGAGGTCCCATTTCTGACCAACGACAACGACGATTTTTAGAATTTACGGAAATCGGGAACGCAGATACCGTTCGAGTTTCACATGGAAAGAGCAACTAGACATCATCACGTCGGCTTTTCGCAGTCATATTCTCAAAATCCACACTGGATTGCAAGAAATTTTGATACAGGTTCTTGTTGGTTTTTTCCTATAGTTTCTCGCACTGGTAAATTTGAGATTGTCCGAAGTTTTAAACGAACTTTTGTGTTTGAGTTCTTACCGGTTTCCCGAGCAGCGGGAGAATCAAGCGGGACACACCAATGGAGGAGCATGTCACACTTCAGGCCGGTTCCACAGTCCTTGGTTTTCTTGCACTTGCGGGCACCGACGAAGTCTCCACGGAGGATCTGAGTGAAGTACTCGATGACAGTGGTACGACGCTCGGTGGTGCTCACGAAGGCGACCGTGGTGGTTTCAAGCAGGACGTGTTCGGCTTCCCGATGGACGACCACCTCCGGCACGAGAGTGGTGGCATTGATGGCGACTGGAGTCAACGTCGTGGCAATGGTATCGGTGAACTTTATGACAGGTACGGCAGCTGACACGCAATATGCCACTCCTAAAAAGAAAGCAAGGGAAGAAATTAGCGTGATACTCAAAATACACCGTTGGGATGTTCATGGTTTTGTGTTCTGTAATTTCTCGCTGTGGAGTTACATGCTTACCGAGTAGGGCGAGAACTTTCAAGATGGACGCCATCTTTGCGCAATATCAGAAGTCAGAAGAAATGGTCTGCCAAGCGCTTTGCGGAAAATGCAAATTGCAAACTGATGGTTCCAAGCACGACAGTTGGAACATTTTATACAGTGTGTGTCTGGGAAAATTTCTGGGCTGAAAGGCAAAAGCTGAAGGAGTCACAGGCGAGCGGGGAGTGGTCAACTGCTGCTTTGTGTTGAGTCGGCAAGAGCGAGATACAGGGAGAATCAATGCAGTACTGGACAGCCCTTCGTTAGCACGACGTGGAAGCATTATGCCCATTTTGACTGATAGCAACCGGGCAGAATTTCCGCTAATTTGAATCAAGACCAACTGGAGGAATCAAGACCAGTTTGACGCCGGCACAGTGCAGTATACATAACTTCGTCATACTGCATGCTCTGTGACGCCGGCAGTGTTTCCAAGTTCCTTCCAAACAGTGGACTGTGAAAGTTCCACAGTCCACTGTTTGGACCACATCGTAATCGAGCGGGTACCTCCTTGCAGTCCGCCGGTGGTGGCCAGCCCGACAGGCCAGCATTATTTCATTCAGAACATAGCGAGAACTTCTCGTATTTCTAGCTTCGGTTTTTGTTCTGGCTCATCTTCCCCATGGTACCACAAGTCTTCCCGACCGTCGTAAGACATCCGCTAATAATACTCATCTACTTCCTCCTCGTACTTGTAGCCAGTGGATGGCGAGCACTTTCTCAGCTCGTAGGCATCTTGTCTTTCCAGCCTTGACCGTCGTCTATGACGATCTTTACGGAATATGGACGAGATCTTTGCCAGAGGAAGCCCAATGTGATACTTGATAGCCATCTTCTTGGTACCCTGCTGGACGCCGGTTTCGTTTGTGTCGTCCTCGCGTTTGATAACGCTGTTCGGCTTTACTATCCACGAAGCTAGAAAAGAATACTGAAGGTCGTCGGAGATGAGCGATGTTGGAATAATGATAAAAATGGCATGTCGTAAGCGACCCGGAAATACTGACCGTATAATTTCTGAGTCTCAGCTGGAAGTCTTCCTTTACGTTTCTTGTTTCCGGCTTCAGGTTGCCCATCAGAAGGATCGCCGAATCGAAGTTTAGGAACAACGGCAGGCAGTTTCTCGACCAGTTTCCACCGATTCCGTTTGTTCAAGGAGTAGGATATGCCAGTGCAGTGAAGTGCAGGTCTTTGAATTACCTCAATTCCATCGTCGAAATATTCAGCTTGAATAAAATTTTCTACCTCTTTCACGAAAGCTGTCATATCCTCTTGAACCTTGTAGATCTTTTCAATGCAGGAAGATTTCGTGGGGTTATGCATGTAGCATCCATGAACCCTTCGCCACCGCATGGTTTATGCTTCCAGGGTCGATCGATACGCAGTTCTCCACAAAGGTAACAGTTTTGATCGAAGGTAGAATAAATCGAACTTGTAGCCACAGCTGATTGAGTTCAGAACCAAGTGCGCACACGTTTAAAGTAAAGTGTTATGTATGACTTGATTTCGACGAGTAACGCAGCGACAATGTCATTCCACGGCACGTGCAAAATTTAAATAAAGTGCCTATCGCCTCATGGTAGCTATCGAACAGGAATGACTCGGATAAGCTGTCTGGAATATCTGTTATCGAGGGTAATTTCCGCGTCAGACGGACAGTTCTCCTACGTTTGTAACTCAGACAGAATGTTCTGATCGGTTACTTCCGGCGTTTCAGGCAGAGAGATCTTGTGATACAGTAGATAGGGTTCTAGGTGGGACACTAATTCAGTTGACTATGCGGAAGTGGTCCACTTGACGAGAGGATCGGATACGACGCCATTTGGTAGGTTTCTTTTGTCTTCATTGTGAAACTGACTTTTGAGTCTTGACTTGCAGTATCAAAGTACCGGTACGCACAAGACACGTAAAGTCAGTGGTTATAGTACCGTCCGAGAAACAAGAAAGAATTAGTCCTCCACGGGGCCATTGAAAAACATTCCTTGTAGCCGATAAAAAAACCCGTTCTCTGCACGAAAAGTCATATTACACATCCTCAAAGCCGTCACATCCTGAGCTGATCAATTCCCACGAACTATCACCGCTGGTCACACTGCCCGTATCGATCCCTTCACCACCCAGGTCCCCAACTTCCTCCCAAGCGGAAGACTCTGCCATATCCTGTATAACTTCATAGTCCAGGGGGAACTTCCCTGCTTTTCGCTTTGTAAGCTGCTCTTGACGTGCTCTTCCGGCTAACAGCAGGTCCTCCATGTTGTAGACAGAAACCTCGTTAAGGCGAGCGGTGTCTTCTTCCACTTCGTCGGAGCCCTCGATCGGCAGTTCCCACAGCTGCTCAAGACCCATCATGTGATATTCGTCTACCTCTTCCTTGTACTTGTACCCTGAAGACGGGGAGTTTTTCCGTAGATGGTACTCAAGCTGACTGTAGTCGCGATCTGAGGTATGTCGATCTTTCCGGAAGACATACGAGGTCTTTTCCGGAGGAACCCCAATGCAGTATCCGATCACACATCGGTCATCCGCGACTTCCTGGTTGCTCTTGTCAGTTCGTTCTTCTTTCCTTCTTCCCTTCTTGGACCAATTCTTCTTTCCCGGAAGTAACTTGGTGTTTGATGTTTCAGATGTCACACAGTTGGAGAATGTTACCGGGTGGTATCGTTTCAGGTAAGGAATGCCCGAGAAGTATTGATAAAGAGGACAGGTCCCGATTGTTCCTCTGACCGTCACCGAATATTCGGTGGTTCCGCCTTTCTTGGACCGCGCGGTTCGAAGGGGAGGTTCGTCGAACAAAACTTGGGGAACTATAGAAGGTAGCTCTTCGACGAGCCTCCAGCGGTTCCTCTTGTTCAACGAGTAAGATACACTAGCGCTGTTTGCGAGTTCGTGGTCCCAGGGTTCTCTACGGCGCCGAACCACATCCATACCATCGTCAAAATATTCAGCCCGGATAAAATCCTCCACTATTTTCACCAACGCTGTTTGATCCTCGGGAGCCTTGTAAAACTTGCCAATGTAGGAATACTTCGACGGACGGTGCCTGCAGCAGCCATAAAGCTTGCGCTTCGACATGGTCGACTCTCGCTCGTTCACACCAATATGGGCTTTTCTGTTACAGGAGAAAAGTAAGACTCGATTAAAATTAGCTGGAGCACAATCCGGGTCGGATGCAATAAATTTCACTGCTTAATAGAAAACTGTGCAGACTTTTCCGTGAAATTTTCATGGGCTCAGGGTTATGTACTGTGGCATGTGACATCATTCCCCTTGATATTCAGCAATGATGTCATTTCCATTGATGTCAAGGTCCATAGGGTACAGTCCTACCTGCGAGATGTGACAGTTCAAAGACCCGATTTCAATTCTGGACGGCGCATATATTCACCAGGCTGCTCGCCACACTGTTTGCAGAAGATCGATCAGCTGATCGAACACACTTCTTGATTCCTTGATCACGTCAACCTCGAACAAGGCGTCAATCTGCTGATAGTGTTGTGCTGGCAAGCACTCTCTGCAGAATTGATATTCGGGCGCAGTAGGAGCAATTGTCACATCTCGGAGGTAGGACTGTATTCCATTTCTCTATGGTGAATGCCCCACATAAATATAGCGACAGATGAGTCACCTCTTGGCATGGTCACGTTTCTCTCCATCTCCTAATCTCTACTGTACTTTTGGAGATGTAAACATGGCTGCCCTGTCTTGGTTGCAACGGTACAAAGTACCGAGAGAACACCATCGACTGTATGGGTGAATGACATCACATGGCAGATATGCAGCCAAACGCACAGCTGACTGGTAAAATCCACCAGGCAACATTGATTTTCTTTGTCCCCGATACACATTCGAAACCACGTCACTTGAAATCAGCAGTGTCAGTTGTACATTTATATCACTATATACTTTATCCAGTAATAAACGAAAAGTTTCAGCATTCACTAGTGTTTTTGTCGTATTTTTAGCTCTGGAAATTGTACTATATTTAGCCTTTACATTTTCTCATCAGTTGTGATCGACACTGCGGAAAGTGCCAGTCGGAAGAAAGCGACCTGAGTATGCAGTGATCTAACATTTAGGGAGCGATATTGCGCCCTGAAGAAGTTTGATCTCCCCACCGAACCGTTGTGCCTCCCGAGTTTCGACAAAGGACCCAAATAAGGAAGTCATGACCGCGAAAACTGCCTTTCGAGTAAGTTCGTGTATGTACGACTAATCGTAGAAAAGTGGAGTCGCTAATAAATTAAAAAGCAGTATTCTGATTTCTGGGCTATAGTAAACGTGGGTAAAGGGGCGAGCAGTTTTTCGAAGTAATTTTCACGTTCTTCCATGTGACATGTATGGGCGATGGTGGAATTTACCTACGTGGATTTTGGTGTTGACAGAAGGTTGGTGATTCGAAGGCTGCAGGAAATAAGTTTCGCGACGAAATTCGGGAAAACTACAAAGCGACCTCCGAAGAAGCTTGCGCTGCCACCTTGCGGGACTTCCTGGCGGACTGCAAGGAGAACGTGACCAAGTCCCGTCAGTCCAGCACTAGTCGTTCCACCGCTACTCGTACCACCAAGCTGAACATGGAGGACCTCTTGACCAAGTACGAGCAACTCAAGGCCCAGAAAGCCACCAAGCATACCAAAGGAAAGAAGCGAACTGACGGTCACGGGACCACTGAAGAGTATCCTCTTGAAGCGCTGTTGAATATGGACGAGGACGCCTTCTTTGAGCTGTTCCCCATGGGGGACCACAACGCGGTGGATGTGGGAAGCTATGATCTGTGCGATGACGATAATGATGATGGCGAGGCCAAGTGGGAAGTCGTTTGAACCTGGAAGGAGCATCCGGACAGTTCAAGGTCGCGTGCCGTACATGTCACATTATCTGTTCCTAGTTATAGAGTACTGCCTTACTGCACGTAATGGATGATATCTTCGCGTATCTCAATGTAGAGTGCATTTGAAAAAAATTCCTAAAAATAGATAGAGTCGAATTATTTCTTTTCTTGCGTATACGTAAAGTTGCGTGGAAGAATATTCGTTTTATTGTAAATAATGTTCCGTTTCTTTCTGCATTGGTACCTGTGCTTAGGTTCCTTGTAAATAATTCTGTTTCCTTCAATATCTATAAATCGAACGGAAGGTCCCAGAGTTGATCCGTACATGTATGGGTAAAATATAAAGTGTTCCGGATGTGTACGAATGAGCTAACAGCGAATTAGTACTGTGGTGGTGTACAGTGGAGCCAGCTGATGGCGTGCTACACAGAGTAAATATTGTCAAGCTGACAGCTGATTTTTTTCTTCCGAGTCTCTGAGCTGTCATTGCCAAGTTTACATTCACCTCACTTAGTTAGCTGATTCAGAGAGTGTATTCTCAAAGATCGCCGAGAACCTACTGCCTGTGCCACGGACCGTCAATCTGTAGCATCACGTACCACAGTACACTACACAGCTTGCTGGCTACAACACCACCTCATGCTGCCTCCAGGCATCTCACGTGAGGAACTTCAAACCGCGAAAGACTATCTATGTCTAACCACGAAGGTTCCTGTCAGAACCGAAGCGACAGAGCCCTTCATTCAACAACTGGGAGGCGGCAATCGAGAGATCTGAAGTGCCGCACGAGATCTCAAGTGGCGCACGCTTTTATTGTTACTGGCTGGAGACGTGCGCCGGTTGAAGGAGGATGGTAAACAAAACGTCCAAGATCGCTACGTCAGTTGGCGCATGCTTACATTGTTATTGGCTGTCAGCGTGCGCCACTTTCTGCAACGGTCTTGTACGTTTCGTTTGCCGGACTCCCAATTCCTGTGATCTCTTGTCGCTGACTATTTGTCCAAGGTCAAAAATTCTGTTGTTGTTTTTTGCAGTAACTGTTATGCAGGATGAGTAAAGTGAAGATGGAACCTGCATGAAAATTTCAGGGAAATTTCATTATTCAAAGCTAAAAATGAGGGAAAGTGTACAGGAAGGAGAAACAAAAGCTAGCAGAAGGGATACGCTGTGAAAACCTTTGGTTTTGGCAGAATGAAAAAAACAAGAAAAAACGGCTATGCAATGTACAACTAAAATGGATCCAGAACATTTTGGAAAATTTAATCATGATTCATGAACCGTAAAACCGTCTTCTCTTCTTGTGCTCAAATGTGTCACCTTCTCTGATCAAAATTCAACCGCGCGAAGGCTTTTCAGCAAACTCTGTACAATGCCTCAAATTGAACTGTTGTACAAAAGAGTCACGCAACGCGCATGAAGTCTTTTTTTCTTCACGAGCGCACATGATCGTTTTCCGGGCGTGGAATGACCGTGTGGAGGCCTTCGTTCTTCGTGACTAGGCTCTCACCAGTCTGCCCGTCAACATCCGCATCCCGTCCCATTTGCAGCCACGGATGAGCCTGAACGTCCTCCATGCGGATGCGTGTGGACGGGTTCTTGTCCAACAGGCGCGAAATGAGCTCTTTGAGTGCTGTTGACAGCTCAATCTGTGGTGGGTACTCGACGCTGGCTGTACGGATGGCCTGGAACAGTGCCGGCATCGTGTCGCCTTTGTAGGGCACGTCACCGACCACCAACGCGTAGAGGGTGATGCCGAGAGACCAGAGATCCAGGGGAAAAGCGCAAACGGGATGCTTGCGTTGCCGAAGGCATTCCGGAGGCTATGATGAAACAAAAACATCATAGAAATAAGACCTAAGTTGACAGACTCGACAAGACAAGCGCACGCTTCCAGGTAACAATACTGGAAAAGTGCGTCACCTGGGAAGATAAGCTCGATAAGATCGTTATTTGAAGTGGCGTACGCTTTCAGCCAATGAGACCGAACATGTGCGCCCCTTGGGAAACCAGTCCTGTGATTTCCATTTGCCGAGCTCCCAAAAATATTGATCAGACCACGAACTACCGTACTCGTAACGCTAACGGAAACCAGCGGTAGAGATTTCTAACCAGAGCAGAAATTTACCGTGAAGGCCGGTGTTCCGTGAACTGCACTGACGAACTCGCAGTTGACATCGTTGTCGGACTCTGAGTCGTCTGCTTCGTTATCTGGAAGATTATCCGCAAAGCCGAAGTCTGCAATCTTTACGACACCTTTTTTGCTCAATAGCATGTTGTCGGGTTTGCTGCAGATAGAAATAAATTTTACGGACATGGTAAACAGCCCAAGGTTTCAACGCAAACAAAAGTTTCACTCAAATATCACGTTCTGAAAATATGGGAAAATTCTCTGGCAGTTTCAAAATAGCAAACCAATCGCCCTTTTCCGTCACTAAAATATTTTGGAGCTAAACAGGAACTTGACAGGATCATTTTACCAAGTGGCGCATCCGTTCAGCCAACAACGTTGAAAGCGTGCGTCACTTAGAAAAACGATCTCGTTGAGTATGTTTTCCGAGCTCCAGTTTCTATTACTTCATGTTTCACGGAAATCAAACTCACAGATCACGATGAACGATCTTGTTCGAGTGAAGATGTTCGACTCCTCGGAGGATTTCCACGAAGAACTTCCTGGCTTCGTCTTCGGAGAAGGGAGATTCTGTGACAGCACAAAAAGGAGCTCGTGATTATTCAAGACCTAATTCACGCTCCACATTTGGCAAAAGTGATAAAGGGTATAAGGCACAACACATGCACGTGTCAGATTGCGTGACACTGATCTTCAATATGCATCCAGGGTATTTAAACAAGAAGCGGACAGAAAGCAAGCATTTGTTGGTACTTAGCAAAATGAAAGCGACATACCCGTGGGAAGATCCATCAGAGCCTGATCCAAAAGCTCAAAGACTATGTAAATGTTGTCGTCGTCGGGCTTGTCCACGACCTCCACCAGCTGGATAATGTTCGGGTGATTTAGCTTTTGCAAGATACCGATTTCCCGGTAAGCTTCCTCCAGAGGATTTCGTGATGTCCTGCAAAGCACATTACGCAATTTGGTTCCCCGTAAATTTTGGCGTAAAAGAAGATCACACTCTAGGGGAGATCGAACCCAAACATAATTGACCTCCATAAAGTGGGGTACTCGCTGTGCACAACACATCATCGAGTGCACCAGGTAATGAGGGTGCTCAAGCTCGTTTAACTTAAAATGCCCTAAAATATTCCCACAGCGTGAGAATCGTCGTTCAGTCGTGTCAGAGTCTTCATCAAGAATTCCAGAGTATTCAAAAGGGATTACCTTAACAGCAGATTGTATGTTTGCAGTTTTTTCTTCGATAAGATCTTGACGGCGTACTGCTGCTGGTCACGTTCGTTGAATGCCACGCGAACTTCGCTCAGCCTTCCGCCGCCCATAGAGTCGAAGGAAATTTTGTAATCGTTCATCCGGATGAACCCTTCCTTTGTCATCGACAGACTGTAAAAACAAACAAAAAGCAAAATTTGAGCACGACGAAAACATTCCAGAGTGCCTAACTGTACAGAAACAACACGAGACCTCGTCCAGTCCACAAAAGCCGCGCACCATGCCAGCAAAACAACCCACCCACTGCGCGAGTGGATCCAAGTTAACGACCACAGCACCCAAATCAACTCGCGCACCGGTTCAAAGTGTACCAAAAAAAGCTTTGGAATAACTTTGCAAAATGCGCAAAGATTTCACGGCATTTGGCACTACTCTAGTGAGCAAAAGTCTCGTGAATCCATTAAATTGTAAACAAACATCTTGATGAATAGGCAATTATCTCAAGACAGTATGTGCAAGCTGGAAGGCATCATTAATTACCTGGACGACATTTCGCTCAGCAGAACCGGCTGAAAGCATTTTTTGGCCTTCTCGGGGTCCAAACTTTCGACATCGTCGGTACTATCCACAATTTTCTGCAGCAGACACGGTGGAATGAAGCCACCGCCACCGGTCTCGAACTGGGCCATTTCAGCACCGAGGGAATCGTCTATCGTAAATTCCGTCTGTAGGTTCGACAACTCTTCTTCCGTGTAACTGACTGGATCAGCAAAAACCATGTCTTCGAGACTCCCGTCGAAATCGGGCAGAAGCTGGACGACGGTCACTTCCACCGGTGGAGCTTCTTCGCTGATGCTCTGAAAACACAAAAGACCTCAGATCAAATCGCGCACCAAATTCGACCTCGATCAAGTCGCGCACCACACTCGACCCGGATTAACTCGAAAACGGTTCGGAAAATTAAATAATTACAGTACCTCCATACGCTGCTTAGTCAGTGGAGAATTGCTTCGTCGACCCGTCGGTGAAGCGCTCGTCGGAGGAGAAGGTGTTCGAGAGGCCAAGCTGACGCTGTCAAAATCTAACATGATACCGGCCATGGAGAACATGGCTTCCTCTGCTGGTTCAGTCGACATCACCGAGACGGACATGGTAGGAAACCGAAATCGTAAAATCTGCTCCAACAAACGGGGTAATCCTTCCGCCGACTCCAAAGTCCGCTTAATCGCTTGGATTGTTTCCTACAAATATTAAACAAGAAGACATGTAGGTGGGTAATGGCACGGAATGCCGATATGTGATACACACTTGTGGTGGCAACCGTGAATGCCGTCAGCGATCTATGAAACTCGTTGCTGGCTTCGTCAACAAACAGGCCTTGCTCCTCCGGCTTCAGTGCTGGAGTGCTAAACGTTTCTATTGACGATTTCACGTGATGGCATTCCGTCCTCTCCTTATCAAAGTGCAACCAGGGTAGTTGCCGATTGATGAAAAGGGGGGGGCGGCCTGTCTAGTTCGAGCGAATGAAACAGTTGACTTTTCTCGGAAATATTTACGATCTGGACATATCAGCTGGGACAAGCGAAGCGGTCCACACAGCGATATTCCGCTTCGCCTAGATTACCCAGCTGAGCGGCAAAGTGGTACCTGGTTAACCGCGGCAGAGTTAACCACCTTAGTACCAGTGACCAGTGTACGTCCTGCGCACTGCGCACTAAATTTCTCTGAAGAAGAAAACCAGTTTTCTCCGCTGCGTGAAATTCGGTGGAAAGCGATATCGTTTGTTTACCTGCCTTTGAAGACAGCGATACATTTGTCGTATCAATCTTATCCCTGTGCTTAACGCTGCTTGTCTCGTCGCAGATGGGCAGTAATCAGCTGATCCCGCGGACGGAAACACTTTGCCTCCATATGGACAGGAGAGAATGACGTACGATAATCACAGCGAAGAAGTGATCCTGACGGAACCCAACACATCATCCGCCAAGAGCCCTGGGATTGCCGAGAAGCTCCGGCAGAGCTGCAGCACCAGCCGCTTTAGCATCCATCGACCCATCTTCAGTCAAGCAAAGTAAGCCTCGGTGACAGCCTGAATATACTGTACGTGTATTCCATTTCCTGTATTCACTTCCGGTCTATGTCGTTCAAGGTTTGATGACAACAACGAATCACTTGAGCACAATGTACCAGCCACTCCATGGGTCAAGCTAAAGAGAGAAGTTGGCAGAAAATTGCACAGCACCTTTCATTCAAGAACGGACTGTCGCCGTATCATCAAGAAGAAAGTCTTCCGGGCTTTCCCTCTTTTGACATGGCTTCCACGCTACGATATTCGCCAGAATTTGCTCAAAGACTTAATCGCTGGTAAGACAGTTTTTTCTCGTTTCACAAGATCGAGTGGGTCAACTCTGATTTTCTTGCAGGTATAACCGTTGGAATCATGAACATCCCACAAGGTAATGTCAAGTAGCGCATGTCGTCACTGCGGATTCGCTGCTTCTCGTTGTTGTTTCTTACCTCATGCGCGAGTTCATTTCAGTTGTCAGGTTTTGTTGAAATTCATTCCGTAGTATTACTCTTTACCCTTTTGATATCTATCTGGCTTTAGGGATGGCCTATGGGAAGCTGGCCGGTGTTCCTCACGTGTACGGCCTCTACACGAGCTTTTTCCCCTTGCTGATGTACACATTGATGGGTACTTCGCGGCATGTGTCGGTGGGGACCTTCGCGGTGGTCAGCCTGATGACCAGCAAGATCGTCCGGGATTACGAACACAGAGAAGCTAAGGTTCTAACCGATGCCGGTCTGGCTTCCAACTGGACACAGGATAACGAAGGACATGAGGAAAATGTGGCAGCTAGGGTTTATGCCTTGATTACCGTTGCTTTCTGCGTCGGCATTTGGCAGGTGATTTCTACAGCCCTTCACGGTCAATAAACACCGAACAGTTCCGTTCTTACGAAGTTTACAACGGTCATAAGGTTGTTTTTTTGTTTTTAGATGGGACTTGGGTTATTTGGTTTAGGATCGTTGACGGTGTACTTGTCCGACCAGCTCATCAAAGGGTATGTTATGGCTCATGAAGCTGTTTATGCGAGATACTCCGACCTTGGTGTGGCGGAAAACACGGGTGGTCGAAGTAGCGACTCTACTTAGTTTGACGCACCTGCATACTCACAACATGCAGATTACATTGGGTACACGGATGGAGGTACACAAGGGCCAAATAGACAACTGTGAGACGTTCGTCAAGCATGTGCATCACATTCCATTTTGGCATCCGATGTCATGGAGTCGCTGTATGCAGGTTCATGACAGATGGCCAAAGACTGTTTTCCGTTATTCAGATTTGCGCAAAATATCTTTAGGTTTACCTGTGGGGCTTCCTTCCATGTCTTCACCAGCCAGCTGAAGCCGGTGTTCGGCTTGAGGAATATGACTTCGCATTCTGGTGCCTTCAAGCTGATCAAGGTACTGCACTATACACATGTTTTCTGGGGTTCTCCCCGTGGCATAACCGTGGGGCCGGAAAAAAGCGATTTTTTGTGATTTCAGTCGTACGGGAACTTTTTCTCACGCATCAAAGACACACATCCGCCCACGCTGGCAATATCGCTGACGTGCATCGGGGTTCTTCTGTTTTTCAAGTAACCACCGCAGAGTTCCACATTACCAAACTCATGAAGGAAATGCCAGTAGTGAGGAAGACGCGTTCCCCTCCTTCAGGTATTTCGTCAACGAGAATAGGAGGGTGATGGCATGGATCAAGTTTCCACTGCCTTCCGAACTTCTCGTGATAGTCTTCGGAGCTGTCGCTTCCTACACCATGAAACTCCGAGAGAAGTACAATGTGACCACGGTACACAAGGTTCCTGTCGGGTTCCCGCAACCGCAGATACCTGACATGACCTTAGTTCCTGAGATTCTAATGGATACCTTCGCGATCGCTGTGGTGAGGAACCTTCCATCTGATATTTCTAACTGCAGTTCATCACCCAGTCGAATTCTTTCACGCAGGTTGGATTTACCATAACGGTCTCACTGGGGAAGCTTTTCGCTCAACGCTTCCAGTATGAGATCGACCCCAAGCAGGAGCTGAAAGCCCTAGGAACCATGAACATTTTCGGCTCATTCTTCCAATGTATCCCGGCTACGGGATCCTTAGCGAGAAGTGCTGTGCAGGTCGCCGTTGGCGGCATGACCCAGGTGCGCGAATGTGGATTTTAGGAGCTCGGCAAAGAGCAAACAAACTCGATAAGATCCGTATTTCGAGTGGCACACATTTTTGGTGTTTTCGGCTGACTGCGTGCGTCACTTGGAAAAACAATTTTTGTCGAGATCGGGTGTTCTCAAAGTGAACGCACTTTTTTAGTGTGGATGGCTGGAAACGTGCGCCACTTGGCGATCGATCTTTGCTGAGTTTGTTCGCCTCGGTTCTGTATATCATGATAAGACTGTTAATTAGCTATCTTTGCTTTGTAGATTGTCAGTGTTGTGGCCGCATGCTTCGTGTTAGTAGTTCTCCTGGCTCTAGGTCACCTGTTAGAGCCTCTTCCAGAAGCCTGCTTAGGTGCCATCATCATGGTGGCACTAATCAACATGCTGAAGCAAGTCACCGAGATTGGCAGGCTGTGGAAGGTCTCGCTGATAGACACGTCGGTGTTCGTGGTGGCTCTTCTTGCCGTTCTCTTACTTGACGTCGATTCCGGCCTTCTTGTTGGACTGTCTTACAGCTTGCTGACTGTGATTCTGCGAACTCAGCGACCCGAAGTGGGACTTCTGGGGCGCGTACCGCAAACGGACATTTACAAACGACTCGACTCCTACAAATCGGTAAGTGCAACTAGATTTAAAACCTTCGTGGTAGTTATTTGAAGGCTCGGTTGAGAAGAGAAAAATTTGACCAGAATCGAGCTTGCGCATATTTTAACGCTGACAAGTTTATACTCGTTTTCTTATCACTTAAAAGACCAAGGGGGTACCCCGGTTGCCTGGCGCACCCCAAAAGCCCTGCGGAATGGCTACTGTTGAACCTTTTCGTCTCAAATTTTCACGTTTGCTTTCGGAAACTTTGTCGCATCCAGTTAAGAAAGACGTGAACTGGCTAGCAGCTTTCTGAAAATTTCGAGAGAATATTTCGTTTTTGACCAGATTGTGTCTTGAGTTGACAGACCAAATTTTTACTCAAGAGCTGGCTGACGGAAAGCCTCCTTAAAAATTGGACACAGAGCTAGTACATTGGTACCGTCTTAGGCGCTCCAGTATGTTCCATGCTGTGTGACCAGTGGTCAGAGCAGATTAAAAAGGTCTGGCACTTTGGTTCACTTAGTGGTGCATTTTACTCGAAAAATGCGAAGCGTACATGTGGTGATTGGCCCGATTTGACCCACCCCATGATTTCAGCCAGTTGAAAATTGGGGAAGGTGATCTACCCCCCTTGTACTCCCAGAGCTCGGAATTGCGTGGTCTTTTAAGTGTTAATAAATAATTAGAGTCAATTCTTTGGCCATTCTTCTACGGTATTTTACAGGCAATGGAAGTTCCTGGTATCAAGATCATCCGCTTAGATGCTCCCTTGTACTTCGCCAACGCCGAATACTTCCGCCGCGTTACCTTCGAGCTCTGCGAACTCGACACTGTCATCGAGCCTGCCCAGTCTAGACCAACCAGCCCCGAACGCCGGAGACACCGACGGGGATCCAAGTATCAGAGCTTCGCACCCACTACATGGCACGACGAAGAAGTCGACCCAAACGTGGGTCAACTGCGTTTGGGTCAGCTGGCAGAAGTCTCAGTCGACTCTGGTACACTGGTCTTGACGCCTCCCAGAGACAGAAGCGAGTCACTTCGTAGTCGGAAGCTGTCGGGTAGTCTACCGCACCATGTGATATTCGACTGCTCGTCCGTGTGCTACATGGACGTGACGGGCGTGGAGATGGTCGAGAAGATGGCGCTGGAATGTAGGAAGGCTGGTATCGAGTTCTTGATGGCTTCTTGCAAAGGTATGTTGTTGTTGTTTCTCACGAAACCAGCGAAAAACCTCGAATAATGTCGACCAGATGGTTTTCAAAAGTGGGGCACCCTGCCAGCCAATAACAGAGAAAGCGTGCGTTACTTGGGAAAAGATCTCGTCGAGTTTGCTTGTTTTCCCCAATGGCGCACCTCCTCGTTGCTACAGGCTGGCAGTTTGTGCCACTTGAGATAACGATCTTGGATGTTTCATTTGGCGTTTTCCCATGTGTGTGGTATTTTGTTTTAGCGAATTTACGGGAAACCCTTTTCTTGAGCGGTTTCACCAAGCGCGTTGGACCCGATCAGCTGTATCTGACTGTCCATGATGCGGTCTTGTTCGCGGTGAAGCACGATGGTCCGCGGAAGCCGGTATTTAAAGTCACTTACTGTACTTTCGCACAACAGCTTTACAGTGTTGTTTTACGAAAGTTGTTTTGTAGTCGCTGACAGTGTCGGGAGGAGTGGCCAGTGTGGACGTCTGAGGAAGACACATCGTCGAGAAAACTCTGTGTTTAGGAAGTACTCACGTACTAACAGATTTTACTAGAGAAAAACGTTTCGTAATTTATATCTTAGTTCGCAACCGTGCCTTGAAGCTAACTTCCTAGCTCTCAAGCGCGTTTTTTCTAAATTTTAACCAAATTATTTTTAACCTGTCGTTCGATTTTTTTAACCTGAAAACTTCCCTCATGTTTTTCACCTTAATGTTTTCATTGTGAAATGCTCGTGATTCGTTACTTTTTCCTCAATCTTGTCGTACCCGTATTTTTCAACTTTCAGAATCTTGCCGTTTGATTTAGTTTTCTCACAGAGAAAGCTATCCCAAACATAATAACGATAATCTAAAGTATGAAATAATATCCAAGTTTTGTAAAACATTAGAAGGAAACAGCGTTTCTAGAGGTCGTAATGTTCGACTTTGGCAGCCGGCATCCCCACCAGTTCCTCAAGGAACGAGCCTTGAGTCATGTCTTGCACGAAGGCGATGGCGTTATCAGCGAAAACGTGGAGCTGCAGTTTGTAGCTGGTCGTTAGAATATACAGTGCATTCTTCCCTTGCTCGAAGAAGGTCTTGCTGGTCTGCGAGAAATGTTGCAAGTCGTTGATCAAACGCTGTCGAGCCTTCTCCTTGGCAGCAGGGTCCGTAAAGGCCTCGCGTAGCTCGTACAAGACAAACAGGGTCCAAATTAGGGCGATCGAAACGAGCAGCGTCTTGACCGTTCCCAAAAACCCGCTACCCATCTTACCACAAATTCACAGTGGACTCCTTTCCCGAACTTGTCCGTAAATTACGGTATGGCAATAATGGAGAATAAAGAGGTAATCCTGAATTGATTTATTACAGTTTCTGGTGGAAATATCTTGAACAAGATTTAGTTTTCCTGCAGGATTTTTGTTCGTGTGCTCGGTGTTTTGTTGCTGAGCGAAACTAGCTGATGATTTTGGCAAAACAAGAACTGAAAAATAAAAGATTTGGAGCTTGGCAAGCAAAGTCAACCAGATCTTTTCTCAAGTGGCGCCAGTTACTGTATCTAACGGAACTGGCTGGAAGCGTGCGCCACTGGGGTGAGTGATCGGGTCGGGCTGTTTGCCGAGTTACAGTAATTCCCAGTTAAATATCAGTAAACTTCTGGCAAAATTGAATGGACGAATATCGAATAACTAGTGACGATAGATGTTCATGAAGAAGCATAAAATTGGACACAAAGTGACGTTTTTGGGGAGAAGTCATAACTGGAAAGATTGAAAAGTCACAAGGCGTAAAATTGACGATACGCCGCTCTTTTTGTCCTGAAGTCAACAGTTTCTCAAGGCCCCGCTGTCACGCTCCTTGTTGAGAACAAAAGGTACATATTTCGGGGGTATAGGCTTGTTGTTGTAGAGCACTTATGTTTTCCATAGCTGACTGATTTCTGGAAAGGTGCCTTGGAATTTGAGTCTCCAAATCCATCTTGTCGTCAAAACAATTCTCTCTTGTCGGTGTGGTTGCTTACGACCCATTTGTCGACCTCGCGCTCAAAGCATTGTAGACCAGTACGACTGACTTGTGAGTATTAGGCCTTTCCGGCTTGTATGTGTCAGATGGGTTTGTTTAGTGTTCACCGCAACAGTCTTGTGTTCGGTTTAAAGAGGCCCACCTGACTCGGACAGATCTTTCACTTTTCTTTCGGATTGTATGCTCAAGACGTGGCTGTGAGCTCTCTCGCCCAGAACGTCTCACTCCCGATGGTCTAGACAGTCGAGCAAAGCTAAAGCATTGCATCGAGTGGACTGGGTGACCACTCGCCACTGTGCGTCCGAACCAACCAGGATGTGGTTTTCGTCAAGTCCTTTTCTATGATCCAGCATGGCGGGAATTTTCTGACCGATCCATCTTTGGTTCGGTGGTTTGACTGGCTGCTTTCTCGCCTAACTCTTGGCCCTCGTTGCCTCAGTCCTGTCGGATTTTCAGTTTTCACTTGGCCGTGTTGTAGTCGGAATTTACCATGACGGATGATAATTTAAAGCCCCGCGACCACCTGGATCGTCCTCATGGTAGGACGTGCAGTTTACGTCCGGACAGTCAACTTCGCGTGAATCGACCCATCTTGAACCAACCTAGGTATCTCACCTGCAATTTGCCTTAGTATGTGGAAGTGCTTTTACCACGGCGACCACAACATAGTAAAATGTTTGTACATAGCAGTCGTACCAACGTAGACTATCAAATGCAAATGGAACATTGAACAGAATACCTTAAATCTTGAGCATGATATTAATCGTGGTTGGGAAGGTTAAGTTGCCCTAGGGGTTGATTTTTCCTACCATTTGAACGTGCTACGAATTTTTCCAGGTTTAACGAAACGTATGGACTGCGTGAGCCAGGTCCGGCTCTGACTCCATCACAGGAAATCCAGCGTATTGTCAGAAAGAAATGGACACGGAAGCTGGCCAAGAACAAGTGTGGACCTCGCTGTGCCTGGGACTGGACCAAGACATGGTTTCCCGCCCTCGATTGGATCCCTAAATACGACTTCCGACGTCTCATCGCTGCTGACGTCATCGCGGGTATAACTCAGCTTTCCTAATCGACACTTTTTCTTGGTGCTGCAAAACAGAACAAGATGTGTTCTCAATCTAGGCATCACGGTTGGTGTCATGAACGTTCCGCAAGGAATGGCCTACTCAATTTTAGCCGGACTTCCTCCCGTAAGTTTTACCCTAAGAGCGGAAACATTGACTTTGGAACTCGGCAAACAAACAAACTCGACCCGATCGTTTTTTTCCAAGAGGCGCATCAGTTCGATGCTACTGGCTGGATGCACCCGCCACTTACACGGAAAAACCGCTATGGTCGTGTTTTGTTTGGAGAGTTTCCATTTCACGAACAGGAATTGATCGCTCTTTCTAGTCCTTGTGGTCCAATGTTTAGGTCTGTGGACTCTATACTTCTTTTATTCCAACGCTGTTTTATTTTCTGATGGGTGAGTGCTACTCGAAGCCAGTCTCAACCTGTCATCGGTTGGCTCAACCTGGCTGTAACCAGAGGGGTTTTTCGGTATAGGTACGAGTCGGCAGTGTTCGCTGGGAACATTCGCCGTCATCAGCATGATGACCAGCAAGATCATCGGGACGTACGCTGGTCACTCGGAAGCCAACCCACACATTACGGATTTCATGGGGAACGGGACTTTCAACGGTACTATGGAAGTCCCGAAATTGCCGGGTGGCTTCACGCCTCTGGAAATGAAACAAATGCAAGTGGGAATGGCCGCCGCATTCCTCACTGGCTTATGGCAGGTAATTCTATTTCAGTCTCAGTAATTTGAAAACCTCTTCAGATTTCCATTCGAATTTTTTGAATGTAAAAACTTAACAGTGAAAATACGGTGAAATGCAACAGCGAGGCTGACAAACGAAACGTACAAAGATCGTGATTTCGAGTGACGCACGTTCCCAGCTAACGACACCGAGAACGTGCGCCTCTTGGGAAGACAGTCAAACACGGCACGATCGTTATGTATTTCGAGTGGCGCACGCTCAGCCCATTATAACGGAAACGTGCGCCACTCTAAATAAAAATCTTGTACCTCTCGTCTGTCACTTCCCTATTGCTGATTATCCTGTGAATTTTTGTAGTTGCTGTTCGGCGTTCTCGGTTTCGGTGCCCTGACTGTCTACTTGTCGGATCAACTTGTCCAAGGGTACGTACTCAAACATTGAAAGACGATCCGTGAAGACGTCAGCGAACTCGATGCTTGTCTGACAACGAGAGATTCTCACCCTCTTAACACGTCCGTTGTTCACTTCGTTCATCTGTTTTGTTGTCGTTTTTTAGATTCACCTGTGCCGCCGCTTTTCACGTGTTCACAAGCCAGTGTAAGTGCCTTACACGAGACACTATTCAAGAAACATCACATTGAAAATTCACCTGCGTTCTTATGGCAGTGGGGAACGTGTTTGGGTTATCGGTTCGTCAGTTGCCAGAATATTACGGCCTCTTCAAAATCATTCGGGTAGTGCCAATTTTCCTCTCTGCGTTGTGGGTTCTTTCTTGCCTGAAGTATCGTTTTGTGTTTATAGTCGTATGTGACGTTCTTCAAAGTGATCGACCAAGCACGCCCAGCTGCCATCGTCATCGCTTTCGTAACTGCAGTCATCCTGATCATCATCAAATACTTCCTGAACACCAATGCAAAGATCAAGAGGTTTCTTCGTGTTCCCATCCCAGCTGAACTCGTCGTTGTAAGTCTCAGCCGTATGACGCAGATGCTTCAGTATAGAAGGAACTGTGTTCGCTCTAATACCGAAAGTCTGGTGAATGGGCGGCGGCCGCAAAAGACTTAAACATGATCGTTTCCGCAAATGGCGCACTCTTCTGGTCGTTGACAATAGAAAATTGCGCCACTTTAGATGACAATCGTGTTCAGTTCATTTGTCGACGTTTCAAATATCAAAGATTTGACCAGGTTGACATCTCCCGAATTAAAAACAATGAGAGCCGGAAAAAGTCTTGTACTCCCGATGTACCACCCTATACTGTTCCCTTTACCGTGCTCGTCTCAATTTGAATCGTTCATGTGTCATTAGCAAAGGGATACTACGTGGACTACACATGACATTTTTTCACAGTTTGTTTTCAAGTGTCTTTTTTCTTCTTCGTAGGTTATCATCGGAGCAGCTGTTTCTTACTCCTTCAACTTTGAAAAAACGTTTAACGTTACCATTGTCAAGCACGTCCCTCGCGGAATGCCACCGGCCACCATGCCGGACTGGTCCGTCATGCCCAACATCATCGGCGACACCTTCGCTTTGGCCATCGGTAAGTCCGTCCCCGTCCTTCCTTCTTTCCTCTGTCCTCACTTATCACTTCGGACTTTTTCCTTTTCAGTCACCTTCGCCATCACGGTCACTCTCGGCATGCTCTTCGCCTCCAAGCACAACTACAGCGTTTCGCCCAACCAAGAGTTCAAAGCTCTTGCCGTCGGCAACATTGTCGGTGGCTTCTTCCAGTGCTTTCCTTCGGGAGCTTCGTTGGCCCGTAGTGCTGTCCAAGATGACAGTGGAGGCCGCACACAGGTACTCTCCTCCCTTCTCGACCGGTACTGCACAAAAACTGAAGGTGATGGGAAGTGTGGGTTGTACTGTAGATTGTGAGCTTGGTCCAGTGTACGATCGTCCTGATCGTCATACTGGCGCTGGGTCCTCTGTTGGAACCACTTCCGCGTCCGGTGTTGGGAGCCATTGTTATGGTCTCGCTGTTCCACTTGCTGGAACAAGTGGCTGAGCTTTACCACTTGTGGAAAATTTCTTTCGTTGACTGGGTAAGCAGACTTTGAACGAACCAGAGCATAGCACCAAGGAAATACCATGGAAAAATGATGAAGTGTCTTCCCCAGATTTCCTATAGGAAACTGATCAGAACAGATACTGTATTGCCGTACGTAATGAGTAAACGCTGACTTAGTGGGATTGCATTGTTTCAGACGATCTTTTTGGTGGTGTTCCTGGCAGTATTGATTCTTGATGTGGACATCGGTGTCGGCATTGGTGTGGCTTACGCCATCATGACCGTCATGTTCCGGCTGCAGAAGCCTAAAGTCCGTGGGATGGGTCGCATGCCGGGGACCGACCTCTACAAACCTGTCGATGTCTACACAACGGTAAAAAGCCTTCAGATTGTCCTGCCCACTTGATACCATTTTCAAAACACGGATGATGTTTTGTGCATGACAGTTTCGAGTGTTTGTCATCCGATTCTCCAAGTGGAGCGTCACCAGACGAATGTATCCAGATCGTTATCTCTGGTGGCGCACGGTCTCTTCGTTAGTGACTGAGAGCGTGCGCCACTTGGGAAACCAATCTTCTCACGTCAGGCTTGCTTTCCAATTGGCGCACGTTTCTGCAGTTACTGGCTTAAAGAGCGCGCCACTTGAAAGAACGATCTGGGCGGATTCATTCGACTATGTCCCTAATGTTTTCAGTCCGATGTTCCTGAAGTGCATCGCACAGCATTTTTTCCGCCGTTGATAAGTTGTGTTTTCGCTTAGGCTTGCCAAGTCCCCAATGTCCGCATTGTTCGTGTCGACGCGCCTATCTACTTCGCCAACGCCGCCTACATCAAGACCCGTCTGTACAACCTGGCCGGGCTCAACGATGCCATCAAGAAGCTCCAAGAGCACACCGACGACGTTGAGGAGGCCTCCAGTGCCCAGAAGTATGCCTTCACCAACACCCTGGCCATCGAGGACGATGAAGAGCCCCAGACCGACGTGGCCCAATACAAGCCGGAGAAGGAACACGGCACGTTAGACCGACAGTCGGTAGGTCGGAGGGTGGATCGCATGAGCTTGAAGGATCAGGACGAGCTGGAGCTGGGAACGAAGGAAGAAGGCAGTGGAATACCCGAGTACCACGTCGTGCTAGACTGCTCTGAAGTGTGCTTTGTCGATGTGACGGGCGTGTCTTTCATCAAGAAGACCTGCTCGGAATGTAAAGAGATTGGCGTGGAACTATTGCTGGCCAATACAAACAGTATGAAGAAATCAGACTTCCGATTCCAGTTCTGAAATGAGACGTGGGCAGATGAATTGAGCCAGATCACGTCACAAGTGGCGCACCTTCCTGTTGTCATCAGTTGGAAGTGTGCGCCACTGGGGGATAGGATCTGGTCTGATTCATTTGCCCTCGTTTCAAGTTGACTTGCTGATGTGTTTTCGTGGTTTTAGATGCGGTTCGGAATATGCTGGAAATTTGTCGAGCGTTGGAGTACGTTCAGCCGCATCAGATGTTCGTGACGGTTCATGATGCGGTACTGTATGCTTTCAACATGCAGGCCAGGGCTGGGAAGCGTAGAAGACCTTCTATCGAGGTATGCGTGCTTCAGCGTCTGTCTTCTCCGAAAGAACAGTACCTAGTCGCAAGGACCTTATCTTATGTATTGATAGGTGAATCCATCTTGCCAAGAAATGATCGAGAAACTGGATGCGGACAAGAAATTCTGAGACCGGCAGTTTTCTACTGTAAATTCCACGTTGAGGTCTTCAACAATCAGCAAGCTCGGTGTCTCATCGTCAGTTACTTTTATTTCTTCGAAGTTATACCTTTTTATTGTTCAATTAGCTCCACACTTTACAGCTACGGTCACAAAACTCACTGTTTCATATATTCAGGGTCTCGATGTTTTTATGCCTTCCCGTAAAACAATCGAGCTTGAAGTTCTTCGGATACTGAAGGTTCGCAGTTAAGTTGATTGTCGGACTGAATGTATCGGCCTGCCTGTTCACTCGTATTCCTCGTAATAAGGGTGACGCTAAATCCGCATTGTCTAAGAAAAGACAAAAGAAGTCTGGGCTCTTGCTATTACATAGCGAAAGAAATCTGTCTGAACAACCAAAGTGGTATGAATACATCCGTACCTGAGGTAGCGCCATGAGCAAAGATCCGCTTTGCTCTTTTCTCACTTTTCGAGCGACAATAACGAGGCACTTCATCGCTTCATCACAGCCACCTTCTGTGATAAAGTGGTAAAACTAGTATGCGGCGACGAAAACAATTTGGCTCGGAGGCTTCGATCGTTCGATTGTGCTCATAAACATACTTTTCTTTTGATATTCTCCCGAGAATTATCACCAATTTTTGGAAAACTCACCTTAGCGTGATATGGTTATTGTTGCAACAAACCAAGTAGCATGTGATGGATTTTCATATTTTGGGCGTCGAGCCAGCGGAATTCTCGTCAGTAGGAAGTATTCTTGTTGTTTGTTTTCTATACGACGGATAACAGAAACTCAGAAACCTCCCAATGTGGTAAGGCTTCGTTACGAGAATTCTTATTGGACCCAGCATAACGCTGTGGTTTCGCTGTGGTATCTGCTTTTCAACTGGACAAGATGCCTTTCGCAAGTGACCCTACTGTAACTTACTCTGTGGGCGACTTTCATGTGGAGGGAAAGCAGAATGGGCCGGCCAGGCTTCGCGTTTCACGAGCTGTCTACGATCAAACCAGGTACATTACGTAGTTCACTTTAGGAATTTTTCGAACCAATTACGTCAAAAGAATCAGCGCAGTGTTTCGTGGAAAAGTCAAATATAGCAATTTGGAAAAAATATTTTATGATCATTTCGTCGTTCAAAGCAGAATCTCCATTGAGTTTTTAATGCGAGTAGAAACCGAAGATTTACTGAGCCGTGACATTCCAAAATCGGTTTTTCCCACGATATTTCTGATGGTTCCAGTTTCGACGCGACGTACGGGCTGTGTGATCCGGGTCCCCCATTGACGCCTTGGGAATCCATCAAGAGCTACGGACGTCGGACAGTCAACAAGGCCAGAAGCAAGCGATGTAACGCAAGCTCCTTTTACCGCGGTCTGGTCCGATGGATCCCCTTCATCGGTTGGATTCGGACCTACAATATTCGCGGGTACCTCATCACCGACTTCATTGCCGGTGAGCCTTTCTCATCAAATTTCCCGTCTCAGGGTGCCATAGTCCGAAACTCATTATGTGCCACTGAAACTAACTGAGGTCACCCTCTTAGGGATTACCGTCGGAGTTCTCAACGTTCCTCAAGGTACGCTAAATGTGTGACTGGGAGCGGGGCAAATAAACTCGACCAGATTGTTTTCCCATGTGGCGCACGTATTCGGTAATATTGACTGGAAGCGTGCGTCACTTCTTAAACGTTCGAACTAGAGGAAGATTCTATCGCACAGGAAGCATAATCTAAGTTTGCTGTTTCAGGGATGGCTTACGCTCTCTTGGCCGCATGGTATGTTCCTTGAACATTGCTTTGCGGCGTGGTACATAGAATCAGATAACATAATTCGGTAGTAACCTGATTGTTTTCTGTAGCCCTCCAGTCACCGGCTTGTACACTTCGGTAATTGTTTCTTGCCAGTTTTGAATTAAATGAGAAATGGTTCGAGGCACTGTCTTTTCTCTGTGCACTGCCCGTCACGTTCCCTTACAGTTAATGCCAAGTGCACTGCTTTTTGGCTAGGGGCAAGGTTTGGATACGACTTTCAGAGCGTAGTGATTTCGGAAGCCGTCATTTTTTTACGGACTAGAATATTTCATATTCAAAGTGGTAGCTAAAGAGTGAGATTATACCGTGATAGTGTTGAAGCAGAGAGCCACTACGACTTCGATTTCGTGTGGTGGTCTTCTTCGTATGAAAGATGGCGAACACGAAGTAAGTCCAAAGGACAATAAGATTAGCTCGGCACTTCACTCCCGGGTCCTGGAAAGTTTGTCGTCTATTATACGACACGTCCTTATACTCCGTAAAAAATGCCTGCTTCCGTGCGCCGACAACCTTTAGAAACACTGCGTTCTGAAGACCGTGTCCAGGCGGTGCATCTAGCCAAAGCGCACTGTGAAAAGCAGTGTACCCAGTAAAAGGGAATGTGGTGGGCACTACAAGGATAGAAGGTAGTCGCAGGTCGTACAACGAGTCACGACGATAAAAATATCCATTTCATACAAAAGAGGCGAGATCTGAAAAAAATAGCGGAGCCCCATAACCAATACTGACGACAACGTTGTACTTTTTACAGTTTTTTCCAATTATCGTTTACTTCCTGATGGGAACCAGTCGGCAGTGTTCTATCGGTAAGAAAAACCGAATAGCCACAGTTTCTTGAAGTTGGCAAAACAGCAAAATATGATGGAAAAATGTCCTGCATACAGGTACCTTCTCCATCACTAGTATGATGACGAGCCGCATGGTCCTCAACGCTAACCCCTACCCTGAGAAACTGACGTTCCCCAACGGAACCAAGTACACCAACCCTGAGTTTCATGAGATCATCAACGGCAGCGCCTTCACGAGGGGCGAATGGGGTGCAATACAAGTTGGGTCGACGGCGGCTCTCTTCGTGGGGATTTGGCAGCTGATCCTCGGTCTCATCGGTGCTGGTGGCATGTCCGTCTACTTTTCCGATCAACTTGTCCAAGGGTATGTTCAGACAATGAGTCTTGCGTATTCATGTGTGCAAGTTCGTGTGAAAGTCGCAGAAGCCCGTCTCACGAAACTTGCGAAACTTATGAGCCAAAAACATATCTAACGGATTCGTTAGATATATTTTTGGCATGAAACTGCAAAAAAATTTTCTTTTGTTTCCCGAGGTCGTGTCCTAAAGTGTGACCTCGGAGAAAACACGCTAAAAGGTGCGTCACTCGGGAAAACTGTCCTGTCGCGTTTGTTTTCCAAGCACCTACACACTACAACTATTCATATATCCTACTCGGAACTGTTTTCGTATTCTGATCGAAATGGATTCCTAAAACTATCGACGAGAACTGCAAAAGCTTCCTTCTCTAAATTTTGGTCCTGGTAAAGGAAGTAATGGTCAAAGCATGCTGATTGAGCGTGGAACGAGATGCTATGCGGGTAGTTGGTTATGAACTTATAATGGTTGTTATCTTCCTACTTTGCTTGCAGATTTACCTGTGGTGCCGCTTTCCACGTCTTCTCTTCCCAACTGAAGTCCGTTTTCAAGCTGCCCATGACGGAGTTTTACGGCTCCTTCAAGTTGATCAAGACATGGATACAGTTCTTCTCGCTAATCAAGCAGACCCACATTCCCACCCTCGTAGTCGGTATCATCTGTCTGGTCTTCCTCCTTATCGTCAAAATCGGCATCAACGATAATAAACGCATTATGCGCAAGTTGCGTGTGCCGCTGCCCGCCGAACTGGTGGTGGTGATTTTCGGTACTCTCGCGTCCTACGAGATGGACCTGGAGAATAACTACCATGTCAGCATCCTTAAAAAGATTCCCATGGGTCTTCCACCAGCGACGTTGCCGGACTTCGGGGTCTTGCCTGACATCATCGGGGATACGTTCTCAAACGCCATCGTCGGACTGGCTATTACTGTCACTCTTGGTGGGGTTTCTAGGTTTTAACTGAAAAATTTTCAGCAGCACACTTTGACAAAAAAGAAAAATGAAGCAGCCTAGATCGTCGTTTCAAGTGACGCACTATACCAGTACTACTGACTGAGATCGCGCGCCACGTACAAAATGATTTTACCGAGTTTGCTTTCCCAAGCGGCGCGCGTTTTCAGTGGTATTGGCTGAGAGCTTGCGCCGCTGGGGGAAGCAGTCTGAGTGGATTCTTTTGTCGATGTCCCAAATGGGGAAATTTTCCATACTGTCATTGTAAAATAGAACATTGAACGAAAGTCGATTGTTTAATGAATGCATATGTTTCAGGTATGTTGTTCGCGTCCAAGCACGGTTACAGGATCGATCCCAACCAAGAGTTCAAAGCTCAAGGCATCGGCAATATCTTTGGCTCGTTCTTCCAGTGCTTTCCATCGGGTGCTTCGCTGGCTCGTAGTGCTGTCCAGGTGGGTTTCTCCTTCACTCGCAACGATTTCGGAAACGGGCAGCCGGCATTGTGGATCGTCACTGGAATGGTTTCTTTTCCCTACAGAACGACGTTGGTGGAAAGACTCAGATCGTCAGTGTCGTCCAGTGTTGTATCGTCCTCATCGGTTAGTCCGTCATTTCAACATCTTGGTAAACCAAAACGGTAATATCACAGGAACTAATTTCCAAATTGGTATTTGGTAGTCCTACTTGCGCTGGGGAAGTTCTTAGAGCCATTGCCGAAACCCGTGCTGGGAGCCATCGTTATGGTTTCTGTCTTTCACTTGCTGGCGCAGGTGCTGCAGTTGGGAAGGCTGTGGAAGCTGTCCTTATACGACTGGGTATGTCTTTCCTCACTGTCTCGACATGTGAATTGAACGGAATGCAGCTAGATCATGTTTCCCCGTGTGTTGCGCAGTCCATTTTCCTGGTGGTGTTCTTGGGCGTGCTAATCCTGGATGTGGATATCGGTCTGGGTTTGGGCGTTGGCTGGGCCATCATCACCATCATGTTGCGCCTACAGAAGCCGAAGATTGGCGCACTGGGCAGACTTCCCGGTACGGATATTTACCGCCGAACCGACGTATACAAAACGGTAAGCGCAGCAGGATTGCCATAGCTTCACCTGTATCGGTACACAAAATCGGATCGCTAAGTTGGGTGACGAACTTTTACAGCTAGTAATAATGAATACGTGCGCCACTAAGTGGCACAGCGATGATAAACGCGCTTCTTTTGCTGATATGTGAGTTAACCTTGTTTCTCGTTCAAGTTTTAACTTCCCCCTTTTTGCATTTAGGCAATTGAAGTTCCTGGTGTGAAGATTGTCCGAATTGATTCTCCCATCTACTTTGCCAACGTCGCCTACATCCAAGGTCGGATCTACCAACTAGCCGACCTCAACAACCTCATCGCTAAATGGCGCGAAGAACACCCCGTCAAGGAACTCATCACCCCGGCCTCCTTCGACGTTGCCCCGGACGACCAGAACAAGTATGCTTACGCCCTGAACTTGGAACTGGGCGACAGCGACGACGAAGACGGCACCAAGGGTTCCTCTCGCTACCGTGGCGCCCCCACCATTAGTATGGAGGAACTGCACAACACCCAACGACGGGTCTTCGAACAGGAAGGCATCCTGGGAGAAGGACAGGACCAGCCGATTAAACACATCATTGTCGACTGCTCAGAGATTTGTTTCGTCGATGTGACGGCGGTTGGTTTCTTCAAGCGTATTCAGAGTGAATGTGAGAGTATTGGCGTAGAGTTACTTCTGGCCTGCACCAACAGTAAGACTTGTGTTTTATTTCATTTTGTGGCTAAATTATTGCTTTGAAATTCCACCTCGTCACAATGTGGCTTTGCGCTTTGTAGAACCGGTTCGGGATGCGTTGTATCAGTGTGGAGCGAATGACTTCATCAAGGAGTTCCAGGTGTTCGTGACGGTCCACGATGCCGTGCTGTACGCTGTCAACTCGCATAAGTTTCAAAAGCCTTCCACTCATACCAAACTGGTAAGTTGACTAGACTAGGGGCATTTGGAACACCTGACAGATTTGAAAACGACGCTATCAAGATATTACCGTAAGCAGTGCAAGCGAGCAGGATTATATTGAGAATAACGTAGAAAATCTGGCCGTTGCAAGTGGGGGAGTGAGTAATTGCAGTTATTAGGTGAGCTACGTTGGTACATCAGGAGGAATTGAAATTATGCCCAAGAGGCCTAAAATTTCGTGTCCTATGCATGCACGAGCGAAATTCTGTTTTTACTGCATTCAGTAAATTTTAATTGGTAATTGGCTGGAGCGAAATCGGCATTTGATGTCGCTGATGGCATATCTCATACTGTGTTTTTGCAGAGCATTGTGGACGGTAACAGCAACGGCATTCTCCACGCTTACACCAACGGACTGGCGCCACAGTCGCCGGTGCCACGCCCTGGCTTGGAAGATGTGATCGAGTCCCCTGAAGAGGAAGAAGTCCGCTCCGAAGGGCAGAATCATTTCCGAGAAAAAGAACATCGTCTATAGTAGGTTCTTTAACATTCATTCCATACCCAGACACTATCAACATTACGCGGCATAAAAAAACATATTTTCAAGAGAAAAACTACAGCCGCTTAAACGTTCCTCTCAAAATGATTTACTGGCTCTAAATGTCGAATTTTCTCTGTGTGCAATATGAAATATTTTCGTTCATCTAAAAGCGTGAAGCAGGAAGGATGCCTCCAAAATTTCCTAAGCGTTTTGGTTACACTTGGATTCAGGAGAGTGATTTCCAGCACTACAGATGTTGCTGTTTGTCAAGTTGTCGTACGCTAATCCGCATTTACTTTCGCTGGTAAAACGTCCCAGCCGGCGAGATTGATGCAGTATGACATGCCATGACGGAAGCTGCAAAGCCGTCAAAAACTGCTCTGACACCGAGAACGATGCAATAACCGTTGCAGTACTGCCTCCAAGTACTTCCTGGTAGTCAGCCAAGGTCGCTAGCTAGGGTACTTGCCTGCTTTCGCTCTTGTTCTCTCAACGTCGTTTACGTAACTGACCATGACTGCACAGAGTGCGTTGATCGTTGCCATGGATGCCGCGTCAACGCTCGCCCGTACACTCCTTCCTACGCAGTGCTGCTCTTCCACATCACTGCTCTCACACGTTTTTCACCAGTTTGTGCGCCTGCCGCAACCATGACCGTAATTACTGTGGAACAAATGAGGTAATGCCAAGCATGCATTCTCCACACGCCATCAAAATAGCGCAAGAAAATCCAGCGAAGAACAGTTTTCCAGCATCACAAAAAAAATCCTATTTGAAACAACATCGTTGATAAACGATCGATGTTACCTGGTTGCGCAGAGTGTTCTTTATCATCATTCGAGTATATTCTCGGCAAGAAGACTTGCTTTATGGAGTAAAACGCCACTTCGAATAAACGATCTTGTCAAGTTGGTCGGTTTTTGTGAAGTGGCGCAGGTTTATCAGCGGCCAGCGTGCGCCCCAAACAAAAACGATCCAGTCGAGCTTGTCTGCCGGGATTTCATCATCTTCTGAGTTTGGTCACGACCATTTGTGAAGAAGAGCTAGAAGCTGATGGGCTGTGAGAGGCGGCAATATTAATTGACGCCATTCTGGCCGGAGGTTTACTCGTACCGAGCGAGACTTGAAGACCAGCTGTTAAGCACCGGCGTCAAGGTCTGTCACGCTCAAAAGAGGGAACCTGGTCCCGCTGACGCGATAATCCCACTGACATTTCCGTCACAGACGTTTTTTTCCTCAGCTGTTGAACTCATCTTTAATCTTCGACGTCTATTATGTAGTGCATTATTCCCGGAAACCGCGCATGCGCAGGTCCCCCATGCCGGAAGCCCTGTCAGCACCTGAAACATATGCAGGTCATATTCGGCTAGAAAAGTTCCCCACTCATTTGACACTTGTCTCAATAGCCGGCTTACTCTGGGTGAAATCATTAAGATGGATTTTAATATCGTGATTCACCTCACCGAAAAAGTTTTACTCTTTCGCGCTGTATCTCAAGAGCTCGAACTGCAACCTTCGATCTTCAATGGCTCCTATTGTAAATTCAGCACGAAATAATTAACATCGAATTAGCTGAAAACGGAAGCGCCAAACAAACTCGAACAAAGCGTTTCCCAGGTGGCGCAAGCCTTTACTTCTAACCAATGTACCGAGGCTTGCGCCACTTGGAAGACGATCTGCTCGCACTTGTGTGCGCGAATGGCGCATGTTTCCGCTGGTATTTGCTGGGGTTTTGCGCCTCTTGGGAAAACGATCAGCTCAAATCCATTTGCCGAACTTGCAAATACTGAATGTTTAGCCAGCAGATGGAGAAACTTTCAGTACACAGTGTACTGAAACCTGTATGGTTCTTCCTTCAGCGCGGTCATTAATCTGAGTATGTGCCCAAAAGGAATGCCGTCGACCTTCAGCGCCAAAATCTCAGTTTCTTCGATGTAGTTTGCCGATGATAACATCACAGAAACGACCTCGGGTGCTCATCATTTCCTGGTACATTCACGTCACTTTACGAGGTGAAAATGCAAGGCTCAAGATAGCTCACACAAGGTATGCGTTGGACCATGCAACGTTATCGAAAGCGACGCATAGATTACATAAAAATGTTCACTTTCATACTTCAACGACCACGGGGAATGATGAACTATCGTTGGAAGCCATAAGCGACCAGACATCATCAGACATCTGCTACTGCATTCGGACTTTGTCCAGCGTGGTTGACTGAACTCTACCTCGTAGCCATCTACTTGACGTACTGTAGCATGAGGTTCGTGGCGTAAAGCCACTTACGAGTGGAATGCTGAAAAGCGGAATGCTCGGACTGTCAATACCAGTGCTTTTTTACAGCTTTTTTTGGGCGCCAGTGCGCCACTGGCCGAGAAGCCCGCAAAATACCGGTAGAACATTCGCAGAAAAACGGCGGACTTTGGGGAACAGACAAGGAGAATTGTCGGAAAAGAGCCATTGTACCCTGTTCTTTAGCTGTAATGTACATGACCGATTGCACTAGAACACGATTACATCCCGGTTATTTCTTGTTTTGTCTTTCGGCACAGAGCAGTCGTGCTTCCGCATAGATTTGAAAACAAAGGAAAGGGCGGTACAACTTTGGCGCTACGCTTGACGGTTTCCCGCGGTCTCTTCTTATCGGTCACCTTATGCACCTGCTACTGATGTTATACTCAACGTCCAAAATACACTTGACATCTGATCGGACCATAAAATGTCTCACCTTTAGGTCTGGCAAGGCCCGCTGGTTTATTTTCACCCGCAGATAACCCGCAACCAGGGTTCTTTCTAGTATCAAAAATAGCGTAGGGTACTTCTCAAAACTCTGAAAATTGACTGTCATCGCGTCTGACGTACTGAGCCTGTCACAAATTTACACAGTGTATACTACGAGCGCCACTGTACGACGAAGTGAACGTTGCACGGTTTTCAGCAGTCTAGAGGTCCTTTCCCTGTTGGCAATCCAATCTGACATCAAGGTTGCGCACAGTGGAAGCAAGTTCTGAGCAAGTACGTCCTTGGTTTATGCAACAAGCACGAGTCGAATGTCCGCAAATGCAACCGTTGTCCTATGAGCTCCATGGAAACCCAAAAGAAGCCATCCTGACAAGATAACCTCTGTACTGTACACAAGTACGCTTTGAACGCTTGATTGAACCCGCTACTGTGGCACAACGGTTCTTCGCTTTCCCAAACTTACGGTTCCTCTCGTGCTGATCAGGATTACCATTGCAGTTACCAGTCCTCAGTAGTCTTAAAGTCAAAATCACTTGAAAGAAAATATCAGATCACGGAGAGGGCGGATTCATACTTCTTCTGAACAGTTGGATGTCCACTAGCCGTAGTGTCCCCTGGGCCTGGGAATTTTTGCGCAGGTTTCGGCCCACTGGTATGGCGGCGCGGAAGTAGCAAAGTGTCGTACTGTCGTCGGGTTCCACAATGGTTGCGCGGCGGTGTTTGCGGAGCTCATCGAGATCCCCATAGCAACGTTTGAACCTGCGACAGGCCGTGCAATGCTTGGGCACGTGATTCCCAGCCATCAGCGTTTCTGTACATCATAGACAGGCTTTGGTGTTGCGTACAGTTGGCAGCGGTAGATAGGCCTTTTCTGCAGATTAACTGCCTAAGTTGGTACACTGTGAAGGTCTCTTCCAGAGACATACTGCGTTGAAGAACTGCGCGGGCATTAACCTTCGCAATCGTTACACAACTTTTGCCGACAGGCTGTATATTGAAAAAGTTGTATGTATGTCCATGCATTTACAGAGAAGAAGCACGGGTATAGATATTGCCGGTTGGGCGCCTTTATAATTTAGTCTTCTGTTGTCAGCTCGGATATCGCAGGCGCGAAGGTCCCTGGCATATGTGAACGCAACTTAGCATATGCCCAGAATTTTTATTTGCATTTTATGTCTAGTTCTTTCTCTGCTGTCACGGAAGAAGATATTGCGACAACGCCATCAGTTCAACGTTCACTTTTTATCAACCGTCAGGAACTGCTGCCGGCTCTTTTACTTGTTCCCCTTTTGTCCGTAGACGTGTACACTCATCGGAGCCCGACTGTCCCATACTTTCCTGTTCGCTCGACTGAGGATACTCCTTTTACCTCTTACGCTTCTGATGCTCGAAACACGGTAAGAAATCCCACCATGGTCAAATCTTATAGAATATAGGATCTATAGTCTGCGTACACTATGAACGTACAGTAATCCTCAAACAACGAAACGCTCTCCGAAAGTCACCGAGACGGAAATTGCGTATGCCTCAAAATGCAATGGTCAAGAGACTTTGGGCCTACAGTGTAGATAATGCATCCCTACTAGTGCAAATTCTCCACTAGCAGTTGTGTCCACAAGACTACAAAGCATGCCTGTAACTTACAACTTCAATGAAGCCATCAAAAATCTGCACTAGTAGGGATGCATTTTCTGCGCCGTACTTCATCAGTATAGTTTCCAAGAACGATCCGCTTTGCCGAGAGGCGAACAGCTAACTTAGGCGAAAAGTATCTGGCTAAGCCAGGAAGAGTCTACGATGGCTTCATATTTTTTCGCGCAGATCCACAGGCTGATTACCGTTTTGGTACATTCGCATATTTTGGTGCGATGGAGTGGTCCAAGATTACGGCTGGATGTACTGTATGTAGCGCATCCGGCTTTTAATGACGCAATAGCGGGGGTGGTTATCGGGTGTTTATCTGTTCCGAACCGGCCAGGTGACGACACATTGCATAGCTGAATCCCGCTCCCACAACGTTGACCCATTTCTACGTTTGCCGCAACCTATCCTGACATTCTCCACTCGGCAAATGACAGGGCAACAGGAGAAATTAGGGCGCTACGGAAGCTGCCTCTTTCACGAGTCCCTTTTCTAAATGGCAGATTACTCAGCTGCCCAACATGCCTTGATTATTATTGCGTGCTCAAAAATGGGCCAACCATTGTGTACCATCCTCCCTCAGCCGCAATAAGGGGAACATATCCACCTAGCAGTTGGGCAAATAGTCCGATATGGAGAATAGGACAATAGAGGTTGTTTCAATGTCAAAGCTTGGTAGGGTGCCTGAAGGTCATAATTTGCCCGCCAAAACACAGACATATAGGGTTCCCTCACTATATCTGATTTAGCATGGCCAAAGGCGGGAAAAAGTCGGAGGGACGATTATAGGAGAAAGGCAGGTAGATGCGCAGCTATAGTCATAATTCATGATGATTGTGATTAGTTCATGCACCTTTCACTCGTGATTGCGTCAGCGAAGACTGCCAAGACGTACCTCGCGTATATCAACAAGCCTCGGCTGATGACAGCTTGGCTGTGATAATTAACCACAAGGATCACACGGAAAATATTTTTGGCCATTTTCGAGTAGGATAGAAAGGAGAGAGTGTGCAGGTGGGACAGGTTTTGTTTTCTGCCGCTACGAGGCAAATCATGCAACGGTGGGCTTGTCAGCGGAAATCTATGCGGAAACAGCAGTGGCCATTAGTTGAGCAAGCACAGTCGTAGCTGCAGTTGCCATGCCAACGTTTGAACTCGCCTGAACCTTGTCGTTGAGCCTTCCTGGCTACACCTACACCCTACAATCTCTACAGTCTACAGTGGCCTTGGTACAAAGCCATGAAAGAGAGAGAGTTGCATGCCGAAATGTTGAATAACTCTGTCCTGCATACCCACCGACTTTCGCGCAATATTGCGCTAGTGTGGTGCTGTTCGCTGCATTCCGCCTAATATGTGTGGGCGCTGCAAAAGATTACGGTGCAAAGTGCCGGCTATGATCGACGGACCGAGTGGAGAGCCCTGCAACGTCAAATTCGTTACTTTCCCTTCCGGAAACTATGATGTAACGACTCGCAAGCCACATGCGTATCAATCTATAACAATCAGCCCTGCATATTTCAAGTAAATATTGTCACCGGGAGATACTACAGGAAGACCTATTTAACATCGCTTTGGAATTCGATGCTGGAACAATAGGTGGTATACGTAATGGAAGAGGAATTGGCATCAGATTTAGGACGATGATTGTGTGCCCAACACAGGGGAAGCATATGCGCCAGTTATGAAACGAGGGTTAGCGCCATTTCAAGGTCGTAAAGCAAGTTACTTGACGTTTGTCTCAAACGACGCGACCCTGTTATGTCTTCTGCATAATCAAGAGGATCACCCCTTTCAGTTCGTTGGGCACGTTACGTGGAATTCGGGGGCCGCTGCTTATATGCACGATTGGAAAAGGGCAACGCATGGATCTTGCTTTTCATGACTACCATATGCATAATTTAGCGGCGTCAAAAGAGTGTGTCGAGGAAGGGATTCAGTGTCGGCCTCTAGATTGTTCACGTAACGCGAGGGCTTATTATGCCGTACTTTACCCGGAAGATGCATCGACATAACAGGCTCTACTGTATAATATCCGGCGAAATGTTTTGCAGCTTTTGTAAAGTGGGACACGGTCTCATTCGAGGAAAGAGTCGGAAGCTCAAGTTAGGCGCAGTGAATGACGGCGTACTTCACCCTTCACCGGCCTGAGCATTACGTGGGCACGACGGCTTGACCATACAATAACATGTTGACCATTTGGCGGCCATCGAGTGGCGTGAGGCGCGCCACCGGTAATCGTCACTGCGCGTTACATACTGACGCGTAACATGTTATGCCAACTTTCACACCCACCAATTTCCCCCATTTCATTCTCTTACCACCAAACCAGCCGAGTATACACGGGACGTCGACAAATGACTTGACCCACGACCGTCAACTCAAGCGGCGCACATTTCCATTTTTATTGGCTGTAAGTGTGCGCCACTTGGGTAAACGATCTGCATGAAATCATCCACCGACGTCCCACATACTCCCTGGCCAACAGACTTTTGTTTGCTCATAAACAAAAATTGGGGAGAATCTCTTAACTTTCTAAACATGGGCATGTAATCGGGTGGGTATTTATTTTTTTTTATTTAATCAAATTTCATTTAGCAGGACGTCTCAACCAGTCCCAGCCCTGGATTTGACTTTTTTGCTACAGTGTATGCTGCACGATGTTTCTGACTGGCCTCTGACCGATGGTCCAGAATATGATCATATTAAAAAACTGCGTAGGCTGTTATGCCGGGAGTTGCTGGTCGTACACTTGTCCCTCTCGAGCAACTTACAGGAGGGATCAGTAGGGATAAGTCGAGTGTTTTGGTTGAAAGGATGCGGTGTAGTCCTCGTGCGCCACATCCGCCCCTTAATTTTGTCAGCCCTCTACTGTACTGTAAGTCGAAAAAGACCCTGGTCCCTATGGACTGGCACTTGGCAGGAAAAGCCACATCAACTACATAATGTGTCCATCATGCGTATTTGACAGTGGGTAGTAACTAACGTTGATCCACTACTACGGCGGGCAATGAACTGGCCTGACCCAAATATTATAGTCCACCAAAGACGATGGTCGATTCTCCAGCATAACATGTCGATCTATCGGGTTGGATAATCGGTTGAAAGTTGTAGGGCTACTTGCTGATTGCCAAGGCCTTCTTCCTCCTTCGGTTACTTCGCTGGAGAGCATAGTGGCGCATAGCGATACAGGCGACGTAATACTGGCTCCTCCTAAGTTAGCTGGTGGTCAGTTCAGGCGATGATGACGTTATCATTTGACTTGTTATTCAGTGAGGATGTAACGTATTAGCCAATGGATTTTGACATGCACATGTACGTCGAAGCTGCTAAAGTCGGTAATCGAGGTGAAGGAAAGCGAAGACGATTCATTGAGGGCTGTACTACCAGTAGGAAAGGAAAGAAAGCTCAGTGTACCGGCCAGAGGAATTTAGAGCATGTTATGGCGTAAATCGCGACCTACTGTCTGTCCACTATCAGTTATTGCCCACTTCCTCGCCCAACTTTGTACTTTTATTCGGCATCGACTACTTTACTGTGTTATCCTGCCATCGGAATACTGAGAATGGACCACAGTTTAGCATATTCTCGCGAAAGCAGGTAAAGTCTCATGCGACAGCATGTGAGGAAGGATGTCTGAAAGAACAGTAGAAAAGTGGGCTTTTGTCTTTTTCGTTAATTTGATTGTCTTTCATTGAAGCCTTGATTTCAACCAGGGTCGGTGGGAAGGGCGTGCCGGAAGTTGCAGTGTATAATGTATGGTTTATGTGGCACGTACTACGCTTCCTCTTTGCTGTTGTTGACTGTATCTACAGTAGCTGACTTGGCTACAGGGCAAGATGGAGTTCATTGTCCTTGGCAGCAGATCCCACTGTCGAAGGAAGCTGTTTGGGCTGTTTGCGCAGCGCAGATCACGATTCTCGTTGAACTGGCGCGCAGTAGCGTCAAGCGACAAGTCGCTGCGTACGTTCGCAGCATAGGTTTTGGTTAAGCTAGAATAATCGACAGGCAGCTCTGTATCGCTCTTCTTCAATACGTTACGGTGAAGAACAAAAACCTGTTAAAGTATACAGGTTTTTTTCCATCATTGTTTTATCAATTTTATTCATGAGAATTATATATCATACAGAAGTCGGACATTTCGTTGACAATGACCAGCGCATGCCAAGCACAGCGAAGGAGAACAAGGACTGCGTAGTTTTCTACGGAAAGTTCTCTGCAGCACTATGCAGCACCTTAGCTGCAAGTTGAAAGACCTGGGGATGAGGAAGTCAGTGTAATATCCACGGCTGAATCTCCTGACGTGTTGAATCTGAAGTGTATATCGCCGTTGGGGCAATGACCGATCATGAAAAATAACTGGCAAAAAAGCACTTGGCATAACGTACCGATCGATCGCTCTTTATCGACTTTCGCTGTGCGTGCATAACACCATCCCTTCCTCTAGAGTCGAGATGTACCGCAAAACCGGCTTCCGCTCGAAGCCTTGACAGTTGCCGTCTTGGACGTAATTGAAACACAGCACAGCAGGCAGCTGTCTCGTGCGGTTCTTCCCGCCGACATCAGCCCATCCTCACTCCTTCTTGCATACCTCGCTCTTCCTCACTGCCGTACAACTTGATCAAATCCAGGAAGCCGCGCTGTACTGTAACACACTGTCATTATAGGCTATTTGCCAAGTTTCAGTGGCGTACACACCTTTACTTTTCCGCTTATACGGACAGTCTAGACGTGTAATTTTAGAAGATCATTAAAGGAACGGATCTGCTCTCTATATCTTTTCTCTCGAGGGAAGAATCCCTTCTGTGCATTTGCGGTATTTCCCTCGATTGCATTTCTGGATGTAACGAAGGCCGTGCATTCATCAGTAATAATGAAGGCAGTATGATAAGCCGAGCTAACGCTTCTTTTTCCTCTTTTGACAGACATGGTCCTCTTTGAGACACAGATGAGCCTGACGCCTTCACAAGCCTCCGACTTTTCCCATCCTCCCTCTTCAGAAATGTCCGACTCGATGTGCGGCTCGCCGCCGCCGCACGACCACGACCACGACCACGACCACGAAAATTTCGCCCATCCTTCCTCCCTGGCCGACTGTGACCGACGCGGCGGCAGCACCATCATTCCCCAGCGTAAGGAGCGCGAGTTCACGCCCGACACGCGCAAAGACGAGTCGTACTGGGATCGCCGCCGTCGCAACAACGAGGCCGCCAAGCGTTCCCGCGAGAAGCGGCGCATGAACGACATGGTCCTGGAGACGCGGGTTCTGGAGCTGTCCAATGAGAACCAATGGCTGAAAGCCGAGCTCAACGCCATCCGTGACAAGTGCGGCATGCCCAAGGACGCTCCCCCACTGGTCAATCCCGCTGGACTGCCCTCGCACAGCCCGCCTCTCGGTGGCCAGCACTCGGCTTCGTCGTCGCCATTCAGCAACATGCTCCACCCACACAGCCAAGGCCCCCATCAACAGCCGCTATTACGACCTGCAGTGACGTCATCGAGTGCTCAGCCCGCCCCACTGCAGATGGCCCCTCACTTTGTCAGCCCCAATATGCAGCCGCGCGGCCCAATGATGATGCACCCCATGCATCCCGCTTTACTTGGCGCACACCCGGGCATGCAAGGTAGAATTCTCATGCCCAACCAACACATGTATATCCCGGCCAACATGGTCCCCCATTACAATCGTATGACATGCCAGTCTGTATCGCCACATCCCCGATCATTATCCAGTGCGAGCCGTGACAGTCCGCTGAGCGATACGCACGAGAACGGTGGAGCCATCAGCCCTTCCATCGCCGCCGTCAGTTCGCTGCTGAAACTTGCCAATAGCCACTTTAATGGTTATCCGCACCTACCGCGCGAAGAAGACGCCGAAGTCTTTGCTTCATCCAGCAAACGTCCGGACAAAGCTTCGGCCGACTCCAAAGTCAACAATCATTTACCGTTGAAGCTGCGCCACAAGAGCCGTGTCGAACCCAGTTGCAGTCCGCCGCTGGGCAAGTCCTCGGGTTCCAGCAGCAGCGCGGAAGTCTCCAGCCCAGAAGAAGATGATGTCGATATCGGGTCGGGATACAGTGGTTCAGATTCGGCGGTGGATGTCGAGTGTGAGGATAGTCGCGATGCGCTGACCAGTCGAAAGAGGAAGCTTCCTCAAGAGGGCGTCTTGGAACATGAGAACGTCCACCTTCGCGGAGAACTCCAGCGTCTGGCTTCGGAAGTGGCCAACCTCAAAGTCATGATGAAGCAACCTGAAGGAGTTACTCAGCCTCCTGCGAAAAAGTCCCGAAAGTCGAAGAGCCGACGGTAATATTTCTCCACGTTAACAGTCAGGAAGAGAAGCTGTCGGATCAAGTGGCGCACACACTATGTTATAAAGATGGGCGGATTGCGGATGAACAGACGGAAGGAAATACGGGGAGAGTGTCTGCTGATTGCTTGCTTTACATATGCTTGCTGACTGAAGGTTTATGGGTGCAGAAGATATTAGTTAGCTGGAAAGGGACACGAAGGAGAGCCATGCTTATAACACTTTCAGGATAACTGCGGATTTTTGCTTCCGTTTTGATTTTTAACTTGGTTGAGTTTTACCGTTTGGAAAGTTTGGAAATTGTTTATTTGTTAAACTTGTAAATTTCATGCTTCGGCTAACCTGTTGCGAATTTTATTGTTTCACTTCATTGTTATCAGTTGTGAGATGCGCACCCGGTTGCTTAAGTTTCTGTTGTATAAAATTCTATCAGCACGGCCTTTACGTAATAAACTCCACAACATCAACAGCTTCTTCATAATTGTAATCCGAGTTCTAATGTTGACGCAAGAGACATATGGATTATCAATGGCGCAAAGTATGTCAAGGTCGAGCTGGAGGAAGTCCAGCAAAGGTCGACGTAATCGGGTTCTTCAAAGTTCGTTGAACCTTTGACGTCGGTATCACGAGATGACCGTCAAATTCTTATCAAACAGGATTGAATCACGGTCTCAGTCAATCAGATGGCTCGAGGGTTACGGAAATACATGTAACATGTTGAGAAAGGGTACGTTGACCCGAAGATCCACAGCAAGATTCAGGGATAACTGCTCATGCATACGCAGTACCTGCCTCATGAACCGAGCACGCTTCCTGAAGGTCATGTTGTGTCGTATAACACGCGGCTACGTATCTGTTCCTTTATCCTGGTGAGGTCTTTGTTGCGTAAAAATGACTTTTCCGCTCGAACACACAGATGGCGCGTTGGCGCCTACGAGCTATAAGTTCGTCCTACATGTACTAACAGTATAGGCGCTTGTTTTAGGCTCAGTTTTTGACTGGCTGTTCAAATCGAGACGATTTAGCACGCCTGATGGCTGTGTAGGGTGACGTAGAAGAGCTCGTAACAAATCGTTTGATCGCAATGACTGATGCATGCTCGCAATGTTTGGACTGGTGCCCGGAAGAGCTTTCCATACTGCCGCAAACTCCTGACTCACACAGCAGCCTGGCAAGCTCAGCCGCGCGTTTCTCTCAGTGCAACTTCCCCAAATTGTTGGCCGGGTTGTCTGTGCTCCGTGCTTGCTGGCACAGAAACGTACGCCATCGTACAACGCTGACTTGATAGGACCACAACAGAGGCAACGGCGGAACGAAAGGGACAGAACTGCTGTACGCTGATCGGCTATAAATAACAAGGACGAAAATAAGTACACGCATGACGGGAAATTTTGGGGCCAGTAAAAATTATGCGATCAGGCCTTTTCGCTGCAGCGGTACGGAAGCACGTACTTACGTGACCGATTCATGGTAATGCACTTTTGGACAATTTTCTACGTTCGAATTTCCATTTTGCCGTCTTTTCCGCCTGGTCCCATAATTTTTACTGGCCCCATAAACTCTCGTCGTGCGTGTACCTATACTTGGGTACTGAGCAATTTATCCCTATACTGAGTTCGTAGCAAACGAACACTTGGTAGAACAGCGAAGTAAGGCTAGTGGGACCTAAAAGTCTTTTTTCCCCCCGTTATGTCGCTCTGTTGAGTAAGAGATTTCTGTGACAACACGCGTTGAGTAAGAGATTTCCGTAATTGCACATGCTCCTTACGTTTACGACCTTCAACTTGGGGCTGCTCCGTGTACGTTTTTTCATGTTCGTGCCCACACACGGGCCTTACTGCTTCAAGATGATGCAAAACACCAGACAATGGCTGCCACTTTTCCCACTTCACATCATTGACGACTCCATAAAAAAACCGGCAATGCAGGGCCACAAGAACGCGAGGTGCAGAAAACCACTACCTTAACACCCTGAATACCAAGCTTTTTGTGTCGGCAGATTACCAGCGTATTCACTTTGAGCACAGAACTTTAACTGGAGGATGATGGAAGGCGTAACCCAAATTAACCAATAGACAACTTTGAGAATTTCGAAATTGTGGACATTGGCAGGCCGTAAAGGCGATCTTGGGAAAAGTAGCCCTGACCGTTTTGATTATTTTCTGGACGCACCGATGACACCAAGTTTGTCCCAGGCCTAGTATCGGTAGAGGAAGCTCTCCTCAGTGTTTCAAATTTTTTTAAACAGATGGTTGGTGTGTATCTCGAGCAAAGACATGAAACCTAAAATACCCCCGAAACTGCCCGAAATCGTAAGGATTTTTTCCAGCCTGCGGAAGTTGTACTGACCAGTGGTCATCAGCTGCGTTTCGGTGATAATACCGAAGACCAGGCAAAGAAAAAAAGTTTGATTCAAACCGGGGAAAATGGAGATGGTGGGGAGCGAAAAAGTGTCGTATTGTACTCACAATGAGTACGGTGGTAACCAGGGTGTTAAACCAGGTGCTTTGTTACCGGCACCATCAGTGAAACGAACGCTCGTATACGCCTATAAAACTTTTACAGCTTCTTCGTCCGTTTTCGCTAATTTGAACGTAATATACCGCCATCAAAATAATACCACACTCGCCAGATTTTTTCTGACTTTATCCACTGTACGAAGATAATCATCAAGAATGAAAGAATTAACGAATTTTCAACGTTGTAATAATACCATGACAAAATGCTTCCCTGCCGGTGGGCACATGACGCCAATACACCAATTAATGGGAGCAAGAGCTAAGCCACGTGATCACCGGCAGGGACGCTTGTTTTTGACATTGTATTACTCGTAGCTGTAACTGCTCTTTGACACCAAAATTTACCCAGGTCTCACTGAGGAAGTTCATGGCTGTGTGCTTTCTCGACGTCTTAATTTAGAGGATCATACTCATATAGAGTATGGATTCAAAATGTCTGGATTTCATGCTGGGTCGTTCCCGTAACGGTCTAGCAGAAGTATTCGAAGCGCTCGCGGTACCTCCTCCTTGTTCAAGGTCTTTGAGCAGCGCAAGCCAAGCTGAACGCCAGACGCCATTACGGCTCCCCAACGGACACTTCAACACCTTAACGGTCTCATCAGCCGGTTCCGTTTAGCTTCAATGATTTCACCGTCTCCCATTTACAAACTTCGATCATCTACTGTACTAATTCAAAGGCATTTTCCCGCGTCCATTCAAACCCCTTAACTCGACGTAAGCATTTGTCTAGCTTTCTCCGCTTCGATTTTGTCCAGAAAGCCCAGCATTGGCAAGGACATGACTCCGTACCGTCCATGGGCTGATGGTGGTCAAACACTGCTGGACCATGTCGTCAGGCTGATCGAAACGAAACTGAAGAAGAGTCTTCTGGGCGACGACATTCTTGCCAATTCATCATCAGCCCAGAACGGGATCGTTAAACCCGGCTGTCCTACTGTAGACTGGCCAACGAGTGCCTTCCACTATCGTCCGCAACCGACAGAATCGGTTGTGGACAGACATGAGTTTGGAAGAAGGTCCGCTTGGAGACCTGTTGCGCGCACTCGATGTTCCCTACGGTATGGGTCACCGGCGGACGCCTCGTTCGTTGTATTCCAGAATTCTGCCCTCTTTCATCCTTTCCACCCGCCGAGTACCCCAGTCCCGTCCAGATTTGTGTTCCCTTCGGACGTCAAACATGTCCTTGCGCCACCTATTTCCGCACCGGCTGTGAATCATACGCCAGTGTTGCCACTCCCAGCCTTTCCAGTTGCTTTGCCAGCTTTTAGTTCGACTTGCCCGAGCATCGAGTTTGTCAATAACGGCAGAGGAATCAGGAACCCGTTCCTAGTCAAAGCGGAAACGAGGGAGGCTACTCAACGATCCCGCAAAAAGGTAAAGCCGTGTGCATCCTGTACGGTTTTTTTTCCGGGGAAAACTGGCTGCGAATTACAGCAGTCGGTTCCTCGTACATTGACCTGACGAACAACGCGTTTTTGTCCTCTTCCCAGAGAACCAATGTTCCAGAAAAAATTATGGATGCGGTGACGAAGAGGTTCTTGTGCGCCACATGTGGAAAGGGCTTCAATGATACGTTTGATTTGAAACGGCACACTCGAACGCATACCGGTAAGTCGAGACACCGCACCATTGAATATATGATGCCGGATTTCTACAGTAGGTCCTCCCATCACAGGTATCCGGCCATACAAGTGTTCGCACTGCGAGAAGTCCTTTACGCAGCGATGTTCGTTGGAGATCCATGCCAAGAAGTTGCACGGCCTTAAATTGAGTTATGGCTATAAAGAGCGTCGCGACAAGCTGCACGTTTGCGAGGAGTGCGGCCATTCCACATCAAATATCGATGAGCATTACGTGCACATGCGCAACTTCCATTCGATCACCTTGACTGGCTATGCCCAAAACACTCTGTGAAATATTACTCAGAATATTACGGTCGAGTCCGTGCAATGAAATTTGAGAGCCAATATGTCTTATACATAAGCATGCTGAAATAGTAAAATGTATCAAACCCGAGAAAACGATCGAGCAACCCAAAACATAACAACCAACATTTAAAACAAAAAGGTGTCATGGATAAAACGTAAAGTGTCGAAACAACGATCTCAGACCACAGTACTACATAGGTACTAACAATGCCTATTTGTTCTTCAGTCTTCCGCCACTTTCTGGAGGAATTCCGTCACTTCGGACGTGGTCGTTGTGGCATGCAGGTCCAGACGGCTCATGGCGACGTCTTCTGACTGCTCGTCATTGATGACTGAAACGAAATAACGTGACGGTTTCAGTAGGAAGAGAATACGGGAAGTGCGACTTACGAGATTCATGTTTGGAGCTGGGAGAATACAGGACGAGTAGCGCAGTAACGTAGAGGTTCCACATGGCGAAGACGCCGACGTTGACGGCGCTGGTGTACTCCAAGCCTGCGCGATCTTCGTCGCCCCACTTTATGCTGCTTTCTCCGACCTTCAGACAACACAATCGCGAACCTGGTTTGTTTACCAGAAACGTGCAAGACCGAGAATGGACTTACTTGAGCAATGATGAAAGCGATGATTGTGAAGGCAGCGCAAAGCAGTGTCATCAGCAACAAGAATTGAAACCGGAAAATGATGACCTGCAACCGATCCACGAGTTAAAGAAGTATCAGGGTCCTGCGTAAATCGGTTGTTTCGCGGAATGACAAACCTGGTACCGCTTCCTGGTTTTCTCCTGAAATTTGTCCAGCTTCTTTCGCTTATCCCACATGTTCCTTACAGCAATTATGACCATGTACGTGAGGAAGAAGAAATAGATGCACGCACAGCACATTGCAGTGATCAGGAACCCTTTCTGCAGTACGAAAGAAACGATTCCAACGTATTCTGGTTTCGCACCTCGATTTGCAAATAAATAAACAGCTTCTTCCTTACAGCTAAGATTGATCCTGTTGTCGTCGACCATATCGAATAGAATACATTGGTCAGCTGAACACCCCTACAAATGACGGCTCATGAGGATTTTTCGTAATACGGTGTTTTTCTACATGTGTTTATACCTTTCACACATATCAAAAACGAACAGTGAAATACAGCAGGCTGCCACAGCTGACAGATGCTTCCAGTATGTCGACAAGGTCCCTCGTGCTACATCGTCCTGCAAAGATCAAGGTTAAAAAGCTAGTTCGAGAAACGTTGCAGTACTTAGGAGCTGGGCAAACAAAACGCACAAGATTGTTATATTGAGTGGCGCAGTGTGCCAGCTAATGGCAACGAAAACATGCGCCACTTATATGATTTGCTTAGCCCAGCTTTCACGAAAGACAAGAGTACCATTTGATATTCGCCAGCGAAAATGATCCAAAATGCGAACAAGATCGTATAGAACAGTCCCTGACGAATATCCGACAACAACAGCATGGCCGGGAAGTTGAACCCCAGAGAGAACCACTCGATGGGTGTATCCAGCAGCAGCAGCCCTAAACCCAACGTAAAGAGCATCTTTTCCATCAGCTTGGGTGGCCGAGCCAGCTGTTGGATACGATGCCAGAACCACACGACGCCGGCCAGGACCAGTGGGAAGAAAACGGTCTTGACGGACCAGAAGACCCGTGTGTAGCCGCCATTCTGGTGGATCTCGATGATCCACAGGTCGAGCAGCTTGCCCAGGTTGACGTTCTTGCCGATAGGTGTACCGTCGGAGGAGTAAGTGACGGGTAGGCGGAGGTTGAGGAGGTAAAAGTCGTGGTGGACACCGCCCAGTTCGTAGAGAGCCATGGGCGAGCAGTTGTACAGGTAGTCCTGGTGCTTCTGCAACAATACACAGCAACTTAAGATGGATACGGGGAAAAAATGGAATCTCTTCTGCTGTATGAAACAATAAGACTGCCGAAGCAGGCAGGGCACGTCATAAAATATTTTAAACATATTGTCCACGATGGCAAAATACTGCGTGCAGGCCGTATGGACTCCGCCGTTTTAATACAAATCAGTGGATAACATTGGATACCTGTATGCGAAACGATTTAGAGTTCTTCCGAAAACGCATCAAGATCGATCCGGCCAATATGATACTTGGCCTCGGACTTCTCGACCAATGACCAGGAGCATAGATTTTGCATCGCTAATTCGCAGTGATGTGTGGTTTCAGCTAGAAAGACTATTCTATGAGACATAGACTGACCAAACAAGAAACGGTTTGAAAACATCGAAAGACCGTGTTTGGAAAAGAGTTTTCTTCCATATTTTCAAAGTAAAGATCGAGGATTTTTTCTCCCTGTCATGAGATAAGCTTTCTGGCTAAAATCACTGATTACTGCGAAAACCGCGATGCTAAAGTTGTGCTCCCGAATTTTCTGATGAGGGTCAAATGTTTTGCATATTGTTGCGGCAGGTGTCAAGGGCGCCGCCCTATGACGTCATTCATATCTACAATTCCTGTAGACCAAATACCCCTCTACTACATCTGGTCATCTGTCTCATCGGTCTGTATTCATTTAACTGAAGGAAAAAGCTGCCTCTATCTCACCGGGCTGTAGGATTCGCTCCTGCTCGGCGATAAATTGGGCAGCTCCTGAAAGCCTTAATGATAAAAAGACTGATGATGTCATGTGCGTTCGAGGTACCTCTTCAATGTTGCAATCAAGCTGGCGTGTCTCCACCGACCGGTCAATTTCCTTCCAGGCATCTTCCGGGTCCTCGCGGTTCCGATAGCCAATCCTTGCGTGAATTTCGAGTTCCGTTTTGAAATCTGCAATCCACCACAAGACGTTACCCAGAAGAAGCAACGACAAAGCCCACATAATTATCCTTTTGACCATTGCAAAAAAGACTTCAGCGCAACGACTGTGACGTTAAAGATACCCTCTGGTATATTTTTTGTTGATGCAACCGGCTGTGTTGACGGTTTTCTACGTATTGACCACAATGTTGATACTACTCTAATATCAACAAGACTCCTCAAGTGACAGAGATCAAGTTTTCACCTTCTTCGCCATTATCCTGGTAAGATATTTCCGGATGGAGTACACCCAAGCTGTACTGGAACCACCTGGACATGGTCAAGTTGAAGCCGTCTCTCGGCAGGGGAAACTGTGCCGCGAAGACAATGTTGTTGGCCGAGTATCTCTCCGCATCCGGGCTGTTGAGATCGTGGAGGACTTTGCATGTCTTGTTCTTATCGCTTCCTCGTGGGTAAAACCACCGATCAATCTTGCCTTTATCGTTGTCGATACATTTCGTGCTGAGTATCGAAGCAACGTTAGACGGCGAAGGCGCTATAAAAATACACCAAAAATTAGGACTCAAAATTAATTCACGTGTGATATTCGAGCTTACCAATCGTTCCTCCAATGACGAAGAAAACTATTTGCAGTGCCAAAAGTAACAATCCGAAAGCCACGAGTTTTTTCGTGCTCATAGTATCAATGAAGGCCGCCATGATTGATAGCGATTATCGCGGTTCGCGCAAACCTAAACAGTTGACAGATATTCTCCGGTGTTTATCTGAAGCACGCGAGCGTATGCAATCCACAGCGCAACAAGCTGTCAGATTAATCGAGCATACACAAATCCAATAAAAATGACTCACAAAGGCAACTTCCACAGTGTCTGGCAAACTGAAACATCGATACCAGATCGCCGATCATCCAACACAAAGAAACATTCATGCAAAATTCGGGATATTCTTCAGTGTGTTGGTTGATGTGGGAGGTGTGGGAAGAAGGCCACGGAACTGTGACACGGCATGGAAAAGATGAAAAGTCTCAAAAGGAAGACAACCAAACCGATACAGCACCTCTCTTTGATATGAAGGCTGTATGGGGAAGGACATAAAGAAAGCTAGAAAGCAAGAGCATGGTAAACAGAAGGGAAAGCGACGGAACGATGGGTGACGCCCATAGCATCATTCCCCCCTTCTGTCATGTCGGCTACATTTGCTTTTACGAAGGCTATAATAGCTCTCTCCACATCAGCTGGAGCTGACGCAGAAGTAAATTCTTCCGAGAAGTATTCATCATTTTACAACTTACAACTGTCAGCCGTTTGCAAGCCAGATGTGCGCGAAGGATTTTGCGAAAATTCCTGTTTGAAATTCAAGATTTCCCCTTTCGGATAAAAACACGTAGTTCGAACGAAAAATGCGAGAACTAATTTGGAGTTTGCGGTGAAGATAAAAAATTGAAAAAGAATGGAGAAGAAAGTACCTAAAAGAAATTTTTGATCCACCTCCAGGAAAGACGGACGGTCCAGGGAACCACATGATCTTCTCGAGCGAAAGTCTCTTCGGCTAGGAATTCGCCGCTCTCGTATAGCCGATCCCGTTCTTCAGCTAGCCGCTTCTGAAGATCGACATTCTCCGTCACGACCGCGATCTGGGCTTCGATATCTCTGTTCACAGAGCGATAACCTACACACAAACATACGGAAGACCTACAGGAAACTTTCACAGAAAAAATATCGATAGAATTAAAACTCCGTACCGAAATTCGGAGATCCAACTAACGTTAGACAAGGGTTCTTCTGGCCTTTCAGCGTGGCCCAAAGACCCTTGACGTGGTACGTCCACTTGTCCCGGTAGTACTCGTAAAGCTTTATCCGGTGCTGCTGAGCACCGGAGTGTATCGCGTCGAAGAACGTACGAGCTATCTGAACGTACATGGCAGGAACATGACCGGAAGCGCCCTCTGCGTTAAAGAACCCATTCGCCTACGAGATCGAAATTATTACTTTTGAATTTGTGGAAATCACAGATGAAGTTCTTGAACATTGTGGAACTCGGCAAACAAAGTCCACAAGATCATTTTTTCAAGCGACGCACGCATCCGGCGACTGACACTGAACACGTGCGCCACTGCGAAAAAGGGTCTGGTCGAGATTATCTGCCGAAGTGGCGCACATATTCAGCCTCATTGGCTGAGTGTGTGCGCCACTGAAAAACCATGTCGTCAAAACCTTCCGAGTTCTGGTCGACGGAAACCTAAACTGTTTGGGAGTAGTTTGCATCACTTACTTTGGGAGAAGCCATGAGAATATGGTAAGAAGCCTGCTTTTGGTTCAGGATAAGCTGTCGATAGGATCTTGTCAGGTTGAAGTAACCTGAAGCTAGGTGAATCGTGGTACCTTCCGGGACCGTCGACAGGATTTCTTCCGTTGCTTTCTCGTCTTTCCTCACGTCGAACTGCCGCATCTGGCACAGAGGGTAGACCCACGTATCGGCTTTCTCAAGGGGAACTTGGGGACCGGCTGCGAACTTCTGCGTTGGGGGGTACAACGCGTAGGCCTGACGGACCGTGTCTTTGGCTGCTTCTACGTACAAGGCTCTTTCTCCTACGGTAAACAGAAGTCAATCCGGGTGATAAAATCAAAATCACGCAACTTGTCGAGAAGGAGAATTACCCGAGATCGGTACCGTGGTCGAGAAACTAGCAACTAATGTTAGCGAAGATAAACCGTAGAAACACGACAAAAATTAGCGAGGATCGCTTTCGAAATTCCGCTGACAATTATTTATACAACTGTGCACAGTACTGGAAAACAGAAAAGCTTTTGAAGTTTCGCCACCCGGTACGTTGAGACATTCAAAATACCTTCGTAAGGATGTGCAGAATCTTCAGAAGCCAGTTTCACCTCGTCTTCCGGCGTCAGCATGAAGGATACGTCCGACACACCCTGCACGAGGCTCTCGAAGAAGTTGGCCAGCTCCGGTGCATCCCTAATCAGCACGTACCTATCCTGTCTATTGACGAAATACTGGTCGCTCAAGTTAGCTCCGGTAATCAGGACATCATCGTCAAACACCGCCACTTTCATATGCAGCAGGCCGACAATCTCATTCCATCTTTCGGGGACATGCGTCTTCCACACACCGCGGAGATCGGGAGTATGGAACAGCGCCACATTTACCTGTCTTTCGTACTCTCGCAACAGCGGCAACAGCATCGTCCGCGAATTCTTCTCACCTCTCGAGCCCCGTTGATGGTCCAGCAAGACTCTGACGTTGAAAGACGAGTTGGATGCGTGTAGTTCATCACAGCGGGAACGTAGTGCAGCGATGAGGGTTTCTTCTTGCGTGCCCGTGCCAAGGTACAGCGCCGACAGGACAGCGCGTTTGGTGAATCGCTTCGAGCTGCTGACGAGGTATTCGTAGAAGTCGGAAGGGTGGTGAAGGATGGAGACTTGAGATCCGCAGAGGCAGAACGCGGGTGCGTACCGACCAAGCCAGTGGAAGACTTGGGATGGCTTGGCCGACGGCGTATTGTCCATTCCGGGAAATGAAGGAGGTGTCGCTGAAGGAACAGTTTTCACGGCGCTCTGCAGCGTCGACAGCAAGACAATCTGCCGTCCATTCAAGCTCCGAAGGTACCCTACGGAGAGACGGAACATGGAGTACGAGAAGGAAAAGGACGGACTCACCAGAATGATGAACAATCAAGCTGCTTTTGACCTGGTCCAAAAAGTTGAAGATAATTTCGATCAGCTGTTTCCGGTGCAGATCCATGTTGCCCCCACTGCCCAGGCATAACTTACGGGTGTGATGCTTCCATTAACGCGTTGGTCGTACAGAACGCCCCGACCAACGTACGAGAAATTAATCGGTTATACGAATACGCAGACACCGTATTGTCCGCCCTACTTACCCAAGGCTGTGCCGCTTGGGAAAGCGTCCGAAGCGTCAGACTTCACGCCAGTGCACGGCACGGACCTGTACAGCCAACGTGCAAGTTTGAAAGCAGTGAACGATTTCAGCAGAGTGGATGCATTTCTGCTTGCGAGATTGGCAGACTTTCAGATGATGCCTGGGTATTTTCAAACCTTGATTATTTATTCCTCACATATTACCCATTCTCTTCCGATTTTGCAGGTTATCCTTCCAGCTTTCCTCGATGGAAACTCCCGCGGAACAGTCCGATTCATCCACATCCCAAGGTAGCCACCGGAAACGAAAGAAGCCAGCTGATGCCATGGAGAGTGATGACGTCACAGTTGCTGACGACATGAAGTCTACGTTTGCGTCGCCGTCCAAGCGGAAGCGGAGCCGCCATCCGTCGACATCGTCCGCAATGGCGCATTTGACCATCGAGCAGGACACTGTCCAAGATCCACCCGCTCCCGCTTCCGCCGAAAAAGAGAAAGAACGCTGGAAGCGCCACATGAGCTACAAGCGTAACCAGCAATCCTTACTGGTCCGCGACCCGCTCGGCCTGGACCCGAACCCGCCACCTCCATTGTCTAACGGCCACACCAAGCCTCCTCGCAATGGGTTCTCCGGTTTCCGACCCTTCGGTTCGTGGCGACGTCCTACGGGACAAAAGCACCGTAAAGATCGCTTGATCGAACCACCCAAGAAGATCGATCGTCACGACCCGTTACAGCTCAACGCACAATACCAACATTACAAAGCCACACACACCGAAGACGGCACAAGAGTCCCCAGTAAAAGCGAACTGCAAGCGGAGAGGTTTCGTTTCGGTAACTATAATCGCTACTACGGGTACCGCGAGGTCGCCACCGATCCACGATATCCGCTGATGAGACCCGAATGGTTCGAAGGGAAGGACTGTTTGGACGTAGGGTGTAACACTGGGCAGTTCACGTTAGCCTTGACGAAAGCCATGAAACCCCGAATGATGATTGGTATCGATATCGACGGCGAACTGATCCGCGTAGCCAAGAGAAATATTCGACATTACCTGTCGGAAGAAATATGTCAACGGGAAGGATTCCCGAAGTCGTTGCCGATCCTCTACGGGCCCATCGCGGCTCCCGCAGTCTTCGATCCACAGTCGGAAGGTCCTCGAGAATTTCCCTGCAATGTTGCCTTCCTCACGGTAAGCCCGTTTTTCCATGTTTCTATTGCCCGGTTGCGGTGTATTCAGTACTTGGGAGCTCGGCAAGCAAACTCGACGACATCGTTTTTTCAAGTGACGCATGTTTTCACCAACACAGACTGGAAGCGTGCGTCACTTGAAAAAATGATCCGGTCGCGGCTCTGTTTACCAAGGTCCGAAGTGCTTTTCTTTTGTACGATCGTTGATGGTTTGCCTTTGTAGTGCAACTACGTCCCAAATGAAGAAACGGATATCGACGCAGAGACGGAGGAGTTCGATACGATCTTGGCATTGAGTGTGACAAAGTGGGTCCACTTGAATTGGGGAGATGACGGGCTAAAGATGTTCTTTAAGCGCGTCTTCAAGCATCTGCGACCGGGTGGACGTTTCATACTCGAACCGCAAGCATGGTCCTCGTATAGCAGTGGAAGAAGCAAAGGAAAGTTCACGGTAAGCGACATCAGTTCTCAAATATTAATAAAGCCGTGGGCCACGTGATGGTGTACACTTTCAGTCAGTAGCAAGGAAACTGTGCGCTGTTTGTTATAAAAGATCTGACTCAGTTCGTTTTCCCACCTTCCAGATTTTTCCTACGTGACGTGAATTTTATGTCAACGCTTTTCTCTTTCTGATTTAGCCCACTATGAAGACAGGATACGACGCCATCACATTCCTTCCGGAAAGCTTCTCCGCCTACCTCCTGTCCGATAAAGTGGGCTTTTCCTCGTGTGAAACCATTCACCTTCCTTCAAACACAGCTGTTGCAACAGGTGAGTCTTCAGTCATATATCTTTTTCTGGATGCATCGATTTCTTGATATCATTCAAAGACTGATGGAACTTTTTATGAGAATTTTGACGGGAGCTTTCATTGGTTTTCTTCTATAGGGTTCAAAAGAGGGATCTTTCTTTTCACGAAGTCTGCAGCTGTCAGCGAAATCAACCATGGAGACAAATGAAATATTTTCCCGTACAATTCCCTCGACTGGAAAGATTTCTACAGATGCTGCGCACAGCTTTCCTTGGTCTTTTCCTGGATTTTAACACTCTTGTATGTATTTTCTTTGTATACAGTACAGAGAATGCATCCCATCCGTCGGTCATGTGGTCTTTAACATTACCCAGTGGTAACCAATGTCACGTGACCACCGGAAAGGTTGCGTTCTCTGCACCGTATTTCTTTTCCGGCGGCTTGTGGTGCGTATGAACGTCTTTGTCGCACACTTATCGGTTGGACATGTTTCACCCTTTTCTTACTAATTCTTCCGAATATCCTTTTCAAGACTTAACTTTGCTTGGGAATAGCTGGAAGATTTACGTCGATGAAAAACATAAAGTAACTCCTTCTCGTAACTTTTCCGTTGACTTTTCCATTCGGTACCGCACTTTTTAAGAACGCCGTCACCGGCTTTGTAAAGGCTAATTCCATTTTAATTTACCATAATTTTCGACGTGCGCCGAACAGTCGGCACAAGACGACAAAAAGAATCGGCTGATAATCATAAGTATAGCTAATTATCGGCTTCGCACAATTGGGTTGGAAGAAACGCGAAAGGCGATCGGTCTTTGGAATAATGCAGTACAAAAGGGCGAAGTAGTTACATCGAAATGTTACAAAAGCTAATTCAGCTATTTCCAGGGTGGTGTGCTGGCATATTCTTGTGTGAAGTCGTCAGAATTGTCTTTGATCGAAGTTGTTGGCGTTTGGTATGCGGCGAATCCTCTTTCGCCCAGTTTCTACGATGAGTTCTTGCCTACTAGTGTTTTTCTTCGCTGTGGTCGTGGCTCTTGCCGCAGGACTTACCATTCTGCCCGGAAGTTCGCCTTCCGAAAAGGCCGGAAGATGTCCTCGACAACACGCCAGCTGCTCGCGACCCAGTCCCAACAGCAAGTGCTTTTTCCATGCCGAATGTTTCGGCAACCAGCTGTGCTGCAGTGCGGATGGATGTGGAAATACCTGCATCGACCCGCTCAAGGATAACCTGACTGAGCCAAGCACAGGTATCAAAGTACCAAAATTATTTGGCCACTCAACAGAAAATTACTTAACCCAGGTTTTTTTATTCGATTGTATGATTTCAGATGGATATTTTACCTGCCGTAATGGATGGCGCATCAAAGGAGTCTACCACTGTAACGGTCAGAAAGAATGTCCCGATGGGTCGGACGAGTTTGATTGTCCGTGTACGGAGCAGCAGACCATGTGCACCAGCGGACTATGTATGGACATCAACGCGCTGTGCTACCCGCTTTCGCCGGGAGGAGCCGTTTGCGATGTGCCGTACCTGGATTGTGCATCTCTTCCGTGTTCTAACGACACAAGTTTTCGGTGCGGCAGCAGCCAGTGTATTCCCAAGACCAACCGATGCGGTGCGTGATTTTCTCTCCATTTTATTATTAATTCGACTGTACGAGTAGTCTTACTTCGTCAATGTGGTTTTGGCAGATGGCGTCTTCAACTGCAATGACGGAAGCGACGAAGCGAACTGCGGTATTCTATGAACAGATTTCGTCCATTTTCTTCTAATCTGATCTGACAAGTGGTTTGTTCTGTAGTTTGTCCAGCGGGGAGCTTCGTCTGCGATGGCGGGCTGTGCAAGTCCGTTTTGAATACGTGGTGTAACGGCATTGTGGATTGCCTAGATGGGCAGGACGAAGCCTTCAACTGCACCTGCAAGCCGGGACAGTTCCACTGCGGCAATGGTCGCTGTATCCCAGAGTACCTACAGTGTGACTCAAAGGATGACTGCCTGTAAGTTTTGGTTGGTGCGTCTCCATTTTCATTTTGTTGATTAGAAAGAAACCCGTCCCCCGAACGGGAAGCCCTCGAAACATCGGGCATTTTTTATCGGAGTCTAACCCACACTCGGCTGGCACAAACTAGAGCACGGAATCTGGCCGCATGTGCTGCACTGCACTGTAGCTGTACTGTGCTGCAGCACAGTTGCAGCGCGTGAACTGACGAAATTTGTGCGGCACAGCACAGCATACAGCACTGGGCATGAAAGTTGTGCAGCACAGCGTAGCGTACAGCGCCCTGGTAATCTGCGCAGCACAGTTACAGCGTACTTTTGGACCTGCGGCCCAGTGCTCTAGCACAAACTTGAACTGGATCCGCAGTTAGGCCAGTCGATCCCAAAAAGAGCCAGGGCTCGGAAGGTCGGGCCAGACATCCGATATCTCTACAGGTCAGTTGACCGAGCTGCAGAAGCCGGGGTCCTGGTTTAGAGAGTATATACTCATCGACACTGGCCACCAGGAAGGCAATGCAGGTAGACCATGTGATCCTTTTATTCCCCGCTCTGAACGTTCTGGAAAACGGTACGAATGTCGAGTAATGCGCAACAGATTTGGGAAAGTTGGATTGAGGTTGAACCTAAAAGGCCATTTTCTCCGACGGAAAACATCGTTTCAAAAATTATGAGGTTGACAAATCTGAAATGTTGTCACAATAGCCTTGCACGAAGGACAGATTCATCATCTGAAAAGTCTCCGCTTTTGCCTCGAAGCTCCCACCAAGATAGAGGGCGTGGTGACGTTCCAAGTACTCGACATCTCAGTCAATCAAGCCGATCAATCGACCTGCTGACAATGTAACTAAATTTTCGCGTTTCACGGGGACGACGACTGTCTGTAACTTCTCTCTGTGGTCTTTTCTTGGTGAATAAAGAGAAACTCGTAACCCGGTACGGGAAGCCCTCGAAACATCGGGCTTTTTGATCGGATGCTGAGCTGGCGAGCCCGGGCTCTTCAGACATCCGATACCTCTCCCACTTCAGCTACCTGACACGGTGAGGCCTAGGGTCCTGGTTGAGGCTGGTCTTCGAGCAATTGCTCTATCGGCCACTAGGAAGGCACATTGCGCTGATCACCGTAAAAGCTTTTAGTCCGCGCTACCACTTGTCTTGAAAGGTCATGACTGCCCATGATGCGCAGCAGGTTCACCAAAGCTGGTCTAAGGTCTGCACAACAAACGTATGCTTTCTCCAGGAAAAATAATCAATCTGAAATTATGTTAAAGAATCTTTCATAAACTTCTTGAAGTAACGAGAGTAATCAACTGAGAAATATTTATCCAGATAACAAGGCGTGAACGAAGTTGGGAGTGCCCGTTACAGTATATCAACCAATCAAAGGGATGAATGGTCTAACATGACAATGTAGCGTGTGTGTTTTTCGCAGTGATGGATCGGACGAGATAAACTGCTCGCTCCTCAGTCAAGGCGACTTTGTTCCAGCAAATCATCCCGAACTGGTCTCTGCCAGAGGAGGATCCATTCCTTCATGCAGCAGGAGGGACTCGTTCTCCTGTGGTGGAACTTGTGCCAACTTCTGTGTACCTATGTCGAACTGGTGCGATCGAGTTTCCGACTGCCAGAACCAGAGTGACGAACCACAGAACTGCAGCAACACCTGTCCAGCTTCCGCTTTCCAATGTGATGGCAGCCGATGTGTCTCTCAGCACCGTCGCTGCGACGGTAGAACGGACTGCCGCGACAAGTCGGATGAAGAGGCGTGCCAGTGCGCGGCTGACCAGATGCCCCTGCCAGTTTCTGGATGCTTAAACCACGAGCTCTTTGGCAACGGTGTGGCGGACGCAGCCGACGGGCAGGACGAGGAATTTTTCAGTAAGCATATTTATATGAAAAATCAACCGGTTTCCAAAATTAGAAAGCCTGCTAATAAACCTCCAATCGTTTTCTAGCGTGCAAGGATCGTCTTCAGATGAGCCAACCAGAGAAACTGTGCGACGGAATCTTGGATTGCATCGATTCGTCAGACGAACTGTCGTGCGGTAAGCGAGATTTTTATCCCTTCTAAAAGCGAACCACAAAGTAGTATGGGGAGCCGTTTGCGTCAAAACTATTTCGTCACGAATTCTCGCGGAGTTTCCTAAACCGCCTCAAATGCTTTGCAAGAGTTTGCACGATTTATCATTTCACACTTTGTGTAGCATTCTGGAACTCTGGCGAGACTTCATGAACGCCATCTCTGACGTCACCACATATTGGTGGTATGCGCTGTATGGTAGAGCACTGGGCCGCAGGTCCAAAAGCACGCTGTAACTGTGCTGCGCACATTACCAGGGCGCTGTACGCTGCGCTGTGCTGCACAACTTTCATGCCCAGTGGCTAAGCAGCTGTGCTGCTGATGCACGTTGACCTGGTGCAACTGCGCGGAATGCCGATATATTGACGTGGTTTTTAATTCAGTCAACGAAATCGGTAGTCAACCTGGAGAACGTTGCCCTAAGGTACGACACAGCTGAGACGGCTGACGTTCGAATGCCCAAAAAGTGTAATTTTTGTTAGGTTTCGGTAGGTGCATCTGCGCGATAGTCTATGGCTTTCTGCTGTATGCTGTGCTGTGCCGCACAAATTTCGTCAGTTCACGCGCTGCAGCTGTGCTGCAGCACAGTACAGCTACAGTGCAGTGCAGCGCATGCGGTCAGATTCCGTGCTCTACTGTATGGTGACGTACGAAGCCTTGTTGCTGCATGCCTGCGCGCATGACTCAGTGGAGGAGGGGCGACCAAGCTCAAGAAAGACACGAATTTTTGTGCTACCTTTTTCCGCTGGACGAATTCTCGCCAGAGTTCGAGAATTCTACACAAAGTGTGAAATGAAAAATCGTGCAAACTCTTGCAAAGCATTTGAGGCGGTTTAGGAAACTCCGCGAGAATTCTTGACGAGATAGTTTGGACGCAAACGGCGCCCCATAAAGCCGAGTCAAACTTGATTTTTTTTGAATATTCCAGGCAACTGTTCGGTGTCACAGTTTTATTGCATGCGTTCCCAGCAATGCGTGGCCCGCAACCAAACTTGTGACGGTCTGCTGGACTGCAGCTACGGTGAAGACGAAGAAGACTGCCTGGGGATGGTCCCCTCGTGCAACATCACAGCCGACATGACCGTCCAACTAGCTGCTGCCGGCTGCTTAGCCGTCAACAACCGCGGTGAGTGGATGCCCGTCTGTGCCGAACGCTGGTCCAGTTCTTTATCCGACGCCATTTGCGAGATCGAGGGCTACGACAAGTCCACCGTCACCAACCTCATCAACATGGAGCCAACCGAGGGTGTGACCGATGTCCCATCTCGCACACCGCGAGCCATCGAAGGGCCGCAGATCATCATCACGGCCGCCAGGAGTTGTCCATCACGGAAGAAAGTCTACATCGAATGTGGGACGCTACGCTGCGGCCAACGGTCGTCAGTGTATGGGCCACCGAGGGTCGAGAACTCGACTGAGGCTGCAGTCGGCAAGTATCCCTGGTTGGCTTCGTTGTACAAAGAGGGCGTCATGATGTGCACAGGTGCGTTGGTGGATCAGCACTGGGTTCTGACTTCGGCGCAGTGTATGATTGACTTACAAGATGGTCATGTCATTGCGCGACTGGGTTCGACACGGCGGTCCTCGACCAACCCCAACGAACAGTTTGTGCTGGTGGACTACATGGTAGCTCATCCGTCCTTCAACTTGGTCTCGGCTGAAGCTGACTTGGCTTTTCTACACCTGTCCTCCCCTGCTCAGTGGAGTAAGTCCGTGCAACCATCGTGTCTTCCCTCGGTCAACTCGAGCATCAGTGGAGACGTGACGGTAGCCAGCTGGTCTCGCGAACTGGGGGGTCGACTTTCACTCGCAGGTTAGTTTACATCGTGACGAGGTTAACTGACGGTGTCTATCAGACGTTGTATTATCGTTTGTTTATTGCAGAGGACAATTTGCAAGAGATGAACGTGCCACTGTTCAACAGGTCATGGTGTCAGGGAAATCCGTTGGTACCAGCCTCCGTCGGTGACTCCACCTTTTGTGGAAATTTGACACAACCTGTGGGTGGCAAATGCTACATCAACAGAGGCGGACCGGCTTTCGGCAAGGATTACTTTGAACGCTGGAACATTGTGGGCGTTACCAGCTTCGCAATAGGCTGCGCAACTCGGCATGCCGTTGCAGGCTTCACCAACGTCTCCCGCTATGCTGACTGGATTGCCGCCACAATCTCCGGTAACCTATGGACGAACTCCAGAACAGCAAAAACTGAACTTGGCAAGACAAAATTTCCGATCATTTTAGATGACAACTTTACTCGACTTGATGTTTCACACACCGCATGTCCCGGTGGAGCACGATGTGAGATCGGGACCTGCATCAACCCAAGCCAAATGTCAGTTCTTTACAACGAGATTGCAGCTGTGTAATTTGATTTGAAGTTGTCACGTCGTGAAGTTTCTCTGCAGTACTGTACGTGCTTATCTTTTAGGTGTGATGGAGTTGTGGATTGTCCTTTGACTGGAAGCGACGAAGCTAACTGTTCTGCTTCTTCACCGACGACCTCGCCGAGCATGTCCATCAACTGCACATTCGACGACCGTTCCCTTTGCGGTTATCGACAAGATCTGACCGACAAACTGAATTGGAAGCGCGGCCACGTAGTGGACAACTCGACGATGTTTCCGTCGGTCGGCTTGAAATTTACAGCAGTGCCGTACATTTACTTGTCCAGTCTTCAGACGAAGGTCAACGGTACAGATAACCAAGGTCGGCTGATTTCACCGAAGATTCCTCCGCTGACTGGGCAGAAGTGCTTGACTGTGAGCTATTATGCGGTGAATAGTCAACTGCTGATATACGACTTCCTGGATAACAAGCGACTCTTCGGAACTTTTGCCGAGGTCTCCGGCAACCAGACAAGTGGATGGGTGGCTCAACAGGTGTCGGTTCCGCTTGAAACCACAAGTTTCGTGATGGAAGGACGACTACAGCCACCTGTTGGGCACTTTAGCATGGTAGCCGTACAGTCCGTGGATTTGACGCCTGGTGTTTGCGGAATGCCGGTGGAAAGAACCGTGGTTCATTACTGATCTGGCGAATATGCGTGCTCGTTGCCGATGGCTGCTTACCTGATTATTTACTGTATACTGGCATCGGTCTCCATAACGCTGTCGTGCGGACTGGGAAAACGACATTGAGACTTCACAGAATATTTAGAACGGTTTATATTGACAACAGTAGTGCTGGCAACGATACGGTATACCGATATCGTATCGAAATATCGAATCTTTGAGATAAAATATGTGGGAGATATCGTATCGAAAATATCGATATGAAGCTCATATCGAATAACGCAATAAAATTTTCTGCGATATCGTATCGCGCCATATCGATATATTATCGATATATCGGTATTTCGCTGAATGGCAAACTCGCCAGTGATATATCGTTTACGGAAGACCATGGTTGATTCCAAAGACTTGATTTTAGCCATGGTGTACCGAGTATACTCCGCCCATTCGGTTCTGGTACTAATTCCGTCCAGGTTTCCATGTGTTTGAAGTCTTGATATAGTCATGTCTTTGCTGCATCCGATGCTTTTGATCTTACTAATACCTTATGTGGAAATCGGCTTCTTGAGTTTTTGGGCTTGAACCAGTGGAATTCTGAAAACACTAAAATTCCAGAAATATCGATATATCGCTGCGATATGATACGAGATATCGAAAATATGGTATTAGAAAATTATCGTATCGAAATATCGATATCGAATGAATATCGAAGACCGCAATAAGATATCCGCCGATATCGTATTGAAAAATATCGTATCGAGCTTTATCGTATTTTTGCCAGCGTTAGACAACAGTAGGCATAGTTTCCGTACGCGGGTATTTACATACGCTTCCATCATACAGTAACATTACGGATATGAAGAAAAAAGAAGGTAAACTGAGGTTCAGAAATGATTAAATCAGTTAGCATTGAAATAAGACTGCATGGTGTATCGACGATCCAGAATACGGGTGTGAATTGCACACATACGTACGAACTTCCGTTCCGCTATTTCGGAATTGCCTGTTCCAAACTTTCCGTTCGCGCGTGTAGGTGGGAACTTCAACGGTCGACTGTTTTTCGTTTTATTGATAGTTTCAGTGGAACTTTAACCTCTTCCTTGTGATATTCTTCTTATGCTGTCTTCTCAAATCTCAATACGGCCTCTTTTCAGCGGAACCTTTGACCAACACCTCGAACTCTATAGTCCCAGTGTTTTACAACACATGCGTATAACATACTGTACAACACATCAAAACTCTGTGCATAAAAACAGACAGAAGTAGAAAGGAGACGATATGACGGTACGAGCACACTGCAAAGGGTATCGGTTTTACGGGAAGTTATGCCATATTTGGCCGTCTACTCCTGGGCGGAAGTTCACCCAAGATATTAGCTAGCTGAATTTCCAGTTCTTTTACGCGTTTCTGAGCGTCACTACTTGCTCTAGACTCCACACTCATCCGCACGTCAACGTCTCTCCCACCCTTCCAGTCAACCGACACACCCCTTGGGCCTTGCGGCAGCTCCTCCTCTCGACGCCCCAGCAGCATCCGCAGTTTCTGAATCTCCGACCTGTAGGCTCCTTCGGCCTTAGGATCGGATTTTTCTACGGGTAGACTGACGGACACACTGATTCCCTGTCAAAACACCAAACACATTTTGATATTCGCACGATATTCGCACGATGACGATACCTCGTCTTTGTCGTCGGGCGCATCAAAGTCGTCACTCCCGGCATCTCCTCCACCAGCTTCCGCATTGGTCTGCAAGCTGTGTCTGCTACGAGAGGTCCGATTTCGACGTGAGGTCGGCCTTTTCGGGCGGTCATCCTCCATGGCTATCGTGTCTTTTGGTGAGTAGCGCAAAGCGTCGGCTTTTTCCTTCAGCGGCTTTCTTTTCTGAAATTTCCAAGGTTTTTTACACCACAACTCTAGGTACTCTGAAAGAGACGCTTACCGATATGCGATCGCGTTCGTTGACAGTTTGCTGGATCACACTGCGCATATTGGTATTCTGTCGTTTCAAGGCCTCGAGTTCCGCCTGTTGTTCGTCGATGACGTTCTTCATGGTCCTTACGGCTTTCGTCATGTCGACAGACTCTTTCTGCAAGAAACACCACTTTGATTTCCCTTTCACTATTGGTGCAAAAAACCATTGATACACACGGCTCGTCTAGGCACTTCTGAGGCTTCCATCTTTGTCTGAGCGATAACGTCTTCCAATTCGGCCACTCTTTCTTGCAAGGATCTAATCTCTTCCTCCATTTGGGCACGCGTTTGCTCACTCTTTTTGGCGAACAGCTTTGCGTTGCGCAGAGTCTGACTGTACATATCAGACAACTCTTTCATCCGAACTCCAGACATGGTTTCTCGTTCCTACAACCCATGATGGTTGACAAGAATCGCATGGAGATATACCTGAGACCGAGGCAAACAAAACCCGACAAGATCATCACCCGACTAAGTGGCGCACTCCTTCAGCCAACAGCACCAAGATCGTGCGCCACTTGAGAAAACAACATTGTCGAGGTGTCTCCAAGTGGCGCACGCTTCTAGCCAACATCACCGAGAAGGTGCACCACTTCGGTAATAACCCTGTCGAGTTCGTTTGTCGGGTTTTTCGTTTAGTACGGTCGAAGCGTACTTACCTTGAGTCTGACTAGCTCGTTCTCAAGCGCGGTCTTCTGCTGGGCATTCTCTTCCAGGAGTCGTTTCAGTCCGTCGATCTGTAAAGGCAGGCACAATACAATGCAGGAAACGCATCCCTGCGGGGTTTTCCACTTGGCTTATTTTTTCGGCTTCCGTTTGGGGCTACCGATTACAAGACCGTAATTCCAGCTGGAATCCGGGAAAAAACGTCCAAATGAATGACGCTGTAGGAAAATGGTAATCGCACGATCGGCGTACCTCTTTGTGGGATTCCGCGAGCGACTGTTGAAGATACTCCGGTTTTTGGGATAAATCGTTAACGCGTTTACTCAAACTGGCCAATTTTTTATCCATCAAGCCACGGTCGTGTTCGGATCTGGCAAGGGCCTCTTTGACATTGTTCAACATGGTACTCTGCGCCGCAGAAGCATCGTCTTTCTCTTTCAGCTTCACTTTCAAATTTTGCACTATTTTCTCCCATTTCTTCTTTTCTTCCCACTGCGCCACTTCCGGCTGCAAGCAAAGCAGGAAAACGACTATGACACTTGTTGCTGTGGAAAACTGGGCGGCCCGGACAAAAGAAAAACCCCCTCAGTTGTGAGGGAAGCCAACATGACCGTCTTCCCAAGTGGCGCATATTCTCAGCCAATAACAGTGATATGTGCGCCACTTCAGATAACGATCTTGTTGAATTCGTTCGCCAGCGTCCAGGCATCAACCAAACTTGCAGATTAATTTGTAAACTAATCTGGACAGTTGTACCTTTGCTGTGGAAGTCTTCGGCTCGTTGGACTGAGCTTTAGCCAAGGCTTTCTCCAGCTCTGCTACTTTACTTCGCAATCTAGATTCTTTGGCGTCATCTGTCGACTTGCTGCGCCGTTGACCCAACTCGTCTTCTAACGAAGCGATGCGAGACGCCATCTCGCTGTTGATTTTCTCTTGCTTCCTACGCTTCTCCTCATTCTTCCCTGCAATAGAAATTTCTTTGCAGTTCCATCGCCCAGCTTGCTGCGTGAGATTTTTGAGCTTACGAATTTCAGCTGTTGCCTCTTCGGCTTCTTTCTCCAGCCTTTCCGAATTCGCCTTCTCCTTCCGTAACTGATTCGTCAGCTTCGAGTTCGTCTCGCGCAGCTTGTCAATTTGATCCTTCAACGCAGGAAACCAAAAGTCGAGTGGACTCCTCCTTTTTGATTAAACAACATGGACTATTCAGCATACCTGCAAACCATGCTTTTGTTCGGCCAGCTGTCCAATCAGCGTTTGATCGGACGCCGGCATTTTCAGCATCTCGTCCTTGAACGCTTGAAAAGCTACTGACAGTCGCTGAAAATAATGCCAAATGATTGTTCCCCACCCGACAAACAGTACCAAGTATGCAGAAAGACCAAGAAGAGGAAGTTTCCTTACTCGTATTTCGCTTTCTTTTTCCTGCAGTTGCTCCGTCAAGTTCTTGACCAGAGACGAGATGTTTCCCACGGGTGAGGGCGTGACCGTCGTCACCGCAGCGCCACCTGGTAGTGAGAATGTCCGTCCGCTGTCTGGTGCTGCACCGGCATTCTGGGGCTGACTTCGGCTCTGCTTCACTTTGGCCAGTTCTTCCCGAAGATTCTTGACCATATTCTCGTAGCTGGCCTCCACACTACACAACGCTCAAAAGTTGCCTATTCCTGCAAGATTTCGCGATATCAACATGGGGCTTACCTTTCTCGATCGCGTTGCAGTTCTTCCTCTCGCTTCGCGTGCCGTTCTGTGGTTGTTTGCAGTTCGGTCCGAGTTAGTTCCAGCTGATGCTTCATGGCTTCAAGCTTTGCCTCGCTCTCATTGAGCCGCCCTTTTACAGTCCGAAGCTGGAAAAGAAAGCACTTAGTGGTATAAAATGCATCAACAAACGAGTCGAGGGAAGCTACTTCATCTGTCAGGGTTGTGCCCAGCACGGCCTTAACAGACGTCTGATAGGAAAAGGGCAGAAATAACTCCCACGACTGCAAAAAACCAGAGCGGTTAGTTTTAAGCCTACCTCGATAGTTATCTGAGGGTCATTTTTTGGAGTCCTGCTTGCGTTGTTGAGGAGCTCAGTCAGCTCATTCCGTTCCTTCTGGAAACTCCCTTCCCGGTCCTTCAGTTGGTTCTCCAAACGCTGAATTCGAGTTTCCATCAACGCTACCACCCTTTGCCTGTTACCCTCCGAGATATCTTGTGGTGCCGTCACGGTTTCTTTATCTTCAGTTCCTTCGCGAGTACCATCCGTAGCTCCTTTCACTTCTGATGAGCGGTCCTGGATAGCCTTCAGCTCGACTGCCAGGTCGAATAGCTCCTGGTTGGTCAGTTTCAACGACGCCCGCAAGTTCTCCAAATGTTCCTCTCGTCGCTGAGTATCTGCCCGAAGGTCCTTGTTGATCTGAGAAAGTATCTGGATCTCTCTTCGATGGTCTTGCTCAAGAGTGGTCAGACTCTGGCTGAACGTCGAGCCGGACTTCTCTGCAGCCGACATGAGCTGACTGCGCAGCCTGCTGTTGTCTTCCGTCAGCGAGGCAATGTCGTCCGACAGTTTCGAAATACGTTCATCCTTGTCTCGAAGTTGGTCGGGTAGCCGATCGCCACTTGAACTAGGGCGGTTGTCCACTTCGGAGGATCGCCGCGAAACACCCTGAAAAGAAATCCGTCAACACTCGGAAACACCTCACCAAAGTGGCGCAGTATCAAAGGATAACGCCACTAAGCAGTGCGCGAGTTCACCCAGATACGTTGAGGGCACTTTAGCAAAGTCGCGCAGTGTTCGATGATAGCGTTACCAAAATGTGCGCGAGTCTGTTACAGGAACGAACTGGCGAGCACTTCATGGTGCTAATTCGGAGTTTTGCCCGAGTTTACTACGGTGATGGTACTGTATTTTACCCGGCTGGTTTGGGTTCCGCTGTTCCAGATGGCCACTTGTGTTCGGCTTTCAGTCAGCAGGACTTTGGTTTTAAACAGCTCTTCTTGGACGTCTTTCAGCTGCCTCTCGAGAGCCTCTGACTCTTCGCGAAGGTCTCTCGGGTTGCTTTCCAGGTTGTCAAAGATCGACTTCCCGTACTCGCTGGCAATACTGTCAGCTGCAGCGCGCATCTCGTCCTCCAAATTACGGAGAGCCTCTTGCAGCCCAGAAGCATCATTCTCCAGTCCAAACTAGAAGAATTAGTCGTGGTTAATTTTAGTCGTTCGAACGTTTGGCTATCAGACTGGGAAATCAAATTTGAACAAAAGTGTTTGATTCTCGGGAAATTATCCCCATGCTTATCTGGAAAGGCGACTCACCTGGACGATGTCTTGCGAATACCGGTTGGCGAGTACCGTTATGCGGTTGGGTAGATTGACGGTGCGCTGACTTCCGGCTGTCAGCTTGGCAAAAGCGCGCTCTCGGTTATCTTCCAGTACTTGGTAGATTCTCTCCAATTTCTTCTGCAACCCATCCGCTGCGAAGCTGCTGTGTGATGCCCCGGCTTCCGAGAAAGCACTGTCGAGGCGCTTTTGCGATTCCAAGGAATTGTCGGAAGCCAGACGACGACGTTTTTCCATCGACTACGAAACTAAAGGTCAGAATTACACCAAAAATGAATTTAAGCGGTTGATAAACCTTACCGATAGAAGTCGTTCCAGTGCTGGTGACCTCAATTCGACACTTTGTCCAAACCGCCCTCGTACGCGGCTTTCCTTGATCGCTTCCAAGATTTCCCGCATGCCGTTCTCCAGCTGCAGGTTCTCCTCCCGCAAAGCTTCGATCTCTTCCCCGACAACCCGACTCGAAGGATCGTTAACGTTACGGACATTCCGAGGCGAACTTCCGCCACCAGGTGGCAGTTGCGAGTCACGTACCGCTCCTTCATCTTCTCCGTTAGAACGAAGTGAGGAAGCGATGTTCCTTAGAGCTGCGCACTCTCCCTCCAGTCGGGCAATCTTCAACAAAAACGAATGTAAGTAACAAGAAAAATCCTTGTCACGGATTTGTTATTACACTACGTAAATCAAGGTGTACCTGGTCTTCGAGGATCTTCAGAAGAACTCGGTTATCCAGCAGACTGTTCATGTAATCTTCATGTCTCCGTCGGAGTTGTTCTGGTCGGACATTGTCACCGAGTTCATTACGGTATTCACTGAGCTCCGAAAGTGCTTCGTCATAGTCTGTTGTCAGCGTATTCAGCCGTTGTACCAGGTCGCCAATGTACCTACAACACCAGGTGAAATATCATAATTATCACGATGCCGTACAGCTCATACTTGTCTCGGTTCTTTAGCTGTCTTTGTACGTCTTTCAGATCTCTCCTAGCTTCCGGCAAACCGTAGATACCCTACATATTAAAACACTTATTTTTGCGAGCACCAGATTCTGTAACTTCCTACCGACAGCACAATCATCCTCGAATTTCACCTGTTCGTAACGCCGAAGTTCCAAAAGCAGCTCCTTGTTCTCTTGATTGGCTTCATTCAAGTTGTCTTCCAAAGCCAACGTACGCTTCAACAACGTCGTCATTTCTCGATTTCGAGAACTCAACTGAGCTTCCAGCTGGTCGGCTTGTTCTGGTGGAGGTCGTCGCCTGCTTGCCTCCCTAAAACATGCCAATTAACAACCTAATACAGCTGTTTCGTAGATATCGTTAAGGATTACGTACTTAAGCATGATGATCGTTTTGGCGCCTTCTTCCATCTCGAAGACCGCCTCGGACAGACTACGCCTCAGTGCGTTGATCTCTTGGTTGCGGATGATCAGGGCTCTTCGCAAGTCCTGCTCAATGAAGCTCTGGTCCGGAATATCTGAGTTCCTGTCGTTCGGGTACGGTGGCTCGTACTGTCTGGACATGAGGTCCTTCCATTCGTCTACTCGGCTGTTGACGACAGAGACTAACTGGTCAAGCTGCGCTTCCGCGTTGGAAGCTTCTAGACTTCCGACGGGTATGAAAGCTCTTCCGGCCATTTCCGCATTGGCTTTTGCAAGCTAAACGAACATCAAACCATCCTTCGTCTTGGAAAAGCGATGACAGAAAGAAACCTTACGTTGTTCATAAGTTCGACGTTCTCATTCCTAACTTCTTCGACAATCCTGTCCGAAACTTCAGCTCGTCTCTAATATCGAGAAATTCCCGAGTCAAGGCACACAGTTAGGATCTCAATATACAAGCTCGACCAAATCGTTTTCTCAAGTGGCGCACGCTCGATGTTTCCTGGTTGTTGGCTCAAGGCGTGCGCGACTTGGAAACCGATCTTGTCGGGTTTCTTTGCTTTACCAAGTGGCGTACGTTTCGGTAGACGTTGGCTGGAAGGGTGCGCCACTTGGAGAAACAATTTGGTCGAGTTTGTTTCCCGAGCCCTCAGCTGCTGCATTATTCAGGCGGAAAACCTAGGAAGAGACCTTACTTTTAACAGGAGGAACTCGGCTGTTGCAGCATCGATTTGGACCGTCGCATCCCGAAGTTCGCTCTCCAGTTGTCGACAAGAACCCTTCAAGCGTTGATTTTCTATTGCCAGTGCCTACAGTACAATACAATGCACATAACAAACATGGATTATATTCAGTCGGTACACAGATCAGGTACGATAAAGTGGGCCAAGTAATTTACGGCTGTCTCGTCGATGGCTTTCATAAGCTGTTGATTCTGTGCGCTCCACCTTTCGGACCTGTCCTGCTGATCACCGCTTTGCTTCAGCTGACTATCGATTGACAAACGCAATTGATCGTTCTCGTCCCGTGCTCTGGTTACTTGCTCCTTGAAATCCCGCACTTCTTCTTCCAAAGACGTCTTGTCCTTTTCCAAGCCTTCCGCCCTTTCCTGAGCCTGTACAGATACGAATAAGGAAGGAAAGAAGACTTGGAGAATGACTTTTTGTACCTGTTGAAGTTGCTCCTGGAACTGTTGTATCTGAAGGTCTCGTTGCCCGATTTCGTACTGGAGGTAGAGAATGTGCTGATCGCGAGCGCGTAAAGCGTCTGCGGTGGCGGCGGGGCCTCCTCCCGGGCCAAGACCCGGTGGAATTTCAGGCTGCAACAGTGTACGAAAGTTAGAGTCAAATTAGTCCTGAGGTTATTTGGTCCTTCCTTTCTTACACGACGCGACTGAAGTTCCACCAGCAATTGTTCCGCTCGAGTTTTCGCCGCAGCCGCGGTTTCTCTATCCACCATGGCTTGCTAAAAAATATGGACGAACACATGTTACAGTGCCAAAGTTAACAGCATCCAGAAAAAAACAACACAAATTGCAGAGTTTCCAGAAAACACTTTTCAGTCCTTTGACAGAATACCGCCGGGAATAGGCTCGGAATAAGAATACAGACGAGTTTCTGTCCGATGTAACAATAGGTTCTGTCTCTCATGGAACTTACGCGAAGTCCGTGCTGCATGGTTGACAAGACTGTGCGGATTCTTTCCACATCGTGCTCTTGCGAAACTTGACCAATATCGATCTGTAAAAGTCCAAGACCAAAAGGGAACGTTATCACAGCCGATGAGCTTAGACCACAGACGTATGATGTCACAGAATGCATCAGTGAAAGCCCGCACCGCGGTGACGTAGTGAGTGAATAAACAAGAGACTTGTCAGAACTGCGGCTCCCTTCTCGTACCTTGCACATGTATTCCAAGTCCGGCTCGATCAATCGAAGTGAGTGCAGCTTCTGAATCCTCGCAAAGTCGAGCGGTAGCGCTTCATTCCATCTTTCTTCTGTGGTCGGTGAAGTCATTGTCAGGGCGAAAAACGCAAAACCGGGATTCTGTATTCAAACGGGAGATGTAGCTTCAAGCCTTCAAATCAAAACAAACAGTGGGCAATCTGTCAATCAACGTATTTTATCAGTCCGTTCTGAATCCGGCGTTGTTCAACGCCAGTTCTGCACAATTCGCGAAAATCACAAACTCAGAAATTCAGAATCAGCAGTTCTTACAGAAAACATTCTGTCCATTCTGCATTTTTACTGAAGTAGCTTCTCCCCCTGATCTCTCTCACCTGGACTAGTGTGATCCGTCTGCTGGCTAGGCTGGAGCGAAAGCAAAGCTGTCGGGATCAAGGGATCGATCTATCTCGTCATTCCTTCGTCACACAGGTACAGTATCGATTTTCAACCCATTCCGACCATTCCTAAGCGTTACCCGTCTTGCCCTCTTACAGACTTCACTGACGGGTATCGCATAAACCGCTCAAGTTTTTAGTTGATACCTTGTATACGGAAAATCGATAGACGCGATGGAAGACCGTTCTGTTTCTTTCAGGCTTTTCAGAGATCTGCCGAGACCTCCTGTTGGTTCTCTATCCTTACGGGAAACGGTTGTTCGCACCGGAATGGAACTCACCGTGTATCGTTACACGGGATATCGTTCTGGTACGATGGGGACAGCTATCACCAAGCTTGCTGTCCGTCCAGACATGACAGTTGCGGAAATCCGATCGGCCATCATCACTCAGCTGGAAATTCCAGCAGCGGACCGAGTTACGGTGACCATCTCCTTTTTAGGACGATGGACATCCGAGCACGAATGCCCATCGTTCTGCAGCTTGAAGCCCCTCTTGGAATACCAAAAGACGGCGGAAGAGACTGGTCTGAAGGAAGACTCTGTTTTGGCGATTATTCAGCCGTATATCACGGTTCGTACGCTGAACGGACGTGAGTTCACTTTGACCAACCTAGCTTCCACCACCTTCGCAAGCTTAGGAGCCGAGCTGCAGCAGAAGTGCAACTTCCCCATCGAACAACAAGTGTTGGTCTACAAGAAGGCCGTCGTCAAGAGGGAAAGATACTACTTGACACTGTCCGACTACGGCTTCGTGGAGGACGACATTTTGTACGTTGTGAAAAATTTATGGAAGGTGACCGTGTCTCATCCATTGGGTAACTGGGCATTGAAGGTCGACGTGACTCCGAAGACTACGGTGAAGAAAATCAAGGAGCTACTCCTCTGGTTGACGTTCCACTGATACATTTTGGCCAAGAACTTCCGGACGATCTGACCATGCTGAACTGTGAGAACGCGCTGGCGCACAGCGGTTATCGTTTCACGTATAAGCGTTCGCCGGAAGACCTGAAGGTCGTGTTTATCAAAACCCTCACCGGAAGAACCCTCACGGTAGGCGCTCTACTTCCGGATGAAAAGATTGAGTATCTGAAGCACCGCGTACAAGCTATCGAAGGGATTGCGACCGATCAGCAAAGGTATGTCTTTGCGGGACGGCAGCTGGATGACGGTAGGACGCTGAGCGACTATAATATTCAGACTTTCAGTACCCTCCATTTGATTCTACGTCTTCGTGGTTGTGCTTGCGGCTGTCTCGAATACGATCGCCGCAACCCGGAAGACATTACTACGCTGTATGGTATCATCAAGGTGGCCTTGCCCGATGGGAAGTCTGTGACACTGGACGTGGAACCGATCAAGCATACTATCAAGGACTTGAAGAAGATGGTAAACGAAGTCGATCCAAAGTACAAAGCTGATCGTGTCGAGCTGTTCTTCTGTGGCCAACTTCTCAAAAATAACGCCACTTTGCAAGAAGCCTGTGTCCGCAACCGATCGGAACTGAAGCTGGTGCAGCTTCTCGGACCTTCGTTTAGCTCGGCGCAGACCCTCGTCGAAGTTCCTGCTTTGGCCATCTACGATATCTACGGACAGGATATGATTCCTTTGATCCGACCATAAGAGGCCATTACAACTTTTTCGTTACCATGTACCGCTAAGTGAACGCAGTATACGATAACTTATTGCATTTCGGTTTTTTGATGATGGGTTTTAATTTGCAGGTACGGCTTTGATGGACCTGCGAACGTCGCCCGAAGAGTTGGTTGGTCAGTTCCAATTTCATGTTTCTTCTCTTGTCGCTCTGTGTGCCGATAAGTATGGCTAATTGGTTCCGGAGTTCAAACAATAGCTTTAGCTGAAAAATAAAAGTGCGTACAAAATTAATCTTTAAATTTTCTTTTGTTTCTGTCGTCTATGTAATCTGGAAACGCTCACACCAGAATAAACTTACTGCTGCTGGCTGCAGCGAGGCAGTGTTGAAACAGAACTTTATAATCAATAACGAGAATCATTTACCTGGGCTGCAGTCATTCTTGCTCCAAAGATACCCGTACCAGAAATGCCGAATTTTTCGCTGTCCAGAACCTACCCAGAGCCGGTCTCTTTACCGGGTACCTCAGGTCCTCATCGCTTACTGTGTAGTAGAAGAACCTTCTCTCCCCGACCAGAGCCTTGACCGTTGCCCATGGCATTCTCGTATTGTGTGAGGGACGGTTCGGTACCAGTCGGTCAAGGTACCAGCCAAGAATACCATCAAAGACCTCGAGAAGATGCAAACCGAAGTACAGTACACACCGGAGGGTCGAAGCGAATACACGTGATACGCCATCACTTGGCCCACCCTTTGTAAAAGGTTTACTGATGCCGCTACTTAACTTTTGCACTGGATAGTATGGAGGGTGTTGGGCGCACCGCTTGGCCGCTTGGGGCCGCATCAAATTGGTAAACATTGGCACCCTGACATTGGTGAGCAAATTCTCCGCAAGCTGTTTCTCGCGCCACTCATTCGAGGTTTTTGCTCTGGCTAGTGCAGCAGGCCATTTTGATAGGTGAATCACGATGTTTAATCTGCTCCCATGAATATGTAAGCCATATCACACCCGTGGATCTCCGCGTAACGAGACATCAGTCAACCGAAGCGGAGAAGTGATCCACATGGACGATGCGTCAGTCATCGCTGCACCTTCCTCATGAGCAGCGCTAGTTGTTGTCTCATGTTATAGCCGTTCTCTTGCATTCCTCGTCCAGTTTCTTCGTTGATTCCTTGTGGCAACATGGATTCGGGGAGCCTGCTCAACTGGAAGAAGCGATACGCAGCGGCGGGAGCATTTCCGCAACCAGCCATTCCACGCATCGGATACTGGATGAGCGCCAAGAAGCTGAAAAAGATGGATATGAACGTTTTCTCCCGTGTTTGTCGGTGAGTGAAAAAGCCTGGACAATTGTCTGTGGATTGGCTGTTTTACTTTTATCTTTTCTGGCACAGAAATGGAGGATTCGAGCTGGTTCAGGTAAGAGCGTCACAATGAATTTCCCAGTTATATTCGCGCAATGCGAAAACTTCTGTCTCTGCTTTCGGGCTGGTGGTCTATGACGTCACGCGCTAGTTTAGCAGGGTGATCCATTATACGAAGCACTGTTTTATGTTGGAGACTAGGGTGACTTAAGCTGCTTCGGAGTGCTAAGTGCTTCAGGGAATGCTAATCATCCCTCAGCTGAAGGATTTACTTCCAATGTTGGCGTGATGGATGGTCAGAATACGAATAACATTCCCAAGGGCATTTTGACTGGTGACTCTTTTGCTGCCTTTCTTAGCGTGAAGCAGGGAGTAGACTGATAGAAATTCCCAAATCAGGATGTAATTGTCTGGAAAATCTAGTCCGTACTGAAAATTTCTGTTCTTTTGCGATGTCGAGGCATGGTCGACTTTTGATCAGAAGTTCGTGTCTTGAGCTTACGTAACCAGAAGAACCACCTGTTTGAGAGCTACTTGACACCAGCCGAAGCGCCGTTCTAATTCACTGTCAAGTGCTTATCCAAAGCCATTAAATGCGTTCAAGGCAATAAAAATGAATGAGCGCTTCTGTTTACTCTCCGGAAGCCTCGATAGACTTTCAGAAGCTGGATCATGCATTTTTCCCGAACTGCTGATCACGCAGGCGGTCTCACCTGCGTACATCAATCCTCGCGCTCCCAATGTGGCTCGTGTATGCAGGTTGGTGCAAAGCAGGTACATTTTTCCATCGAGCTTGCTTTGCAGATTGATTTCAAACGACCGTTGGATCAACAAGGACCGTTTGATATCTTTCTTCACAAACTGACCGACATTATCGTCAAGGCCGAGCAGGACAACATGGATGATTCGCAGGAGGTCGAGCTGTTCCGTGTTCTGGAGGTAGGGGGTTCGTGGTTTGTAATGCCGCTAGCGTCTTCGGTTTCTTATCTGGAGACTCGCACTCGCCGTATCTGAGTTTACTTGGCTTATCTTTGAACTTATCTTTTTCTTCTAGTCATACATGAAAAGCCATCCGGAGACCATCGTCATTGATCCCATCGATAACCTGAAGAAACTGTTGCTGCGTCAACGACAGTATCATCTGATCGCTACCAGCGAAGCCTGCATCAACCACGGTAATTCCTCCTCCCAAAATTCCAAATTATTCTCCCGATAAAACTTTTCGAGACGCAAAAAACAAAAAGTGATCTTTGCCGCAATATTTTCTATAATATCGTTTTGTCTGGGCGATCCTCTTAAGTGGCGCACGTGTTAATTTATTATGGCTGGGATCGTGCGCTACTTGAAGCGATCATCTTACATCTCATACGGTGGTCTCCCATTCTCGACATCCCCAATGTTTCAGTGATGCGATCCGAAGTTAATAACTTTGCTTCTTTTGCAGAAATGGTCTTCACGCCGAACTTCATCGAACTCTACTCGACGGATCCCGAGTCGATGCTTGAGGACCTTCGTCGTGCAGAAGTTAGTTTCCCCATCGTCTGCAAAGCCCAGCAAGCTCACGGCTCTTCTGACGCTCACCGCATGATGATCATTTTCAACGCTGCCGGTCTGCAGAGTATCAAAGTTCCCTGTGTCGCTCAGTCTTTCGTCAACCACGACGCTGTCCTGTACAAAGTCTTTGTGATCGCCGACAACTTTTACGTGGTTCGACGTCCTTCTTTCGAAAACTTCCATTCTACTGGTAAACAACTCGATCAACTATTTCTCTCAATCATCTTATCCTACCATTTCCTTTTGTAGATCTCCCTCCTGTCGTCTTTGATAGCCAGAACATTTCCAGTGCCAGTTGGTTGTATGAAGACCCTTCAACCAAGTTTCAGTCCAGCATTTCACCGACTTCCGTCTCTGCGAAGCCCGTCTTCGAGCTCGACTCAAAGATCGTCCAGCGTATCGTTCGCGGTGTTCGTAAACAGTTTGGGTTGTCGCTTATCGGCATCGATCTGATCGTCGAGAAGGCTTCGGGTCGATATGCCATCATCGACGTCAACGCTTTTCCCAGTAAGGACCTTGAAAGTTTGATTTAGAATTAGGTTGACAAACCCGACAAAATCGTCTGAACAAGTGGCACACGTTCTCTGTGTTTTTTGGCTATAAAAGTGCGGCACTTGGAGAAACAATTTTGTCGACTTTATTGCTTTTCCAAGTGGCGCATGGTTCCAGTTTGTTGGCTGTGGGCGTGCGCCACCTGAAAACGATCTCGGTATGTTCGCCTATGCCTCATTATCCCAACTTTTTCCGCTCTGCTTAGGTTACGATGGTGTCCCAAATTTCTTTCAACACCTTTTGGGACACATCCAGTCCCTGATTCGCCAGCGCGACAGCCAGAAGATGCTGACGAATGGACACGCTGTGATGATTAAGCCCAGTGGTCTAAAGATGGACCCGGAAGTCCTTTCGTGATCAGTGACCATTCCGAGAAACCTTCAACACGTAACCTGTCTGGCAGGTCTTTCAGTCCAAAGCAGCGGCCAAATTTCTCGCCTTCCATTTTTTTCTTGTAATAAAACGCCTTTTCTTTCAAATGTTTTATTTTGTGTTAATTAACCTTGTGGCGTTTGCTGTGGTCGCCTTTTCCAAAGTACACATCGAAGTACAGAGCGTTTTATTGAGGTAGAGAGAGAACTGTGTTCGAAGATTTCCAATACGTGGACAGCCTGAACGGTGCTTTTGGTTTTAGAAAATAGTTACTTTCAGATTAGTGTGATATCTAATTTTTTTTCAGCATGAAGAGCATTCCTTTTGTTAACCATTGCATCTAATCTTGTCAGGCGTGACTTCGTAAACACTTTCTTGTCGGCATGTGTGTCAGGGGTTATCCGCAAATAATAGACTCATTCCGAGAACGTGCATAGTTCCTCGACATGACTACGGTACCCTAGTAGTGTATGCAGGTATGCGGAGCCGGCTGTTTGTTTCGCCACCCCAAAGTTCAAGAGAAAATCAACACAATTTATTCCTACTTTTATGTAATGATCCAGAAACAGGTTCAGAAACAGTCACATATCAGGCTGGCGAATATGAGAATTCTAACAGGTAGCCAAGATGAAAGGAATAAAACAGTACAGCAACGGTATAAAAGATCTTTTGAAGAATCATAGTTCTTCCGTGTTGGACTTACTCTCTTTCAGTCGGTTGAAGCGAATTACAAGTTCGTTTACGGGAATCTCACCTATAATCGTATTGTCTCTCGACCGAACGTTGACGGTTCCCTTCTCTTGCTCCGACTTGCCGACAACGAGAATGTAGTTGTACTGCTCCAGTTGAGCATTGCGAATCTTCTTGTTCATAGTATCACCCGAACCCGCGTCGGCGTCGCACATGAAACCGGCTTCATACAACGTATTCTTCACCTGAATATCAATGAGCGATACACTGCATGACTGCCCACTATTTCGGAACGAGTTTTCCAGTCCGAAAACAAGACACCAGCAAATGACTTTAACTTGATAGTTTTTCTCAGGTGGCGCACAGTTCCAGCCAACGAAAATGAAACAGTGCACCGCTCGAGACCACGATCTTGTTCAGTTCATTTGCCAGCGTCCCAAAAAACCTGCCTTGGTTTTCATAACCACAGTTACAGTACCTTCATGGCGTAGTCCTCGAACTCAGCTGCTACTGTAACCATACATGCCTGACGAGGAGACAGCCAGAAAGGCCACTTTCCGCCGAAACTCTCGGTTAAGATGGCTATCATTCGCTCAACCGAACCTGAAAACACAACAACATCATTAAGGGCTTACAAAGATGGATTACAGCGCTGGTGTAGTTGGCTCCACCCACACCCTTACGATTGGCCTATTCATTCCACCAGACATTACACTTTCGGTGTGATTACGAGTCGTTCCGGAGCGAGTCGTTCAGAATTGACCAACATCCCGAGTGTGCTATGCTCCCCTCCAAACTTTCAAATGTCACTTCCATGACGAAGTTTCTCGCTACTCGTCCTACTGGTGAGTGTATGGTGATTCCTCCGACATCAAAGATCTCATAATCCTCCAATCGTACTTACCTGCAGTGCGGGGCTTTCAAAGCGAGCCGTTACACCGCTTTCCCAACTGGACAAAAAAATTCTCTTGGCGTATCCACTAAAGTAGCTGGTGTAATTACACCACGAAGCCAGCTTAGTCTTTGTAAGCCCTTATTCTTTACTAATTTCGTTGGCTGCATCCCAATAAATACTACAGTTTTAAACTAAAACGATTCTGAAGGACCAGCAAATTTCACCTAATACGGCGCGATGAATGATGACAGGTCTTTTCTCCTTCCCGTCGTGTGCGTTGTAGTTCAGATCGAAGCGGATAGGAAGCTGGAAGTCAAGCTGAATGGTAGCACATTGGTGGTGGCGTTGGAGTGCGTCCATGATGGTAATATCGATCTTCGGTCCGTAGAAAGCTCCATCACCCGGATTCAACTCCCAAGGCTGGTTGAACTCCTGCAAACAGCAAAGGAACTCGTTAGAATTCAATTCGTCAACTGGGAAGTTAACATACGAACTGAACATGGACGTCGTTTTAAGTGGCGCACCTTTCCATTGGTCCTGGCTTGGAAAAAATGCGCCACTTTGGAAAACGACTCTTCAACACAAAATTTTATTGTTCAATTCCTAAACGTACATTAAGACATGCAGTCAACTGCGCCTCAGCGTTATCCCACACCGCCTTCTCTCCCAAGAACTTGTCCGGCCTAGTAGACAACTTAAGACTGAACTGGAAACCAAACACCCCGTAGACGTGACTGAGGAAATCCAGTGCACCGTTCACTTCCTGTCTGATCTGTTCGGGTGCACAGAAAATATGGGCGTCGTCCTGCTGGAACCTGCGCACTCTGGTCAAGCCCGTCAAGGTTCCGGACAGTTCGTTTCTGTGAAGTACACCAAAGTCCGCCATACGGTATGGCAGCTCCCGCCAGGACCGTGGACGATGGGCGAACATGAGACAGTGGCCAGGACAATTCATGGGCTTGAGAGCGAACTTCTCCTTCTCCACTTCCGTCTGGAACATGTTGTCGGCGTAGTGCTGCCAATGCCCAGAGAGCTCCCACAACTTGCTGTTATACATGTTGGGCGAAATAACCTGTGACAAACAACCATGAGTTGAGCTCGCAGTGGTGGAGAGACGTGGGCAAACAAACTCGGAAAGATAGTTTCTTCAAGTGGCGCACTCTTCCAGCCAATAATACTGAAACCATGAACCACATGGAAAAACAATCTTGTCAAGTTTGTCTGCCATTATGATCACCATAATCTACGCCAATAACCTGTCAGGGCCGTACCCGGCACAAACGTGACAGGTAATTTCGTAGAGAAAGGGTAGCTTTGACTCTACAGCTGGATGTACCTCTTGAAAGCCTCGTTTACGGTATTCGTGGCGAATCCACTCGACAAGGGTGTTGTAGACGTGTGCGCCACGAGGATGGAAAAAGCAGCTGCCAGGACTCATTTCATGGAAAAAGAAGAGTTCTTGTTCTTTACCGATCTTGCGATGATCCCTCTTAGCGGCTTCTTCCATCCGGAACTGCCATTCCTTCATTAACTTGGTATCAGGGAAAGAGATGCCGTAGATGCGCTGAAGGGATTCCGCGTTGGAGTCACCAGCCCAGTAACAGGCAGAGCTTTTGGTGATCTGCATGGATTTGACTTTGCCTGAAAAAACCAAAAAAGTTAATTCTATCACTCGTTTTAATTGATCTTTGATCAGGATTTCTATTCTACCAGTGTTGCGTACGTGTGGACCACGACATAAGTCGATTAATGGTCCACATCGGTACACTGTGGTCGATGGTTCTTTAATCTGGTCGAGGTATCGAAGTTTGAAGGGGTTGTAACGGAACATCTCCAGCAAATCTTCCTTCCTCATCTCCAGTCGCTCGAAGGGTTGCTTTTCCTTTACTATAGTCGCAATAGTCTTTTCCAGACCGGGAAATTCCGCGCTCGACACTTGTCTGCCTTCTACAAACATGTCGTAAAAAAAGCCATCCTTGACTGGAGGACCATGACAAAGACATCCTCCATAATGTCTCTCTGCGGCTTCACCTGCCAAATCGAACGAATCAGCAATCAACCGACCAAGTGCTGCTGATTTCAAAACTCGCTATTATTGTTGATTTGATTGATTATTACACATGGAGCAAAAATGCACTGCGAGGTAATTCAAAACAAGTACCTAGAATATGAGCGCTGCTGTGCCAGAAAACTTCATTCCCTTCCTTGCTGTCAAACTTCAGCAGCTCCAACCTGCAACTTTGCTCTAGTGGTCGATCGAGATCCCAGAGCTCTTCAACAGGCACTCCATCAACTTCGGTGATGACTTTCGCTACGATGGCACTGTCGGCGAGACCCTGTGAGATGCCTTGCGCGACTTGGTACGGGGTAGTGCGCCACGACTGTCCGTCCACAATCTTCCCTTGTGGTTCCTCCAACTTGCTCACAGCCCCGTCCACCGCGACATTTTCTTTGGGCTGGTCAGCGTCGCCTTCAGCCTGTTCACCGTCGACTTTCTCTGTAGGCTGGACAGCGACAGCTTTGGGTTTAGGCAGACTAATCTTGATGGGTTCTGGCGTCTTGGCAGCTACACTGGCGTCGTATTCTGTTTTCAGCTTGTCCCACAGCTTGATTCGATCGTTGATGTACGCAGGCCAAGGGTTCATCTCGACAGAAGTAGCTGCCACGTCGGTGCCGTTTTGCTCCTTCGTCTTCTTGGGCTTAGCGTCACCGGAGCCTCTCTGCTTGCCATTCTCCTTGCCTGGCTTCTTCCCGTCCACATTAGCTGTCTCCTGAACCGCTGCCTCCATCCTGCGTTGCCGGAATATTATACCTGTGGAAGAGAACGAACGGATGGATCTTGTGAAGTAGAAAAAGCTTCTTCGCAGTGCCAACATCAGGCCGAGACAGCTGAATGACGAAATTCAAATGAGTAAACTGGTGTCTGACGAAAGCTTTCTGATGTCATGAGGAATACGTCAAACAATCACGCACAAACGTACAAACACTTGTGCGAAGTTATGTGAGCTTTGTGCGTAGGTGCACGAGGTAGAAAGTCACACCTGTGATTGTGTCCCACTGGCCGGTTTTATTAGAGAGGGGGAGCAACATCCAGATGGCGCTTTGCGGCCACTTCCTCCATTGAGAGTTGAGATCGCAAGTGGAGGACTGCACAAAGCTTTGGACTGCCGTTCGAAACTTCGAACTGCTGTGGTTTTCATTTTCTGTTTCACTCATCACCGCAGCTGTGCTCGTTTTACTTCATCTTTCTGTTTTATTTACAGGCTCTTCACAAAGTCTCAAGCTACGGCACTCACATTGAGCATGGCCGAAGGGAGCAACTCGATGGAGGAATACATCCCGGAAGCTAAAGACGGTATCGTGTAACATTTTAGCGAGCTTTATTCCCGTCCAACTGGTAGACTATTAGTCGCTTTTCTTCACTTCTTTCTCTAATTTCAGGTGCAACCTTCATCTTCAAGAAGAAGACTTTCCACGTCGGAACACCGTCATCAGTGTGGGAGAACGAGGAGAACTCTAACGACTGGTACACCTCGCCCGACGTTATGCGCGACCGCGACGCCTCCGACACCATCCTCAACCCGGACATTCTCGGCTCCACCTTCACCTGCGACTCTCCAGAACTCAAGGACACACCGGACCTGGTCGAAGGCAAGCCCAAATTCTTCCGTCGTCGCGCTATAACCGTTCTTCGCAAGAAGGTTCTCAAGGCTACACCTCTCTATCAGGTTCCCTCTCCGCACTTCCCTCTCGCTCCAGACAGCAGTCTGAAGTCCGTGGATGGTTTTCAGTTGGAAAGTCCGGGTATGTCACCGATCAGTCAAGCCGGCAGTGGGTGTAATTTCATGGCGAGCCAGTCTTCGGATTCGCTGTCGCAACAGTCTTCTTTCAAGAACAGCGAGCCGCTTCGATTCATCAGCACACCAACGGATCCGAATCGAGCTATGGAAGAATATAACCGCGGGGTAAATTTTGAAATGACAGTACTTCGTATTTCTTTAGATATTCGGGATGTGATTCTGCAGTAAACGGGAAGTCGAAAAACGAATTCGCGCAAATCGTTATCTCAAGTGACGCACTCTTCTATTGTTACTAACACCCTGAATACGAAGCTTTTTGTGTCGGCAGATTACCAGCGTATTCACTGTGAGCACAGAACTTTAACTGGAGGATGATGGAAGGCGTAACCCAAATTAACCAATAGACAACTTTGAGAATTTCGAAATTGTGAAGATTGGCAGGCCGTAAAGGCCAACGTGGGAAAAGTAGCCCTGGCCGTTTTAATTTTCTTCTGGACGCACCGATGACACCAAGTTTGTCCCAGGCCTAGTATCGGTAGAGGAAGCCCTCCTCAGTGTTTCAATTTTTTTCTAAACAGATGGTTGGTGTGTATCTGGAGCAAAGACATGAAACCTAAAATACCCCCGAAACTGCCCGAAATCGTAAGGATTTTTTCCAGCCTGCGGAAGTTGTACTGACCAGTGGTCATCAGCTGCGTTTCGGTGATAATACCGAAGACCAGGCAAAGAAAAAAAGTTTGATTCAAACCGGGGGAAATGGAAATTATGGGGAGCGGAAAAGTGTCGTATTGTACTCACAGTGAGTACGGTGGTAATCAGGGTGTTAATCAAGCTCCTGCGCTACTTGACGGACAAACTGGAAAAGATCGTTTTTCCAAGTGATGCACTTTGCTAGTTTGGTGGCTCTGATCATGCGCCATTTGGGTAAACGATCAAGCGCAAAACCTTTGCCCTGTTTTTCTGCAAAATCTAATTTCATTCTGTTTTTCTGTATTTAGCCGAATATTTCCGCCATTGATGCCTCGTTCATAAGCTGTCACGAAGAGAACACGGACAGTGAAGGCAGCGTCCTGGGCGACATCACTTTGGTGGATGTCAGCAAGATCGTGGAGCAGAAGGAAGGATCGAACTTGAGGAGCGACAAGGAAGTGCAGACCAGCTTCGTCGAATGCTATTGCGCTTGTCACGCGAACCGCAAAAGGGCAAATGAAGAAAGCGACTCCCACCTTCTCTCCAGCGAAATCCCAGTCCACAAATCCCCGAAGAACCTCCATTTCGTATACTAAAACCTGCGCTTTTATCTGACTTTTGGTTGAATTTTTGAAATCATCTTCGGTCTCATATGAGCTGATTGTTTTTTTGTCTGGTGTTTATTTGTTGATGATTTATTGCTGCTGTAAGCTAGAAGAGTTTCTTCTCTCTGTGTTAATCAGAACGTGTCTAAAATTGGCATTTCGCTTTCGTGAGAACTGTTCAAGAATGGAAGCGTCAGCAAAACAACGATAAAAATTAGACTGGAATAACAACAACATTGACTAACCTTTCAGGAAGAGTCTTTAGGGAAGGTATTAATAAGGGGTCGTACATACGCACAAAACTGCTAAATCTTCTTGCGTTACGAGAATGTGATCTTCTCCACCACAACTTGTTGTGGCTGGAGTGCTTGCCAGACTGCAGACGCATCCATCGGGGAGACGTTCGACTACAGACAAGAAACCTTTCGTCCAGCAGGATGTAAGGTAAAAGCGAAGGAAAAGTTACCGGTAAATTAGAGATGCTCGATTCTCTGACGGAGAACTCCCTCAACATGTAGGGTTTATCTTTCTGTAAATACACTGCTACAGTTGGAATGTTTGGAAGATCGGAAAACATACTCGGCAAGATTGGTATGCCGCATGGCGTACGTTTTCTGTGTTTTTGGCTGAATGGGTACGCTACTGGGAAAAACAATCTTGTCGAGTTTGTTTGCCTACGAAACGGTAAACGAAGTTAACGAACCTCGAGAAAAAGCCGTGTGTCTTGAATCCTGACCATTACGTGGTCGACACGGAGGTAGAACCTCAGAAGGATGAACATGTACGATTCGACGATTCTCTGGAACGAAAAGAAGGAACGTCGTTTAATCGGGGTTTTAGTGAAAAAAAAGATTAAGCATATAGACTTACGATCTTGATCTCAAGTTCGGCGCATCCGTTGTCATCCAACTCATCTCCATACAGCTGTAGTTCGTCGAAGAACATCACAGGATCCTTCTTCGTTAGGAGATTCATATCTAGTTGCAGATCCGTTGGCTGGAGAACAACCTCATTTCGAAATCGTCTTGTTAGCTGAGTGGGTGCACCACTTAGGACCGTAGAAAACTATTCTAGAAAATCGTATTTTAGGCTTGCCTCGACTTTCAGCCCTTGTCCGAAGATCGTTCCGCGGTAATGCGGGGTGTAAGTCCAGTCATACTGGACGGCATGCGTCGTGTGAGTCTTCAGACTTTCCGACCTAAAAACGAGGAGAAAATGACTAGAAAGTGATAACCGTCTCCGTGATGGAGATCCGACGCGCGTTTCGACAAAACATGTGGAACACAGGAAAGACTCATGAATACCTTGCGGCCTGCCAGACCTCAGCGGAAGCCACCCGCGCGTCCGTGGTAGGAGTATCCCTGATGGAATTCACGGCGTCCACTGCGTTGAATTCTATCCCAAATTTACCCCAGAAGAACGCGACCACCAAGCGATTCTGAACGAAGACCATATCTGGTAGATGCTTCAACGTGATCTTCGGCTCGTACCTGCAACAGTAACACGTAAAGGTAAAGTGGAATGGACCTTGAAGGGCCGTGCGGGTGAGTCGGTCAAGATTAGGTCTCGCCTTTCTGCATGGGAATCAATCGGTGGCAGATTCATTTAAATTGCCCCACAGGCTCATACCTGCAAAAGACGCAGCGTTGCTCGCCATCTCCACCAGCTATCTCCTCCGGATTCGTCTTCAACGACGAGCACTGGCACTGCGAGCTCAGCATCGGGCCTTTCGTAACGGTCACTTTCACATTGCCGAAGGTATGTGAATTGGTCTCGAGGTTGTAGGCTGTTATAGGCTTCTTGGACTCGACGGGGACGGTCAGCGTGTCTGGAGAGTGGAATGCATGATCCATACTGTACGTGACGAAATGCAAGCCCACTGCACAGTCCGTCTTCTTCAACTGGTAGGAAATCTGCTCCCCCTGGCTCTGAGCAGAGATAAATGAAGAATACCCAAGGGGACTTTGAATTGCAAACTCATCGGAGAAAGCTCGAGCTCCAGACAGCACGATCCTTTTCTCAGAATGATTCCCCGATTTTTTTCTGATTTTTCCAATTATTATTATAGTTTTTGCTGAGTAATGGCTTTGTGTCTAATCAATCAAATTCGTACGAATCAACTGGCGAAAACAGGTAGTTGATTAACAAACAATTGATTACTCTCAGGACCCTGCCGGTCGTACCATTGTCCGACCGACAGGGTATGACGTAACTCGTGCTGCCTGCTGTACGATCGCCAGCCACGTGACTGGGTAACTAGGTAGAAAGGTAGAGGATTGTACAATGGTACAATCGCCAGGGTGGGTGGATAGGTTGGTTGATCACTAGTGGTTGACCATTGATCTTGGTAGATTGACCACTAGTGGCTGACCGTTGGTCTTGCTGTCTTGACTTCTAGTGGTTGACCATTGGCCTTTCTAGGTTGAGGACTAGGTGCCGGCCATTGGTTTTGCTATGTTTGACCACCGATACTAGCCATTAGGTTCTGGTCGGTAGCGCATGACGGTGACCATACGATGACGATGGCTCCTTCACGTCATCAAAAATGGGTGGAGAGTACCTTTATCGTGACGGTGAAGCTATCACATGACGGTATTTGAGCAAAAGATCGTCATGGATTTTGGGTGGTCCTCGATGGCTTCCTAAAGCTTCCTTATGCACAATCTTAGTATTAAACCGTAGGGAAATGATTTTTCATCAGTCTGACACCTGAGTTGACTGGTGGAAGCTGGAATGTGGGACGAAACCATAAATCTGGTGAGAGGTGGTGAAATTCGAAGCAATCGCCCTTACTCCCGGTCCGCACGCTGGCGGATGGCCGCTTCGAGCAGTGCGGCAACCAACGCTTTGTAGCGGAAGCGTATGCGCCAGTTTACACTATGAGCGGAGTCTGGAAAATTTCATTCTGTGCCTAACTTCACGTTTTTCTTCTTCCAAATGAACTATCTTCCAGCAAACATGGCTCAGTCGACAAAGAACGTTTTCAAAGCACTGCACGACCTTGACTTACCGGACTTGGTGGACAACAAGAACCCTTACATGGCAGAATGTCAGTCTGCAGCTTGGGACGAGATGGTTAAGGCTCTGAACGATTCAAAGGTAAGACGTTTGTTAAGGCTTCTCTCTGAAACTCGCGTATACGCTTTTCGTTTACAGCTTTTTCCAAAGCCAGTGTACAAGCGAGCAGTACAGTCACGCGTCAACACTTTGGTCAAGGCTTACCGTACAGACGACCTGCAGAACAAAGTGAAGTCAGGAACTGAAGAGCAGTACGGGTAGATAAAAGCGCTGGTGATTCGCATCTCGTCTGCCATCGATGATTCTAAGAAAGCGCGAATCAACAAGACAAAAGCTGTGGCTGCAAAGATCATCGAAAGCGACAGCGCAAGTCAGGCTGTGATGGAAGAAGGAGAGAAAGGGCGATCAAAGCGACCGCTGGACAGCGACACCTCTGAGTTAACTGACGGTAAGGGCAAATATCCGTGGTTTACGACGTCACAGATGTTCGGATCTGAACAGGGGTTGAACCGGCAGTAAGTAACCTAGACGGCTGTGACGTCATGTGTGCCTTACGAATCACTCCGCAACATGTTTGATTGATACTCCTTGATTGATCCTTGATTGCGTATACGCATTTATGGACATCTTCTTTTTTGTCTTTGCAGAGGAAGCTGAGAAGCAAGAATTTGTCCACACCACCGGAGTAAGCAACGATGACTGGGAAGATGAGAAGGAATATCGGAAGGCTCAGAAAGCCAAAGACCGAGCTGAGAAAGCGGAGAAGTCTGAACCGGAAGTGAAGAAGGCCCGGGCGTCCCGTGTAAGCAAACCATCCGAAATGGCGGTCTCTGACGACAAGTGGATTGGGTTTTTCGAGAAAGACGCACAACGAAAGTATGCTCTCAAAGAAGCTGAGCTGAAGAACGCCTACGACTTGGAAGCCAAAAAGCTGGACATTCGCGCAAAAGAACTGGAGTTGGAGAGCAGTCGTCTGGATATAGAGGCAAAGAGACTTCATATTCCGCTTGATGAATTCAATCATCTTATTTGATGGCGTATCCGCTTTATGGTTCCTTAACAAGTAAAATGAATCTCTCAAAGTATGATCAGTCCTCTTGCGAGCAAGAAAGGTACTCGAACAAAGAAGGAGGTTCCAAGTCAAAATACCTGCTTGTCTGATTTGGGTACAAGTAATTGTGACAGTTCGTAAACAGCACAGCCACGCGATAAATTCTGTTTACTGGCTTCTCGTAAAGCTTCATCTGTTTTCGGAAATCAACAAACGCAAACTTCGTGACGACTTCTTTAAAGCACCATTCTACGGACTGGCGAAGCTTAGACATGAGGGTGTTCTGATCCTTCTTTGCTTTTGAATGACGGATTTCGATCCTAGAGTGAGGCTTATGGAGTATTCCATTCTTCCTTGCGTATCCGCTGTCTCCATAAAGCACGTATTTTCTCACAAAGCCAGCTTGCTTTTCGTGGAATTCTTCCAGGATTTTGCTTTCATTTAACAGACGACTGTCGTGCATCGAACCTCTTTGGCCACCATACAAGTTCAAGATGAGACCTGCGAGAAAATGCGGACTTTTAATTGCGTGTACGCTTTGAGATTGCGTGTACGCTTGTAGTTTGCTACCGAAGATGATCCAAATTTCCTCGCAACCTACCATTGGGAAGAACCACGGACTGCCATTTTGTGCAGTGAATACGTTTATGACCACTGAACATTTGTCGTTGGTAGAAGATTGGGCGGCAGATGGGACGAGCAGTTCCATCTATGAAAGCGAATACATCCCGGATAACACCTGGGCCGCCTTTCGCGACAATGGAATCGGCGTAAATTTCGAAGTCGTCTTCCTTAAGCCAGCTGTGATCCCATGTCTTCAAGACCTTCGAAGACCGGTCAATAACCCGTAGTGTCGCGTAGAACAGTCGGTTTAAGGAGCTATGAGAACGTCCGAACATTTTCCTCATCTCCAACCACCTGTTTGGATACGCCAGTCTTCGCAAAACGATGCAAAGGGCTTCCAGTCCGGTGGCAGAGTCTCGACTCGGTGTTCGGACGACGTCTGGTATCCCAAAGGCTTCCAGTAGCTGGAACAGAGCTTCCCGTTTGAAACGAAAGTAGGCACGGCATTCCTTGTCGGAGTAGTCATCCAGATCGAAGGATTGCTCCCTCCACGCATCTTCTTCCAGAACAGCCGCCTTTCTACTGCGCATACGCCTTCGAAGGATGATGAACTGCTTTCGGGATATGTGCTTGTTATAGTAGAGAGCGTACAGGATATGTAACTCCATCTTGAAATTTGTCCGGAAAGTGGAAAATGGAAATGGCAGGAAAGCGAATTTGTACGGAAGCGAAGCGGAAAATTATTGTCAATACGACACCGTGTCGTCACCGACCACACTGAAGATCAGACCGTCTTTCTACGGTGACGATAATCATCGTCATGGCATCGTCATCGTCACCGTCATACGCTACCGACCAGAGTCTATTGGCATTGATAGGTTGACCGCCCAATCGCAGCTGGTTTACTGGACCGTCCTTTCTGTCTATTGGTCAATGGGCGTGGTAAGCGGTCTGGGCGGAGCCCACAGTTTACTGGAGTCGATTATTTGACTGGAAGACGCTTTTTACTCCGTCAGATGTGAATGAACCTTGGTTCCCATCCTTTGATCTCTCCGCCATAGGCTCAGGCTTGCCATAGTTTCCCCAATTTAACGGCTTTAGAATGCCTGAACAGCTTTCTGTGATGACTCAAGCGGTCTATGATTCATTCTAAAGCTCCGCTGGAAGGCCAGCCTTTTCGGCGAAGCTCTGGCAACAGGTGGTGGATGTGACCGAGGTTCTGGAATCTTGACAAGTATTGCGAGAGAAAGTTGGCAACAAAAACTGATTTCTGAGAGTGAGCCAACCAAGCTTGATCAATCAACCTATGTGTCACTATATTTCAACCGGTCGGATGACTCGGATCGGGCACGGTTTCGGTACCCGGTCGCCTGGTACGGCTGACAGTCCCAATGTCCACTGGCGACTTCTATGTCTGTTTGAAAGCAGCAACACATACTTTTTTAGTCATAACGATCTGAACTTCACGTCTTGTAATTGCTGAGTAAAGGTTCTCAGGAACATTCTGCAAAATGCACATGGGTATCTCCATATGAGAATGCGTTCAAAGAATTTTCGCTCGGAACTGGCCTTTTATGACATCAAGTTATTCGTAATGTTGAACCGTACCGCTGGCTCAATTTACTGCAGTGTTCCGCGATAATCAAATCAGTACGAGTGGCTAAAAGATATGAGAACAGCACCCGAAAAACACAGGGGTGTTAAGAGCCGGTATTAACACGAGCAAAATGCTCTGCGCAGAGAGGCGCCCTAGCGAGCACTTTCGGAGTTCTGGTCAGTGCTGGCAAACTACAATGAAATACGATACAGGAGGAGTAAGCATGTGTGACCCAGTAGTCTCAGACGGCGCATCCATGGGAAAGCATGAGACACTCGTAATTAAAATAAAGCCTATGACGTAACGAAAATAGTGTTGTCTATCTTACATAAAAAGTGTTTCTGTTAACGTAATGCATACTTGATACATGTTACGCCGTCTGAGACTACTGGGTCACACATTTCCTCACTGGGTCACACATGCTTACTCCTCCTGTACAAATATTTTCGATAAGATATTTTCGATAAGATATTTCCGATATCGTGTCGCACTTTTCGATATCTGTGCCATATCGACATTTCGATATATCGAATTTTATTGTAGCGATATATCGATATGTCGAACGCTGTTCCCGCCGCTCCGGAAAACTATGTTTCATCAGTCCGCCGATCGATTTGAGACCTTAGAGAATAAGATGCTCCTCAGAAAATGCTCCTCAGAATGACCGAACTTTAGACTGGACATCACAGCATGCGTCTCGAAACACTCAAACGAGCCCAGGATTTGCCGGTTCGGTCGTGAAAACCTATGAATTTGCACCCTGTGTTGGCCCAAATACGCAAATTAATAAAACCGATAAACTACACTGTACACGATATCTGTCGATACTATATCCGCCGATATCGTATCGAGCTATCCGGTATGCTTTCGACATCGACATAGGTGAAAGCCGTGGTTAATTTCACCCTTGGGGTCCATAACTATTAAATGCTCTCCTGAACAATTTGGGGATCATTCAAGTATTACGTAAGACGATAAAATGCACCGAATGGACCCCCCCCCCCCCATCAAAGGGAAGCGATGAACGCAGCTTTGATCCATTCGGTTTGCCGAATTTTGTGTCTTCCCCTTGGTCCTAAGCCATCGGCAGTGACATATTCTAGCGATTGCGGCAACCTGTCAGCGATGAGGCATCAGGATCAGGAAGTGCAGTCACTATTATTAATTGAATCGTTGATGCTCTGCCAATGTTGTCGTTTACTAGTAGTTGAATGGATTTCCTCGATCCTGATCCTGACACCCCGTCGCTGACAGGTTTCCGGAGTCTCTCGTTGCCTGAAGAAGAGCAGAGGCTCGGCGAAACGAAGATAAGCCGTTTTAGCCGTTCTTAACCGAGGCCAAAGCGGCTAAGAAGAGCCCGCGGTCGAGTTCTGGCACTCAAGCACTTCCAAAACTTTCCGACCGACTTGGGTGTGGCTAACGCGTAGTTACCTAACAATCATCATAGTAGATTATTATTACAGTATTATTATCTTGTTCGAATGCACAATAGAAACCACAATAGAATCATTTTTTTCTTTGGTACGGGCGCAGAATATAAATCAGCGAGAAAGATATTTAACACCCTGAATACGAAGCTTTTTGTGTCGGCAGATTACCAGCGTATTCACTGTGAGCACAGAACTTTAACTGGAGGATGATGGAAGGCGTAACCCAAATTAACCAATAGACAACTTTGAGAATTTCGAAATTGTGAAGATTGGCAGGCCGTAAAGGCCAACGTGGGAAAAGTAGCCCTGGCCGTTTTAATTTTCTTCTGGACGCACCGATGACACCAAGTTTGTCCCAGGCCTAGTATCGGTAGAGGAAGCCCTCCTCAGTGTTTCAATTTTTTTCTAAACAGATGGTTGGTGTGTATCTGGAGCAAAGACATGAAACCTAAAATACCCCCGAAACTGCCCGAAATCGTAAGGATTTTTTCCAGCCTGCGGAAGTTGTACTGACCAGTGGTCATCAGCTGCGTTTCGGTGATAATACCGAAGACCAGGCAAAGAAAAAAAGTTTGATTCAAACCGGGGGAAATGGAAATTATGGGGAGCGGAAAAGTGTCGTATTGTACTCACAGTGAGTACGGTGGTAATCAGGGTGTTGAATGACGAATAATAATCATGTATGATTATCATAATTGATGCAATAGTACCTCAGGCGGACCAGACGCAAGTCGTCTGCAATTTCAAGTTTTGCTGAGAGTGCCTGAGACGAATCTTGCATCTTGCGAGAAGGAAGTGAGCACAACCACTGACTTATAATTTTTAATTTTATTTTCTTCTTCATTAACTTCCTGCTTTTAGTACCCGAAACACCGCCAATAAAGTTATCGATATCAAGTCTGTTCACACAAAATGCCCAAACTTGACACATTCCACATTAGCAACGCGTTTCCTCCGAAGTACGGACAAGCCGTAAGTTAACTGCTTCATGACGCCAACAGACTAGCAGCGGAAATCAAAATGTTCGTGCTATGACTGCCATCTGCTGGTCCTCGTCGAGAACTCGAGTTTTTGGCAGACTGGCTGGTCTCGTTCGTTTATCACAACCAGTCTGCCATCTCATTATTCTTTTCTCTGTCGTCCATGCTTCGTGGAGGAAGCCTGCCAACTTTCCAAAGCTTAAAATAATTGACTTGGCAGAAGAACTCGTATCAGGTCGGAAATCTGCCTCGGCCTGCGCGTCGCCATCGTATAGTCCTCGGAACTGCGATATCGCAACCCGTGCGCGTAACAGAGTCCCCGCAATGACGTCAAAGAAGGCGGGGCCACTACCAGTAGGCTGAAATGGAGGTCACGCTCCTACTTGACAGCAGACCCGAGAAGGAAGCGCCTTGATACTATCGTCCTACTGTACGTCCATTCAGTCAAAAATTAAATAATAAAACTAACCCCGCAGAAAATCTGCCAGAACAGTTTGATCTTGCCAGAAGTCATGCATTCTTCCTTCTCGTAGCAGCTGGCAGCTGCTCCAACCCGTTTGCCATTACAGCGTACATTTTCGGTTGCATACTTTGCAGGAGCACTCCTGGCTGCGGTAATCTTCGTCTGCATCGGAAGCGTGGTATATAGAGCGCACAGGGAATTTTTCGGACCTTATCGATGCGATGATGATTTTTCCCATCCGTTCGTGACAGGACTTAATTCCATCGCGGTAAGTCCATTTTGTCGGTTTCATCGACCCAAAAATTCCGCAGTTTTCGGCCTGGTTCGCAGCTCACAACTGAGGATTCACCCCACAACTGAGGTCGTCCTGTTATGGACGGGAACTTCGCTGAATCCGTTTCTGGAGACTATCATCTGACTACACTTGAAGGTGAGTCGCCGTACACTGCGGATAATTCTTGTCTCGTGCACACCTTGCTGTAGCGGTCAACTAGGGCTCATTTGTGTGCACCTATCTAGAATTTCTCTGTCTAAGTGTTGCACAACTGCACCGGAATTTGTTTGAGAAGGAAGAGTCCGAATTCCCGGAAGAAGTTGCTTAAACAGTATCAAGCAATCAAGAGGTACTTAGCACGGCCTTGACACTGTTTGGATCGTAGCGTGGCACGGCCTTGTTAACGCTGTGCAGATTTGAGCGTGGAGTCGCTTCTCTTTTCGAGCTCTTCTTACAACTCTTCTGTCTGGTTTTACTTCTTCGGCTTTTATCTTGATAAGCCGCCTTTTCCGTCTGCGAAGACCAGGCGATACGGGCAGTTTGCTCAGCTGGAACGAAAGGAAGGGCAGTGAGAGACGTCTGTACGGAACGACAAGGATGAGAAACGGCGAAAAGGGCTCCGATTTGGCGGCTGTCCTTCCATAAAGTGATTAGCGTACAAAGGCTCGTTTTCCTGTCTTAATTGCAATATTCCTCAGTTTCGTTACAGGGTTTGAAGGACATCAAAACGACGAAGGGCAGAAGAGAAAACGGGAAATTTGGCACATGGCGCCTGAGGATATCGAGTAACAATAATTCTGTAAGTTTGCTCTTCGACTGGTTCTTCAAGCTTGCTGAACGCGTATCGAGATAGTGTGATGAGCCGGTGGCTAATTACATGATCGAGGCACGTCGAACCTTGGCATCATGAAGGACACGCAACGCGGAAGTTTTACCTAACCGTGCATTAGTCTCTTGTCCAGGCACACGTTGATGAGCACTGTATTGGTTCTTCCGGAGACTTGCAGGCCTTGCAGAATTCGCTAAATCAGAGGGAAGGACTGCTTACCTAGCTCCTAGCCCGTTGACATTCTGCTCCATGTTTTTGCTGAAGGTAATCGGAAACTAGATGGGAGGAGAAGGACGTTGCGTGAATCAGACAGCGTTCTGTAATGCCTAATGAGTAGAACCACGGAAATTGGTGAGAAGGGCAGATAGGTGAAAAGGGAGCAGTTTTGACCGAGGTTGGTTCCATCATAACGTCACAGAAAAAGAAATGAAAATAATTGGTGAATAAAAGCATGTAATTTATCCTGAATTCACCCAGATTGCTGCCTCAAGTGGCGCACGTTCTCATTGCTGTTGGCTGATAGCGGGAAGTCATCTTCGTGATTCTTTGCTAGCGTCATTCTGAAACCAGATATCTGTTGACTCGAATGTCTTTATAGAACAAAACGTTGCTGTCTGAAAATCACTCCGGTAGGTCGAATTTCGGCAAATTTCGCATTATTCAACCCATTATCGTGGTTGCGAGAGGTCATCGAGGAACTGAATTTCGGCTGCTCCGAAAAGACGACTTCGACGAGACGTACTCCGGGTTCTTCGAAAGTGCATGTCTGGGTTCCTCGATTGCGGCATGCAGTTCCAGGTAATCACGAATGCCCATCTTGCATTCTTTCTGCGTCGAGGGAGACCATCTTTAGCTGCGTCGCCTGACGATTACTCCATTAGGCAGCATGTGAGAACCCTCGAAATTGAGCTCGAGGGTTGACATCACCACCAAGGTACTTTGGTACTTCTAATGCACTCGTCGACTCAGCACATTTTTTTCTGTTGCTCGAAGTCTTCAGGTATGCAGTGAGAATACAATACAGTAAGGAAAGTTCGCCAACGCAGCAACAGAATAACTTCTGTCAGCCAGATCAGCCTGTTGAAAGTCTGTTGTCCTTGCAGTGAAGGAATGTCGGGTTTGACCACAGGAGAAAAATCGAGAAGATCCGCCACGAAGCGGAAGACTTTGAGATGAGTCTTCGTTACATGGAACCGGGAAGTTTCCCAGACACTCGAAACTGTACGGAGGTTCTTCTACGCTAATTATACCCGCCGGAGCCTTGCCAGCGAGAAGCTTCGGGTCGGTGGAGAAGCTCAGTAGGTGCAGACATCAAAATGGCAGATCTCTCCTGGGGGAAGTAATCTGGGTTGATCAAAAAATGGCCCTTTGGTCTTTCGAAGAACCCCCGGCGTGTGAGGCCCTTGTTGGCGGAACGAAGAGAGCTCTACATGCTGCTGAAACTTATCTTCTTTTTTATCGTAGACGACACGGAAAGTCTATTTAGGAGATTACGAATCGCGGTCAACGCGTTTACTGTGCGCCTGCTGACGTGGGTAACTGAAATCATAGCCACAGTACAAAGTCTAGTCGAACAGAGGATAGTAAGGACTAGACTCTCGAGATAATTCCGCTGTTTGAGTTCATTGCCGGTAATAAAAGAGCGATAGTTCGTTCGTGACGTGGGAAGGGAGAGAATGAGGGACTTTACTGAAGCTCGTGAGGGTCGATCGATATTTCCCCCATCGAGAGAGGAAGAAAGGAAAGCCGGTTGGATGATGAAAGAACGGGATTGAGGTTGGATTTAGATATTAAGGGAATCTTTTACGAGAGTCGTCGACCTCGAAAACCCTCGTAACAATATGACTATTATAAACGAAATTATAACGAAAGTGGCTCGTAAGGCGAATGTCGACGAGGTCTTCGAAGCCTGCGGCAACGAGGCCTGGCGCCGGAGATCGAGGTGCCAGCATAGAAAGTATCCCCTAATGAGAATCACATATTCATGTCTGTCACGCGAAAACTTGAAGACGAAGACAGGAAGAAAATTTCAGTGAAATTCATGAATATCAGAACTGATCCGATCAATTTGCGGATGTCAATCAATGGAAGCTCGCATCGTTGAGCGCTGATTTAGGGTTTCTATTCGACGAAAAATTCTGATTTGGGTGAATGTATTGGGTCGAAGGTTTCTTTGTTGATTGGTCGACGTATGATATCTTGTTTTTAACTGTGTGGGTTTTGATTTTTCTTTTGCAGATCGTCTTCGCGCGTTGAAAGCGACGGAGAACTCTAGGCCTTTAATGAGCCACGGATGCGCCTGTCAATGTAAGTATGATGTAACTTTCAAGATGGATAGTTTTCCTCTGTGTTGGGAGGAGAACAAAGTAGGTCGTGCGGGGTATAATTTGTGCGGATGGGAAGAGCGAAAGAAAGAGTTCGGACGAGGAAGGAGGAAGATACGAGTAGAGCTAATAATTCTTTCAGGGGTCCTGCCTTCTGGGTGCGGAAGCGAGCACGAGCTTCGACCTTGATCGGCGCTCCGTTGTGCAATCATGGTTACGTCGTCGCACATAAAAGCTAGAGAGGAGCATCCATCAATTTTGATTAGAATTGTTACGAGAGAGTTGTAGCATGGCGGCCTTGAACGTTGGAACTTCGTGCTGGCCCGCCGGGCCGGACAATGAAGCAGAAGATAGATTGTGCAGCGAAGAACAAGCTTGGCTGCTCAAGTTTGTCAAGCAGTTGCCTTTGGCACCTTTGGTCAGTGGTCATCAGTCAGTCAGGTGTGGTGAATGGTTGACGTGCTGGACAGAAGAATACTTTCGTACGAGGAAAAGAGAACGCATGATCAAGCTGAGAAGTCACCTTGCAAAACTTGCAGTGTTAAACTTATAGGAGGGTGGAGCACAGCCTTGAGTTGCTCGAGGGTTCGGAGCACAGTCTTGCTTTAGGGGTGGGATATTTTCGCAAGGTACGCTTCACTGCTCACCATGACGCGCACGTTACGATGGTTTTGGTCGGCTCGTCGGGCAGAGCTCAAATTCAGTTTTCGTTTTCTTCGCAAAAGTTGTCTTTCCCAGCACGACGTTCTCCGATCTCCTTCTCCTGTTTACTTATGGTACTTTTACAGCTTTCGGTACTGGCAGGACATGCTTTGATGATTATTTGACTGAGGCGTTTTGTTTTGCAGCGTGCAGCGGATATGGCATGCGTTCATCTTCGTGTTGTACGGCCCGACATGAAAAGCGCTGTGGATGTCTCAATTGCAACGAAGGCTTTGCTTCTCGACGAGGTAAACTCCCCCTCTAGCCCGAAATTACCCACGCCTGGATCAATCCCTACCTTGTGATAATGTTTTGTCGTTCTAGTTTTCGGCGTGGAGCTGACGCAGCATCTACTTTCCGACGAGCAAGCGCCGGCGCTCTTGAGCCGCGCCATCGAGGAAATTGAACGTAGGGCTAACAAGGCCGATCTCAATACTGTCTACGCTCAAAGTGCCTCACCGGATGTCATTCGCACTCTGGAAGATCAAATTACCGCCACTGGAGGTTAGTCTTAATCAAAGGGGGTTGGTCGTGAAAGATTGAGGTTAGCGCAATTTAGTAACGAGCTTATTCTGTTCCGTTCCAGAGTTTAATATCCTGTCAGCATGCGAAGTCTCCTGCGTAGTGGAGCTTGTCAAGCGTTATCTTCTGGAACTACCCACACCTGTGATACCGACTTCGATGTATGATATGTTCATTGAAGCCGCAGGTAAATTCGATCATCATATAAGATGAACGGATAACGAAAAGTTCAATCGTTCGTCACGTACCTGCATACAAGTTTATCGCGAAATAGCGCATTGCGGTGTTTGCAGGTGCGTGCGTTGGTATGTTGTACTTTGCCGTCTCATCAGATACCTGCATACCCTGTTTGGAATAAATTGTATGCTTGAGTGACATGCAGTTCGTAAAATGTGGCCTTACTGGCCTATTCGGCTCAAGTCCCGTTTCACACCTTTTCCTGATCGATTTTCTTTCTTTTCGCAGTTGATTCCGACTCTGAGGAAGAACGAATCGGCCTTGTCCTTGATCTCGCCCGCAAGTTGCCTGATGCTCACCTGCGCACGCTGCGCTTTTTGATGAGCCATTTTGCTCGTCTTTGTCAAAGCATCATCCGCAGTGGGAGCTTCTGTAGCCCGGTGAAGCTACTACAACCTCTGGCCGTGTCTCTCATACGTCCCCAGTGGCTTAAAGCAGAGTAAATATAATACTGTGGTATTTCTAGCTTGATAGGTTCTTTTATAGGAAGAAACAGCACGGAAGGACCTTTGCAAGTCTTTGTTGAACGGTTGTTTTATGTTGCTTTTTATTTTTAGGTTAATTGTACAGCATATCTATTACTATAACATTATCCTGGAAATTCTCCTGGTCAAAGGCTCTTGGGGTGTCGAGATGCCTGACATAGAACTTGGTAATTAAAATTCATTCAGAAAAATGACCGCTACAGCAAGGGAGAAATTTGATGAACAAAATTACTCTGACAGGTGGATTAATATAGGGTTTCATTTACATTTTTAGCTGCACCTTCTGTCATTTCGAGTACTCCCAGGGAGAACCCGACAGAGTATGCCCGAAGGAACTCATTTGGATTAAAGCATCCTCTGGTGCTGTCACCCAGGAACCTTGACGAGTGCGAGTGGTATTGGGGCGCTGTCTCAAGGGATGAAGCCGCAGCAGCCTTAAAAGACCAGCCGGAGGGAACCTTTCTCGTTCGTGCTTCGTCAAGTGGAAAGGAGAGCGATTATACCCTAACATTGAGGTTAGTGCCTTGTCTAGTTGAGCAAACAGGTCCTCCAGGACGTTCATTACACGGGAAGGGCTCCTTGATGGGTCCGCGGTGACCTGGTTTCCTCCAGAGCCTTCAGCCAGTCAAACGCAATCGTTTTATCAACCTACATACAGCATCAGTGTACGGAAGTGCTTATGACGTGTATACATCTACGTGAAATGTGAGGGACGTCATGCACCTACATACACTTATGCCGTTTTAAGAGTGCATGTCTGTGTATGCAGGTAAGTGAAATATGGACAAGCTAGCTTTCCAGCCACAAGGAAAGAATTCTGTGATCCTGCCAAGGCGATATTGACCTAGTTTCTGGTTTTTAGGAAGGACGGTACGAACAAGTTGATCAGGATCGTGGGGAAAAATGGCAAGTACGGCTTCGCTGAGCCCCTGGAATGGGATAGTCTGCAGGCCGTCATCGATCACCACAGAACCAACTCGTTGTCTCTCTACAATCGCCAGCTGGATGTGTGTTTGATCAGCCCACTGTCTAAGCATCAGGTGAGAAGGAGAGTCGTGAAGTAGGTCGCGAACTTGTGGATTGACGGAATTAAAACTTGTATGAAGAGCTTAGAGTCTATGTTTGCTGGTTGTAAACTGTGGTCGATCGATGAAATACTTGTTTGGTCAAGTTCATGGTCAGGCCGATCGCTGTGGAATCTCTATGGGGTTCTCTCGCTCTCGAACGATGTCAGTCCACAAAACTCGAACGAGAAGTAGGGATGACATTTAGTAGGAATGACATTTGTAACAATCAAAGCTAATGTGGGATATCGGCAGATGAGTTGGTGGCGATTCTTTCTCATGTGGCGCACACTTCCAGCCAGTATCACCGCAAAAGTGCGCCACTTAAGGGGCGGTCGTGTTGTGTTCATTTGCCAACGTCCCAATCGTCGAATAATTTTCTGAAATTAGATCAAGAAAGCTAGACTAGAAAATAAATCGATGAGAAATCGATCCGACGTTGACACTTATTTGGGTCGACGTTGCGTTTTTCGGCCATCAGATGCGGCTAATTTCATGTAATCAAGCTACGATCGGCCCGAAGGGTTTTCAGGGTTCTCCGTGGTCATGCTTGACCGCGTTAATTATAACCGAAGTCCGCCGTGATTCTGTAACTAACATGGCTCTTTGCGCTTTTTGACAGAACGTAATTGATCCCAACGACAAGGAGAAGCTGATCCAACAGGCGCTGGAGGCCAACACCGAGTACAGCATGTGGAGCACCATCCATGACAAGCTCATTGCCGAAGTCAACCGCGCCAGTCAGGACGTGACCATGCTCAAGCAAGCCATGGAAGCGTTCGACGCTGCCGTCCTCATGTTCGAAGAACAGATCAAGATTCATGAGAAGTTCCATCGCGAAGCTAAGCCGAGTGAGACGGATGCGGTGAAGCTCAATTACAGCTTGCTCAAAGCTAGACTGGATAGTATAGTCAGCAGTAGAGCGAAACTTCAGCTGGACTTGAATCACCACGCACAGGTACAATAAATTCAAGATAATACGCAAGATCAATTTTTGGAAGTTCCGCATACAAATTCGACGAGATCGTTTCTCCGAGTGGCGCAGTCTATCATCCAGTAGCAGCGAAAATATGCGCCACTTGAGAAGACAATTTCCACAGGTCGTTTTATCAAGCGACGCTCTCTTTCAGCTAATATCACTGAAGACATGCGCCACTTGGGAAAGCAGTCTTATCGAGTAGTTTCCGAACTCCCAATTTTTCAGTCACTCTTGTTCTAATCTGTATATATTTTCTTCTAGACGTTAAGAGCGAGGGAACTGGATTTGGACAACATTAAGCCGAGGATAACGCATCTCTTCATCGTTCGAGCTGATCTGATCAAGTAAGAAAGTATGCTTTCTTTGTTTCGGTCGTAGAAGCGAGCCGGAAGTGAAGGTGCAGACATCGTTCTAGTTTGATTTCTGGTTGAATAGCTGTGATTGCGATATTTTTAGGGTGCTCACGGCTAATGGAGTCACCTCCGAACAGTTGGATAAGCTCATGGAGGATACGGCGCAAGTTGGTTCAGGAAAAGGCATTGAAAGGTATGAGTGAACACATGTTAATTCCGTAACTGTGAAGAATCGATGTTCATCCGGAAGCTTCTTGTAGGTTATCGATGAAGGCCATTCCGATATCAGAGACCATCACGGAAGAGCCGAATCCTTCGGCGGTGTTCGCCACAGCTGTGGAAGAGTCTCAGTGGTACATTCCCAAAGCTACCCGTGAAGAAGCGGAGAAGCTGCTTAATGGAAGAGAACCCGGAACTTTCCTGGTTCGGAAACGGACGGAAGGCGTCAGCGGACAGACACATGCCTTGTCTGTTGTTGTGTAAGTTACCAGACCGTCTTTCTGATTTTCCAAATTTTTCCACCACGAAAAGGGTCGTTTGAAAGTGCTTCACGAACCTTCGTACATGGACTGCTTGTTTTCACGATGCAGAGGTGTATGCAGGTTCGAGATGTTAGTAGATCTCACATCCTGCCCGTCGATTGTGACTTGTTGTGGCAAATGATGAAATTCAAACGTGTTGGGAAGGTGGGTTGAAGATTTCTATTCTGTTGCAGGGAGAACGGCAAAGTTGGGCACTGTCTGATCAACCAGGAAGCCAATGCCTTTGGCTTCGGCGCAGCTTCGACGGACTTTCCAACCTTGAAGAGTTTGATCGACCACTACGCTACCGTCTCGCTCAAAGCACACAATCCCGGCATGAATGTCTGTCTGAGTCATCCAGTTCATGCAGCAGCGCAGAAATGACCACAAGAATATTCGTCTTAGATTATCGGTCTTTAGCGAATATTCGACCAGCAGTATTTCTCCTCCCTCATGGTGTTTTGATTTTTGTTTACGTTGTTTTTTCTATGTACATTTTTCTTCAGATGCAAGAATTGCTCCTTTTAAAGAGAAGATTTGATTGTGGTTTAACGGAGGTTTTGTTGGAAGCCCAGATGATTTTAATTCCTGCCAGGATCCACGCAAGCTTTACCAGTTGTGTACTACTATTTTCGTCGTCTGGTATGATTATTGCACCATCTCTTGTCTTTCGGTAAATCGTGGTTTTGTACGGGTTGTTGCAAAGAATACCGAAAGTCAGGAACACCAAAGATGGCACAGATACCAGCGTCACAGCGGAAAACACAGTTGGGACGTCGGCAAATGATTTTCCTCCGATTGTCATTGCAAGTGGCGCACGTTTTCATTGTTGGTGGCTGAGAGAGTGCGCCACCTGAGGAAACGGACTGGGTGAACTCATTTGTCCACGTCCCAGTTGTCAAGCACAGTACCACTTACTGGAGAACAGCATTAAATGTGAAGCTGGGAGGTAGAACTACTCGTAGTGGGGGAACTAAGGTTCCGATGGCGTGACGTTCCAGCGATCCTTCGACACGTAGAATTGATGATTTTCTATCTTGCACAATTCATAGCAGTTTCCTACCCACTTCGGTACCGGATTATTTTCCAAGGTGGGGTTGTTGTAGTGATCGGCATACGAGTCTCTCAGAGGGTTTTTTGGATCCATACCTAGCTTGACTGGATCCCGAAAGTTCTTGAAATTGTCCAACCAGTTTTCAATGGCTTCCTTGGCCAGAATACCTTCCGGGCTACCAATCATGTTGATGTCGTCAATGTTGCAAGCTTCGTTCCAGCATTCAAACTGGTATTTCTTGAGGCACACTCCCGCAATGGTATTGCCTCCCCAGTATTCCAGATTTGACCGAGCTCGAGTCCAGATAACGTGCGCCACGGCCAGTTGTCCATCAGCGGGTTCGCCACGCGCTTCCGCCCAGATTGTTCTAAGAAGAACCTGGTAGTCGGTGGTGTTTCGGACCATCTTTGGTGTTCTCTCCCCTGGTTTGACTGGCACGAAGGTTTTTCGGTAGTCTCGTTCTGCGGATCCGGACATGGCTATAGCCACGGTGGCTGGAAGGGAAATTTTCCTGTATGAGCTTCCAGATACCAGTCATGATACCACAGTAGATGTTCCGCATAGCGAAGGCAAATAGTTTCCAACTTATGGAGACGATAAGATAACAAAGAAAGGTTCATTATCCGGACTTTATTCTTTATTAAGATCTGATAGCTGGACATACTGTCATCGACCTGCGAAAGTCGAAGATATGGTCGTTGCAGTTCCCTGCACACTCAGCGAGGAAAGGAACCGCTGATATTCAAAGCGCCTGGAGGATGCTCTTATATCGTTCATCGCGCAGGCTTTCCATCGTGCGAGTCATCAGCATACAAATTGAGAGTAAGATTGCAAAGTTCTTCACCAGCCAGTAAAGGCAACTACTGATAACAACACCCACTGTGTTCTCCCGGCGCCGATCACGGGTTCTTGGAGATTCAGGAAAACTGTGAAAGGAATCAGGTGCTGCTAATGAACAACAGAAAACACCGAAGACTGGTCGCTTGGGTAAACCACGCACCGAAAGCACATGGAGAACCCACATTCGCTTCGTCGCTTCTGGATACTTCACATGTCTGTGCCCCTTGCTTCAAAATTGAAAACATATCATAACATTCTGATGTCCGTTAACAGCACTGGAATCTACTAGGTATCGAATAATACTACTAAGGATAAAGAAACAGCCAAAACGATAATAACGGTCAAAACGACCGTCGAGGAAACAAAATCCCACTAGCTCTTTCCCACCACAGCCTCTGAGCTTCCATAACAGAAACCCAAAAGTCAAGCCGGCAAGTCCGGAACAGCGCGAAGTTACGACGAGCTGCTGGGCTTCGAAGCAATGATCCGAGGCCTAAACGCGATAGCAGGACTGAAGTTCGACACTAGGCATAAAAATTGGGTTTTCCTACTTCTTACTCGGCCACGGTAAAGGTGATTGTGGACAGGTTCGTGCCAGTGGGAATCACGATGCTGTCCTTTGGTGCGAGAGTTCGAGGTCCTGGAGGCTTGTCAGGTTTATCCTCCTTAGGTCTACAACGGGAAGGCACACCCATCACTTAGGCCATAACACATGGAATATCACGCGGAAGGTGAAAAATGGAGTAAGGCTTACTTGTATTTGTAGGGTTTGGAAGTTGAGGAGGCCGCAATCTTGTTGGAGCCCGTCACCTTCTTCTGTGCTTCGCTTATCTTGACGTAGATCGAGTCCAGATCGGCCATCAGGGACTTCTTCACGTCTCCGCCGTAGTCTGAGTTGAAGAGAAAGGTGCGAACGACGTTGACAGCTCGGTGGACTTCGGTGAGAGTTGGACGAGGAGGGATGCCGTCATTCGTTACCGTCGTCCTCGCATCTGAAACCATAACCACCAAATTTTTCCTGGAATTTGATTTTTGTCGAATTTGATCTGGTTTGCTTTTAGGATTTTGGCCTTAAGAAAAGCTTCCCATTTACATACTTTTACTCATCATGCGAGACTTGAAACTCTTGCGATATCGAGCGCCATTGACAGCCACAGGAAGATCCAAGTCGGGGTCGTCGTAAAACTCCCGAATTTTATCCTTCAGATCCTTGTCATCGAGTACTCTCTATAAGACAAGGTCTTCATTGCTACCGTCTCGATAACCTGAGGAAATCCAAGAGGTAACTTACACCACGGCTGGTTTCGATGATCCACCAGTCGATCAGCCTTCCCTCCAGCTCCGGGTAGATCTGGCTACTCTCCGAGAACTGCCTCTTGGCATCCCTGACCACAGGGTCCGTGGACAGTCTCTTCAAGTTCCTGCCAATAGTCGCCCTGTGGACCTTCACTCCGTACTCACTCTCCAGCCTGAAATTAAGTGAAATTATCATCATTGGAAACCAATCAGGGCAATAACGTTCAAGTGGCGCATGCTGACAGCCAAAAATACTGAGAATGTGCACCACTTGGGGAAGAAGTCCTGCCGCCCTTCTGTTTAATCTTGTCGTCCATTCTGTTTTAGTTCTGCTCATCTTTACGTTTTTCTCGACACGAAGGACCTACCAGTTCGCCAGCTGGAGTTGACTCCACGCCGGTTCCGCGACGCGCTTTTCCACCAGTGCAGCCCGCATCTCGTCCGTCAGCTGGACGTGCTTGATGAGGCTGTCATTGTTTTGAGTGTCTGTCTGGTTATTCGCGTTCCCGTCCTCGTCGTCGGTCTCCACACCTTCGACGTTTGTCTCATGCCATTGCGAAGTACCGTTGGCGTCGGTTAGGACAGCTTCGCCGTCTGCGTCGACCGGAAGAGACGTGACTTGCAGGTTGAACTTGCGAAGGAACGTGGAGAGCCACTTGTCCGAGAAGTACATGTTCTTGCGAAGTTCATAGTCGCCGCTCTCTGCTAACTCTCGGGCCTTCTCTTTGAAGGTGTTCACACCAAATGCCAGAAGTGGCGCAGTCTGAAAGATAGGACAGAAGGTAAGAACAAGACCGCCAACGGTCAACGGTAAGTCTGTGCAACGATGCACACCAGACCACCATATTAAACACGGGGAAATAACGAGCTTGGTGAGCACTTTAGTGGTGATAAAATATCAGGCACGGCCCTGACTATGAGTAACGTAACCAGCCGTTTCATAACGCTACTGTTTCAGAGTTACTGATCAACAGATGAGCAATCAACCATAAACACAGTGCTGTTGGAAACGAACGGAAGTGGCACCGAAGACTTCCCATAGCCAGTATACGTTACGGGCTATGGTGTGTCGGTCGGTGAAAATTCTGCAGAGAAGCAAGGCTTACATCGTTTTCCAGCGATGTCGTCGTGTCCATGGCTTTTGCTCTCTCCAAATACCAATTGTAGACATCTTGGTCCAGCTCCTTGGCAGTTTTGAGGCCGCCTTCAGGACGGGGAGGTCGAACAGTCCTACCTTCCGCTCGAGAAAGCGTACGTCCAATGGTTGTGCGATTAACCCGAATATTGTACTCATCCTCCAGCCACTTTGTCAGTTGCCCCTGACTGAGATCGGGCTCGGCTTCGTGCTTGGCGATGATGGCCAGTCGGATGTCTTCCGTCAAATGTCCCGTAGGTGCTCCTCGAGTAAAATTCCCCACAGAAGCGCCGGCATCTTCTTCTTCGTGTTGTTCTTCCGGCTGTTCAGCAACATTGGTGGCGGATTCGCTTTCGCCAGACTCCGATGCAGGCTGCGCACTTTTGGCTACTCGTTGGGTTGTGCGCGCCATCCCTGCACACCCCGATATCTTCCCCTTTCCTCCCTCCTCAGCCGCTTTTCTTGACTTCTTCCAACAGGGACAGACCTACAAACAAGTTCCACAAGGTTTCTCCACTAGTAAAGCAGAATTTGACCTTTTGTGAGCGCTTGGAAGAGCTTCTGTTTGCTCGACGATGGCGCACGCAATCGAACATCGCCTCAAGGTGTGACGTCGCGCATGAAGTGCGATAACAGTTTACGACAAGCGCCACGTTTCTACTGAATCCCCAACCTGGACCAGTTGAAAGCGTGCTAGCTCTGTCATCCACCGGCTTGAAGTGCGAGACAGACATGGGTGCACACAGCCTGCACCAGTGAAAATTTGTGCGCACGCCTTGTTACTGGTCGATTGCACCAATCAACATGTGCACGTTGACTTGTTCGATGCGTACCCTCTATATCTAAAACAGATACCACAGAAAGATGCGACGGGGCGTTCTATTACACAGGGTGGTAAAGAACCGTTGGACCCTCCATAATCGGCTTTTCAAGCCGTCGCCAGCTGGAAGACTCTACGACTTCATTGCAGGTCTTCATTGCAGGTTTACATCCTTCTGGACCGTTTGATTTCTCTCTTCTTCCCCTTCAAGATTCCACCTCTTCGCGGCTAACCGCGTTCGGTAAATACATCGGTGTATTCTGGCGAACTGAAGTGCGAAGGAGCTCTATCGCTGACTGTTTTCTGCTTTGCAGGTCTTTAAACCTCTGCTGCATCCTGAGCCACAAAGATGGTTCGGGAAGACCGCACTGCCTGGAAAGCCTCCTACTTCATTAAGCTCGGTGAACTCTTCGACGAGTACCCTAAAGCCTTCATCGTGGGGGTCGACAATGTCGGATCAAAGCAGATGCAGCAGATCCGGATCTCTCTGCGAGGACATGCCGTAGTCCTTAATGGAAAGAACACCATGATCCGCAAAGCGCTTCGTGCGCAGCTTGAAAAGAACCCTCAACTGGAAAAGTGAGTGATTTCAACTACTCACGCTATTCGCTTTCCAGGTTGAGTGTGTGAAGAAGGTTAGAAGGAAACGCACAGAGAGATTCTGTCCGAATTCAGTACAGCATGCAGCATTTGCCTGTTTGTTGATTGATTACCGTCCTGCACTTCCGGTGGGTGTTGGATATGCAGACCGTCCGTCTAACTCGACCTCTCATTCTTTAGGCTTCTTCCGCACATCAAGGAGAACATCGCCTTCGTTTTTGCCAAGAGTGACTTGTCGGAAGTTCGCAACCTACTGACGCAAAACAAGGTAAGAAAACGGTTCTTTCCGTGGCGTCACCTGTTCTTCGTCCTGGTTTTGCTTTGCTTGACAGTGCTTTCTGCTTTCCAGGTTGCTGCTCCAGCCAAAGCTGGGGCTATTGCTCCGATTGATGTCAAGGTCCAGCCACAAAACACCGGTTTGGGTCCGGAGAAGACTTCTTTCTTCCAGGCACTTCAAATTCCCACCAAGATTGCAAAGGGAACAATCGAAATTTTGGTAATTATTTTTTGGTTGATCTTAAATTACCCAGCCAGATCATCCCCATATTGCTTTACGTGACAACATAATCGAAAAAAACTGGAATGTATTGGAACAGTTGCTGTGTTTAACTCTGAATTTCCGATTAGAATGTCTCATTTCTGGTTTCACTTTGCAGACGGAAGTCCATCTGATCAAGCAGAATGACAAAGTCGGCGCTTCGGAAGCTACTCTTCTGAACATGTTGAAGATCTATCCGTTCAGCTACGGCTTGGTCATCCGTCAAGTCTACGACAATGGCTCGCTGTACGAACCAGCCATTCTGGACATCACCAGCGATGTCTTGCGCGGTCGTGTCATGGAGGTGAGTTTCACTCTAATTGTAGTGTTTTTCCGGTTGGTCAAGGTCGAAAGTATTGAATCTCACGTTGCTTCTGTTCTCAGGGAATTTCGCATATCGCCGCACTGAGTTTGGGAATGGGCTACCCGACGAAGGTGTCCGCACCTCATTCCATCCTTAATGGCTTCAAGAACTTGGTGGCCTTGGCAGCCGAGACGGACTTGTCGTTCTCGCAAGCTGAGAAGGTACCTTTGAGATTTTTTTCGAAGCTAAAGAGTTTGTTTAGTTAATTCTAGTTCAGCTCGCGAGTTGAAGTTTCCGAGCTTGACAATAAAGTTCGACGTGTCCTATCTTCCAAGTGGCGCACGCTTTCGGCTGAAAACATCGAAAGCATGCGCCACTTGGAAAACCAGTCCTGTCGAGCTCCCTCTGGCCTTTGCTGTACGAAAAGCTCGAACAGGTTGGCGCCCTGCACGGTATTGTTAGGTTTTCCGTAGAAAAGGCATGTTTAGCTCGCGAACCGAACGAGTAGGGTAACTCTCCGACTCTCAGTTTTGCTGTCAATCCCGGTTTGGTGACTGAACAGTGGGTATTTTTCGTTGTAGATGCTGGCCATCCTTAAAGATCCAGCTGCGTTCGCTGCTGCACAGGCTGCTTCGACTCCTAAGGCCGCTCCAGCTGCTGCTGCAGCCGCTGGCAAGGACGCCAAGGCTGCTGCCCCGGCTAAGGAGGAAAAGAAAGAAGAGTCTGACGATGAAGGAGATTTGTTCGGTGGCGGACTTTTTGATTAAAGTCTTCTGTTTGAATGTTTTTAGCCTGTCTTCGAATTGACTTCTGAAAGAACGAAAATAAAACTGCGAAAGATCACCTTCCTTATCGGAAACTCTGCTTTTTTGTCAGAAGGTGCAAACTTTAGGTAGACGAAGCGAAAAACATGACGTAAAATAGCGCACTTGTAAACTCAAAAGGCAGATCCAACTCGTCGACAAGAGATTCTATCCTAACACAAAAAGTAGTGAGCGCTAAAGCTGAAGGCTTCGAACGTGTCAAGATAAAATTTTAAACTTGGACAAACCTAATATCACATTTCACTTCCTGGTCAATTTCTAATCTCGGAGAGAAAAGGCGCTCTTTCAACAGTCTGACTTAGTTCTTCCCTTTCTTGTGGCCGTTCGTTTTAACTGCTTCCTTGACAGGTTCCGTCCCGTTCTACAACAGAGCGACAGCCAAGGTCACTTTCCAGTTTCTTCCGACAAAAGTTGATGAAAAAGCAGAAGGAAGAACAAAGAACTTACCGTTAGTAGAGCAGAAGGTGTCACGACCATCAGTGTCATTTCGCTTCCGGCGTCCTTCATCCGTTGCACCACGTTCTCATGCAGCTCCCACCGCACGTTTTCTTCATTCAGCCCCACGATGTAGTCTCCCTTTCTCAATCCAGCTTTCTGCAATGGTAACCCACCCATACTCACTTTCGGCAGAAGTATACTCAATGCAACAATAAGCGTTGTTTTGGGACTTACCTCAGCTATGCTGTTGAGTTCCACATCGGTAACTGACACCGGCGAGCTGCCCCGCACACTGAAGCCGAAAGACACTGGAGCATTCGGGTCCTTCTTCAAATGAACGACTCTAGGCTTCGACAGCTCAGTAGAAGCATTGAATACATTCAGCGGACCCTGTGAACCCAAACGAATAATGAAATCACGAGGCCCAGATTATTTGGAATAATATTTTCCACTGATTGCTTAGCGTACCAGTTGGTGGAAAGAATCCTTTATTTTGAAGCGAGCCAAATCCGGTGGGATGCTTTTGGCTACTTTGCGTGTCTTGGCTGCACGAGAATCACATTGTTACTGCATGATTAAGATCAAGGAAGTCTGAACAGCGACGATCACGAAATACATCGACTGCTGTACTTACGAATAACGTTGGCTGGTCGGCTGACCGACTCGAAATTGTCTTCCTCTTCCAGTCTCTGATACAAACTAAGGCTTCTGGAAATAGCAAACAAATTACATGTTAATCTGTAAGGACACTTCCACTAATCATTCTAAAGGCAGAAAGTAAAGGTTTGGACGTGCGGGAGAGGGTTATACTTGTCATGGGCTTTGGTTAGTACTGTCAATAGCGTGTCGACCTTCCTTAGCAGACGGCACATCCGGTGGATTCGAATGCATTCTTCCAGAAGAAGGGTCGCTTGTCGTACGTGACTGCGTGCTGTTGAGGGAAGAGATAATACCAGTTACTACGATTGTTTCCAGATCGGGGCAGCGAAAGATATCAACTGCTTACCTATGCTTCGTCGGGATAGGCCTTCGGAGCCACTGGATATGACGCTGTCGGGTGAAGTGGGTTCCAGACATTTCTGCAGGTCGTCTTTGCTCGCTGAAACGAAAGAGTGACGGCGAGATGTTACTTTTATTCGTACGACTAAACCTGTAGTAGAGTTCCACCACTCACTTTCAGATTCGATGACGGCTAGGCCGAGGTGGTAGTGCGAAGTGGCCTTGTAAAACTGAACTTTGACCAAAACTAACGAAATCCAAGGGTAGGGAACGTCCTTCTTTACGATGGACGAAGAAACGTTGTCGTGCACGGCAAGGAAGCTTTTCGAAACCTGAAACGGGAGTTTAACTTCAAACTTTGTTCTGCGAGGCGAGCGATGACCTAGGCCTGTACACTCTAGTTGGAACAAAATGAATCGAATTCGTCCGGAAGAATGAATTTCCGAAAATCAGGAGCCCGGCAAACAAACGCGACAAGATTACTTCTAGAAGTGGCGTGCGTTCCCCGCGTTGCCGGCTGAAACCCTGCGCCACCTAGATACAATCTGTCGTAGCTTGCTGGTCTAGGTCCCAGTGTGGAATGTCACAGTGGGTCATCATTGTGTTTTCAGTTACGAGGATAGCTTGTGGGCTGGATCGAGTTGTTTGACTTACCTGAGCAGCCTCTTGGGAGTGTAGCAGGTGGTCTGATGTATCGGAAAGTAATGACAGTTCATAAACGCATTCCTGACTCTGCGCCTGCGAAGCAAAACGACAGTTCGAAATACTTGTATGTCAAACAGAGCGTAAATTATGGAGAACCCTCTACGAGCAATGTCAGTGCCACCCGTCAGTCAAACGACGCGGAAAGAGTAGCACGACAAACAATAAACTTCAGAAAAGTTTGAAAACCACCGGATATTACCGTACCAGCATTAGAGAGCCGAGCATGCTGAGGGTTTCCGCTCGCAGATCGGTGCTTGGTGCGTTATTAAAACTGGAAGCCACGAACTGGAAGATCCCCGTGGCTTTCTCAAAGGAGACTGAAGCTTCCGACAGGCCTTGTATCGAGGACGAACGCTGCAAAACAAGTGAACGAAGAATCTTCAGACGTCTTTTCAAGAGCCAGCATACCGCGACCCAAGTGAGATAAGCGGTGGAAATGTACGCAGGTGTGTGAAAGAGGTAACAGATCTGAGCGCAAAAAGCGATTTTGTGCGGAAGAAATTGACTTTACAAGATTAGTCAGATCAGATGTCAAGAAGCGTGGATAAGTAATGGTTTCAGTGACTGGCAGATATCTGAGAGCGTGGGGGATTACAGAAAGGACGCAGTGCTTACTTGACGGGCGCCGATCTGCGTGTACAAAGCACCGACGTTGAAGAGCATGCTGGCTTTCTCGAACGCTACTGATCGCTGCGTTGCCGGTCGGCCACTTAGCGAATCATACCTGCCAAATGAACAAACGGACGATTAATCCCTCTCGCCGGCACTACAAGTTCATCCTGTAATTACTTCGACGGGAACAGCGAAAATGTAACGGTATCGAACCATTTTCAGTTTTGAAGATTTTACCCTTAAATTTTGCCAAAAAATTCCGCTTCCTTATATTCTTCGCTAGGAAGCTTCCGTTTTTTCATTTATTTCGTATAATAACTGAGCGAAATCCAAGACAATAGCAGGAAGTCGCGAACTCAAGTTCACGCATCAAGCACTTGCATACCACGGACCATGTCAATATGAGCAGCAACGTGTATGAAGGTACCTGAGGCGCGTGTTGTGCTTCCTCCTGCACTTCGGATTCTCTTACCATGTAAAGCGGATGTCAGTCTTGGGAGTGAAGAATCTTTTCTCGACCAAGCTGAGTGTATGGACATACTCGAGAATAACTCGAAGACCGGAATCGTCTCTTGAGGGACTGCGACACGCCTGCAAGAACCCGAAACATAAAAACGTCCCGCTATATGTCAAAAGCAGGTCGCTCTACACGAAGATCTGCTCCTTGCGTGCATGTAATGATTAAAAACCTATTGACTTACATCGCGCAGTGACATGAATAGCCCAATGGGTCCCTGAAAGTCCTCCACATTCTCCACATGGTAATGCCGTGACAGGAAGTCCTACGTCAAAGGTGAATTGTAAGTGCCACAACAAAGCTTATCAAGCAAAAACAATAAAGGCACTCACGGTCAACATGTCGGCAAAATCGATGTCTACCGTTTCTTTCAGGCCTAAAAGAAAAGTAATAAGAGCGCATGCTTCAATGGCTGTTGTGGTTCACTGAGTCAACGCGGTGGCGGACCCATAAATTAAAATGTCGAGAACGCCAAAAGGCAAGGCCGTCACACATACCTAAAGGGATCATTGGCACACATTCGCCTCTGTAAATATAAATTAATCAACAATACATCACAGTACACAAAATATCCAAGAAGAATGTTTCACAAAAACAAAAGAGAAGCGCAGTCAACAAACTCGGTCAGATTGTTCTCCCCAAGTGGCGCTCATTTCTGGACGTATTGAATGGAAGCGTGCGCAACTTATAAAAACAATTTGGCTGAACTTCTTCTTGGAGATCCGAAAAAGTTTCTATCCACGAAGCCCAGAAGATTCAGAAACCGGCGTAAAAAGGGCACAGAAAACAAACGTTTCTTTTCGCTCAGTAAAAATATACTTTTTGATTGTTCTTTTGACACTTCCGGTCAGAGTTGTTATTTACATTTGGTCTTGGTAAACATGGACAGAGGTGTTAAGCTCGGCCATTTCCTCGCTAAGTATCTGCAAGTTGGCATTGACGACAGCCAGTTCCGCCGCGATCTTCTCATGGTGACGCCGGCTGTTCGTTGCTCTGTCAAGGATGCAGAAAACAACACGGGTAAGTAGGTGCCGGAACACAATGGAAGAAATTCAAGACGTTAAATCAGTCTGACATGCTGCGGCAAGTGACCGGAATAACGGAAAACAGACTAACAGCGTTCGTCACACACCTGCATACCAGAACCCAAGGACAAAAGTCTGGGTCTTGTATGCAGATTCTAGAAACAACCACCAGGCAAACCCTCGAACGTATCATACACCTGCATACCTAGTTACGGCTATAACTACATACAAAGCCGTATGCGGGTGAGTGCTTCTGCTATATTTACTCACCGGAACAGTCGTTCAGCGCCGGCGCGTATCTGAATTTCGCGATTAATCTCCTGGTGAATACGCTGTCGCTCCTTTTGCAGTTTGGTTCGTCCCGTTTCGGCCCAGTTCCGGTTGCTCTACAAACAAACATAAACATGCCATCGTAAATACCACGCCATGTATGAGTACGCTGTTATCGAAAATAAGGAAGAATATTTAGAGCTCTATCATAACCGGGGCGTGACTGGATAATGGATTCGTCACTCGACAGCTCGTTAAACAAGCGCAGGGCCAGATAAGGGAAGAAATGACGAAAAATCCAGACGCAGTTAGGCCATTTACGAAAGTCTAAGAGTGAATACCGTGGTTGAATACCAGACTAATGTCTCGTAATCTCGTAGGAAAATTTTTGTCAAAACTTGCTGGACCGCTCTCAGCACTTCCTTGAACCGGTGTCTCGTGTCTCTTACATTGTCTCTTACAGACGATTGTCTTACTCGGAAGAAATGAACAAGACAACTTACGCCATGTCGAATGAACGATCCAGACGAGTGAGAAGACCGATGTCCACTGAGTTCCACACTATCTTCTGAGCCTTCGTCAAATTCCGGAGATTGCGTGTTTGTCATTTTCTGCAAAAGAGAAAACAAGCCATAAATATGCAGTAAAATTTGGCATGTGGCGAAAGAGACATTCGACAACCTAATAAAATATTCCGAATAATAAGTTCAGTGAGGCTGGCATAAGTGGCGCACTGTTCGTTCCTATTGGTAGAAAACGTGCGCCACTTGAGATGACGATCATGCCGAGACTGTTTTCCGGCCTCCTAATAAACGAATAAAACTCGGAGTATATTTCGGAATGATATAAACACTTCCGGTATGCAGTGAGATACCGTATTGGATATTCAAGCCTTCAGCTATATGTTTCTGCTAACCGTCGTTTTATATGTCAGACGAAAGAAAATATAAACTTACGCTGAGTGGAACGATGCGCGTGTTCTTCAGGGCAGTAAATAACGCGTGGGATCAATTGTCAATCACACTCGGTTGTTGTTCTTCCTGGCCCTCTTCAAGACTCCAACAGTCGCCTCCATTCATCAGACGAGTGCAGATGATACTGTGAACCGGGGGAATTGGTGCGTACAGACGGTTGCTGATTAAAGTAGCTCAAGCAACACTACGAAAGCAAAAAGAAACAGAGTCAGAATATTCCTCGAAGCAATCGGCCTAACGATGAGACACCAGAACCCTCTGCCGCACCTGCTGGCTAGTCTCCGGAAGCGCTGAATGGCTTGATGGATCCCGTCGTGTAGACCGGTAATGGAATCGATGATCCTTTGCTCCTGTGAAGGTAATAACGTCGATATCCACGGGTTACGATTACAGCTGCGCTTTTCGCTTACGGTGGGGCTTACAGCTGCGGTTAGAGTCTCCATAGGAAATCCATTTATGAAACCTGCTGGAAAACGTGTCGATCGTCTGTTGTGATATTGAAGCCCATGAGCTGAGAAAGCAAACGTCCGTTGAGTGCAGGAATGGACTGTACAGTAGATGAAAGAAATTCGGCTGAACAGGTATAAAGGCTTCACTCACCGCTTCACTTCACTCGCGCAGCTGCTGTTGTTTACTGTGGTGCATATGGTGTGTTATATCAGCTTACACCATGTGAGATGAAGCTCCGCCTCGGCCATACAATGCCGCTTGAGCCTATTGGTCACTGTCTAGTGGCCAAATACATTGGTGGCGCCACAATCAACGTGGTTCTATCTGCGTGGGTCCGCCCGGCTTCAAGTCGGACTTCATATGATCACGCTTCCTGCAAGCGGTCTTTTCATATCTATTTCGGAATAATTTGGAAGAATCCGTTCATGAAAAATTCATTAACAAATTTGTTTTTGGAGATAAGACTGCAGTCGTCTCGATGCGGAATTTCTCAATGATCGAAAACGGGACAGTTGACAACGCCGAGTTTCTACGCTTTTAGCTGATGAGATGGCTTAGCGTACATTCAGCAAACCCCTCCCATGATTCGAAAGTTAGTATAAGACTGTATTTTTTCTACTCGTACTTTCCCAAAGTGGATGCCGATAATGGGCTGTTTCCGGGAAGTTCAGCCGGTTTAATACACATGCTGGGGTTGATCTTGACGCTGTTGGGATTCCAAGACGCCTGCTCTGTAACCCGCAAGTCGGCTTACGCAAAGATGATCCGGTTTTGGGCATTCGGGTCTTCCTTCTTTTCCATCTCATTTACAATGTCCTACCCATCTGTGGCTGAACCGTGCGCCACCGGAAGCGACTATTCCTCCGGCCCGCATTTGGGTCCACGTCAAGGTCGTGAGAAAGGAATCGTTGCTCTGACTCGCGCATCGCAATCTGATTGTGCGCAGGCCGTTACAACATCCCTGGAGAGCAACGAATATTCCCGTAGTAACAACCGAGCAATGCACATGGCTGTCGTAATCACGGAAAGGAGTAATTGAGAGACAGCCGGATGGTCAATTGATCTCCAAATCGGAAAAGGCTCATATCCATCAACTTATATCATCCATCGTTTTGGCACCTAACCTATCCTAAATCATCTCCTATCCTGCTTCCAACATGCCTAACACAGCCCAACCTCAAGGTGCGTTGCAATATCCTAAATGCTGGTCATTCGTTGCACATTACCGCAACCAATACACTGGACGTAGGTCCCTCGTTGGCGGCCCATTCGCCTCTACACCATAATCCATCCGAAATCTCGGCGGGACCGCCTCATCCAGCGCCCAACACGCAGCAGCCAGGACCTCCCGGACAACCCTACACTCCTGTAGCGCAGACCCAAGTAATCCTCCAGTCGGGAAATGTACAGGGGCCGGGTTTGATGTACTCACCCGATCCGGCCATCATGCAGTAAGTACTTTAGGCATTCGAATCGAACCTTGTGTCTCCGGGTGGATATTGTAATACTTCTTGAACTTCGCGATTTACATCATAGTAAGCCTGCGCAGTATCCGTCATCGCACGCGTACACTCCAAGCTTGCTGTGGCGTCAGTTCGCGAAGTTCAAGAAGTATTACAGTCTTGTCTTTCATTACAGTATTGTCTTCCTTTGAATTCTAGGTGTCCATCGTGCCACCAGAATATTGTGACAAGAGTAACCTACGTCAACGGACTCTTCACCTACATGATTTGCCTTTTGGTGTGCTGCTGCGCTCTGTGGTACGCTGTCATGGTTATCGTTACGGCCTTCGTATGGTCGTCTAGCAAACGCTCTTGTTTTACAGCATTGATGCCTGCAAAGATGCAGTACACACCTGCCCCAACTGTGGTGCCTTCATTGGAACGTACCGACGACTCTAGAGATTACCCAGTGGCCTTGGTGCCAGTTTTTGCGATGCTTTCCCGCAGATTCTCGTGGACTGCTATCCGCCTTGGACCGTGTGAAGAGAGCATCTATTGTCAAAATTTCTCTCTCGGTGTAGGAATGTCCTAATCTTTTTAATTATTTTTGACGATGATCCAAAGCTTTGATGAGTGGAAGCTGTCGGGTTTTTCTGCTAAAGTTAGAGGGAAAGTTTACGGATGATTTTGTTGGTTGTTCCACAGTTGGTTATTCTCAAACGGTACGTGCTGTTCGATGGAGTTCTGCTTCGTTGCTCGTCTTTACCGGGAGTAAATGCAGTGATACCACGTCCCATGCGTGCTTTTGTGTTGCCCACCACAAATTCCCGGTCACTAAGGTAATCTGGCCACGCCAGCTGTTGTCCCAACGTAACATGCGTTACTGCTGATCTGGAGTTTCCAAATGTAGGATACCAGGTCAGGTCACTTTTCAGAACGTAACCCGTGTCCAGTTCCGGTGTGTGATCACGTTACCACGTTACGTTACCGCTTCGTCATCATCGACGGTTCATCGTGCTTCCTGGTCCACCATCGATGATCTCGTCACTCCTCGAATCCGCTTTACCGCAATCATCTTCTGAGAAGCCCATCAAGCGAAAAGATGTCCGGTACGTAACACACATTGCAAATGGAACGAAACTGTCCATCTACGTTGCTTGTGCTTCGCAGCTCCCCCTCCGTACAACGCAACATATAACATGGGCTCCTCAGCTCGCGCCGTCCTTTAACGCGCCATCACAGCCCACTTACGTCGGTACGCAAGCGCCCCAAACGGTCTACGCTCTAGGCGTTGCTCCTCCGATGCAGTTTCAGCCTGAAGGACCACCGGCCGATTCCAGTCCTGGACCGCCCATCGTCGGCGGGGCTATTGGTCCCAATCCTGCCTTCACCACGTAAGGCCGCAAGTCGATACAAATCCGAAAGCAGAATGTCGCCGCCGCAGCAGCGAACAATTCTTCCTCCCTCATCAGATGCCCAAGTTGTAGACAGCAAGTCACAACCAACATTATTCGCTCTTCCGCGTTGTGTACATGGCTCCTCTGTTTCGGTGTCTTCTGCTTCACAGGTAAGTTTGCTTCCTGCAGTACAGTTCAGACTTTGACATTGTTCTTGACAACATAGTATCGTTCTATCCGGTTTACCAGCTTGCTGCTGCTGGATTTCTTTCGTTTGGGTTCTGTTGATTTGGAGTGAAAATCTGAACCATTTGCCACCGGCTTTTGTCATCGAGTTTCTTCTGTTGAACATTGCAGGACTGACGATACCAAGGATGCCACCCATATGTGCCCTCGCTGTGGACACATAATCGGGCAATACAAACGCATGTGAAGAACATTCTTTTGGGGTTCTTTGCTCATTTCCTTTGTCGCTTGTTCCATCATGGTTGCGCGTGACTTCAAACTTTTACTTTCTAAAACGAACCCGTAAAGATCGGTAGCATGTTGGCAAAGTGAATAGTCATTACCCACACCTTCCACATCGCACAATCCTTTCTGGTTACCCAAGGCGGCAGCGGCCTTCCCTCGATCTGGTACACCCGGATTGGTCGTACCATTGGGCGATGGACTCAACCGAGTGCACCCCGTCGGAGAGAGCAGCGATGCCGGAAGTATCGCTTCGGCACCACTGTCCGTGAAGACTGTACAATCAGAAGTGATACCACTGATGTCAGGTGCCAGTCGAGTCTCCGCAGCCGACATCGTTCCTGAAGCCAAGGACGACTCCATTGAGACCTCGATAAACTCATCCACGGTTTATATTCGGGACTTTCCTCTGACACCTGGAAGAATATCCGCAAATTAACCCCCAGTTCAGATGACTTCAGTGAGACTGACTTTCGTCTGCGGCGTACTACTGTTTTTGTGTCGTGAGTTTGGATCCAACCTTGTCGTTTACTGAAAACCAGACGAGCTGCAAAATTTGCGGTCTCGCAAAACACCATCTTTGATCATTTTCAGCCTTCATCCTTTGTTCCTAGCTTCCGTTTCTGGAAGTATACCATGAAAAAACATTCGTTCTTGAAGAAATGTTTAATATAAAACTTAAATTTTTTGCAGAAACAAGTTCGCTAAAGACTGCGCCTCCTGCTGCCCCAGTTGCGGAAGCCTCATGGGAAAGTACAAGAGGATCCGCATACTCTGAAAAATCAAAAACTAGTCTTCCGGACCTAATTTCTTTCATCTCCACTTTCCATTATTTTTTGAAACTAACCATTATAACAGATTTGGTTTTTTGTAGGAATTCAAAAATGCATTTGAAACTATTACGGAGCTTCAGGCACAAAAGCCATGCGGAGATCTGTAAAGAGTAATATTACAAATTTATTTACTGCAGGAGTGCCAAAAAATTCAACAATGAATGTAAAAATCAAGGAAGTTTACAAGGAACCTTATTCAACGCTGCTTTTCAGTCTGGCAATCTTCTTATCCAAGTCAACAATGACGGTGTCGCGTGGCTTATAAATGCCCGTCTTCAGCAACACATTCCTCTCCTCCATGGCTCGTATGAGCTGCTTGCGAGGGTGGTCGTCATCTTCATCATCACTGTCAATGCGGTTCTCAGAGTCGCTGTCACCGTCCGTCAGACCCAAACCGTTCACGTCCATGACCGGATGGTCTCCGGGTTCGTCCTCTCCGTCTACCGCGGAAGAATGACCGTTGGACGTGCCGTTAGTCTTTCTTTGATTGTCGAACTGCATGGCTAACCTGTAGAAAGAAACCGCGACATAGACACAGTATCACTGCGAGCTCGGCAAACGAACTCGACAAGAATGTTTCGGAAGTGGCGCACATTGTCAGTATTGTCGGCTGAAAGCGTGCGCCACCTAGGAAAGCAAAGAAACTCGACTCGAGAAGATCATCTTTCCCAAATGGCGCATGGTTACATCCAACAAAACCGATAGCGTGCGCCACTTAGAAAAACGATGTTGTCGAGTTGTTCCCCTCAGGTAATTTTTCAAACAAAGTTTTTTGGGACTGTAACTAAACGAGAATTAATTTTGTCACGTCTGACTTTGCGATTCGTGTCATTCGTCATCGCATTCTTACCGTTGCTTTAATGGAGAATTTTCTGAGCTTTTCTCGTTCTCCCTGTAGTACCGATCTTTCGTCGACAGCGATCTCACTGTTCCCTTATTCCAAGGTTCTCGTGCCCGCTCAAGTTCCATCCTTAGATTGGTGATTTCTCGGTCCTTGTCATTCAGCCTCCTTTCATGCTCGGAATCTACACGGTCACGCATCTTGGCGATCTCTTTTAGTGCCATTTGCCACTGTTGCTTATAGTGTTCTTTCGACTCTGCGATGGCGGCGCACCTTCTCTCCAAATCATTCTGCAGAAGAAACACCAAAAGCACTTAGAATCGGATTCCGAAACCGCAAAACAAGTTTAAAACTATTTCTATTTTGCAAAATCGTTTTCTTGATTTGGGAGCTCGGCAAACACACTAAACAAGATCGATTTTCAAGTGGAGCACATTCTCAGGCAATAACAATGACATCGTGCGCCACTCAAGACAATGGGCTAGTCGAACTTGTTTGCCGAGCGCCATTTATGGAAATCTCTTCTCAATTCTCGTTTTCCAGAAATAAGCAAGAAAATTTGTTTGAGAATGCTGAATGTTACTTTGTCTAGAGTGAGGCGGTCGATTTCCGCCTGTGCTTCTCTTTGCAGGTAGGGTTTCTGTCTTTCGGCATCCTGGTACTTCTTGATGATTTCTTCCTGGTCACTCTTCGCTTTCCTGAAGTCTTCCACCTGACCCTGCAGCTGCCGGATCTCCGCTTTGAGAAGACCTTGGGCGGAATGCTCCAGCTCGAGTCGCTTGGAATACACATTGATGACGTTATCTTGCATCTCTTCGATGTCTTGCGTCAATTTGGCCTTCTCGTTCTTGAGAAACCGCTCCGCATCACTCACCTACATACAACATAGAAAAATTGCATTTCAAATCAACAAATTCATTTTCGAGGACCCAAACTTTACCCTTCTTTCTCGTTCTTTCAACGCCACGTCCTTCTGACTATTCTCCTGAATCGACCGTCTCAGCTCATTTTCAAGATTACGGTTCCTTTCGATGATGTCATCAACGTACGCTTTCTGCTGCTTCGATCGTCGCTCCCATTCTTCCGTCAGGTATTTCATTGCATCGTCTTCTCTCTGCTTCAGCTAAAACATCAAAATTGAAGCCTCCATTTCCAGACTTTGGTTGTGGCTCGGAACTAGATTTCTACCTGGGCTTTGAACTTCTTCTCTTCCCGTTCTCGCCACACTTCCAGCTCGAACATGGCTTCTCTCCTGAGTTCTTCCACGTCGAGCTTATTTGACCTCAGGCGCGTAGCATTAGAAGCAGGTACTACGAGGTCTGGCTTGACTGTCTCTCGGACACTTTGCGCCTCTTTGGCGGAGGAAGGTACGCTGATGGTGTCGATGAAGTTGCGCTGGACGGAACCGTAGTCATCCAGGGTGGTACATACCGTCAACTCGGCCAGTTTCGGGTACTTCTCCCTACAGAAAGACACAACATGTTCAAAACTGCTTCACTCTGAACGAGTTACTCAATTTGGAAAAGAGACTTACGATTGGAGATCGATGACTTCGAGTACGGCGTCGAACAGGCGGCGCGAGTAGGGTTTCTCGTTTTCGTACAGTGTGGTAACGTCAGCGCGGTACAGCAGGTCCAGTCGGAGCTTAGCTTGACCGATCAGCTCGTCTTGAATATTACCCATACCGCTCTTCCACACTTCAACACACACGGGAGCCCTGTTGAAAACCCAGAAGAATCTTTGAATCGATAAAATCAGATTCGGGAGCTCAGCAAACAAACTCGGCAAGTTAGTTCTTCCAGGTGGCGCACGCTTCCAATGTTACTGGCTGAAAGCGTGCGCAACTCAAACAACGATCTGGTCGCGTTTGGTTTCCCAGGTCGCGCACGCTCTCAGTGAGGTTAGCTAGAAAAGTGCGCCACTTAGGAAAAACGATCTTGCCGATTCAGTTCGTATGGCTTACGTCCGGAAGGCTCGAAGTAGCTGCGATTCTGAGCATCCGAAGCTGAACTGCGTCAGGGAGTTATTATCCAGCACAGTTTCGATCTTGGGTTGCACTTCAATGGCAGGACGCGTCATGATGGGTGCGGCGCTACCAAAGAAGGGGTACTGGTACCGCAGGTAGACCGGTATGGGGTGGCGGCAGGTGGGCGATATGATGCGAATCTTGTACAGGAAGATCGTACAGATGTACCGCCGTGTTACATCAGAGGAGAGCTGTGGAGGAGACGACCGCGCATCGTCACCGAAGGAGGAAGGCGGGCGGAGGTTCAGCTTGTCCATGGCGGAAGTGAGACCATTGTTGGACGACGAAGATGGCTTTTTATCGGTATCTATAAAGCATAAAATCTATTCCTCATATCAGGAAAACTTCACTTCGATTTACTGTTCTGTTTGCAATTAGAAAGGAGACCAATTTTAGATTATCACGCTAATATCGAAAGCTTCCCGGGAGAAACATCTTTTGTGTTATAAATTTCTACTTATTTTCCACGTTGCAAGCTGATCACAACAGGACACAGAGCTATTAAGTTACGGGACTCTACGTACTCTGGACAATTCCGTGTTGAATATATGTGCAGCACTTCGAACTTACATTGGTCTGCTTTTCTGGTTCCGTTCAAAGAAAGACCGACCGAAAGCGGGGAAAACTCTCCATGGGACTTTTCCTGTGTTGGACGCTCTCGCCGCTTGTCGTCTCTCTCACCCGCATTCCCTCCGAACTCCGACTGTTCGTTACTGCCGTTCTCTCGATTAGAGCTATTGCTGGTCCCCATCTTCAGATACGTCCACATCGGTGCGTCGCCTTGGCCGAACTCCTCTTGCCTTGGTCTTTCGTTCAACGGCGAAGACCCGTTGTCTTTCGGTGGCGCTGGGTCCGTGTGAAGGGACTGCGGCTCGGTTCTTTTTGTATCCTCATTCCCTGGAGCAAAACGAAAACAACGTTACACATAACAATACTGAGTAAACTCGTAACAGAAACGGGAGGTCGGCAGACGAAAAGCATGACACTTTCATTTCAAGTGGCTCACTGTCTCATTGTTAGTACTGAAATGGTGCGTCAGTTTGGTACTGTAAAGCTTCATGAACTTGGCGAAGTGAGTCATCATATGTGTACAGTTGAACCCCGGTCTCGAAATTTTGCCCTGACAATCCCCTAAGGGATGTTTCGCGCGTATGATGACTCACTTCGCCAAGTTCATGAAGCATTACAGTAAACAGGCTTCATAAGATTGTTTTCCAAGTGGCGCACGTTACGGTGTAATTGACCGCAAGCGTGCGCCACTCGCGACAATGAATTTTCACGTCTTCTTTGCCTCCCAAATTTTCACGTCTTGTTTGTCTCCCAAATGATCTTCAAGAAAGACGCAAAGAGAATAAATTTGAGAACTGGTTTTCTTACCGTTTCGTGGACGTTCGGGTTCGATAGGTTTGGTCAACGTCTTGCTGTATCTAAATTCAGCGTCGACCTCCTCCACCGAAGACCGCTGGCTCTTCCTCCGGTCGAGGTTCTGCGAGCTGCGAGACCGCCGAATGTTACTACTGGGTTCCGCAGGTTTGGGTGGAACTTTAGCCGACGCCGGTCGAGAGTTCTGGAGAAAATTCTCAATCTCTGACTGCATCGACTTGGCGGAATCCAACGTCAGAGTCCTTCTCATACCTATCGGCTCTTCAGAAAAAAAGGAAAAGCATGGTATCTTTTAAGCTCCTAAAAAACCCGAGAAAATTAATTTTATACTACCTAATTTCTTAACGACAGAAATTTCGAAAGACACTCCAACGACGGGCCAGTTTTCTTGAGCGACGACTAGCTCTTCCGGTATTCCAAAGCGGTTCTCCGGGAACGGGTGAAGAAGAACCTCCTTCTCGACAGTGACAGTTTCAGTGAGCTCCTTCACGTCGGGTTTGAAAGCATCGTCGAACAGAAATTCCGCCGAGGCGATAATATGGCCTTCTCCTTGACACAGTTTGATCTAGAACAAGCTCAGAAGGTTCATGAACGTTGTCATGAAATGCGAAGGAGGAAAACGATGAAAAACATACCTTGAGAAATTTTTCATGAAGGAAGTAGTCTCTCATCAAGTCGTAATGAGTCTTCAGCTTCAACGAGACTCGTTCAGGCGCGAGGTCAGACGACTCGAAGTCGCTGAATGGTTTGGTGGTTAGATGGTTATTGACTAGTTCGTAGTGGAAGAAGAAGTCGCGAGGTTGGTCAGGCGGAGGACGGGATATGCGATCGAAGAACTTGTCGATGTTGGACGCGTAGCCGATGATGACGGAGACCATGTAAATGTGCGTGCTGTCTTTGGAAGGTCCCAGCTGGTAGTGACTGGTACCGTCGAGGTTGTTGACCAGCATGGGCTGATGCAGCATCCAGTATTCCTTGTTACCTTCGAATCAGAAAGAATAATTATATAAAGATGGCCCCAAACCCATCGCGAACCTGCATACAACACACCATAGTAATGTCGAGCATCCTGTATGCTTGTGCCCGTCCGTTAAGCACCTCAATGCAGGCATAGTATGATAAGCGAAGGCGCACTTGTATGCAGGCTTTCGAAGCTACTTTAAAGAATGTGTGAAAGTCTTACGGGCGCTTCGTGTGAATTCTTTCTGGCTTCTCGCGCTGTTTTCCGCTTCGACATCATCGTCCACCGATACTCCTAGATGTAATTCAGGCTTCCCACGAAGTTGTGTAGCACCAAGGAGAGGAAACCAGCTGAAGCGCGGTCGGCTAACTTCCACGGCGTATGAGCGCAGATCGAGCGTTTGATAGCCTATTTTTTCTGCTTTCTTGGTCTTTCGATTAACTTTCATCACATCGATCTTGATCGGTGTGCGCTGCACTCTAGAAAACATCACAAAGCTAGAAACGAGAACATACAGTATTCGGAAATTCATGGAAGGGGAAATTGTTACTTATGATCTTTCAACTGCTTTCCCGTCAACCTAAACGCCATGTCCATGTCGAACACCGGCTCTTCTGCCATCGGGACGGGAAGAGAACTGAGCAATTGTCCATCGAAGCGGACATCGATGCGGAGAGAATCCGTCGGACGCTGAGGAAAATTTCGACCTACGAAAGTAGGCAGTTTATCAAACTTAATTCCAACAAAAATTCCGCATATCTCATCTACCCTACCCGTAAGTACGGTGACAACCAGAAGATATCGATTCCCACTTTTCGCACTCATTTTCGCAGGTATTCCAGAGTTAGTTCAATCTGAGGGAAAACGCAGATTTGGATGATAGGAATATTCCTGAGATTCCGAACAGCAAAAGCGTTGGATAGACCGTCGATTACACAGCTCCTTACCTGATCCAGATGAGTAACGGTTATCGATTATGGCTTCATCATCTATCCACCACAACTGCCAGCCTTTATCCCATCACTGTAATGCTCACGCTTTCGCATTGGCAGTAAAATAATGGACAGATAAAGGTGTAACTCACTCCTCACTTTCGAAAGAGCAACCGTTGACTGCTCAGCGGCATCGTAGCACTCAGGCAGATGATCCAAGAGGTTTAACGAACACCTCCAGAAAGCTCCGGTGAGAGGAGCAATGGATGACCAACGGGACGAGACTGGGATGCAAATCGGACAGAGAAAAATAAAATGAGGATTTTGAATTGATTTCTGGCTTTTGGCGGTCAGAGTTCAATGCGACGTTTGCAGGATGAACGAAGTTGGTCTGCGCAGCTGGTGCGCGCGTATGTGCAGTTAACTTGTTTACCGGTGAATGCATTAGAGATGCTCAGTCTCGCACCTGCATACGCAATTTTCAGCGCATCAGTTCGTTTAAACCACGCAGACGGAGGCTGCTGAGCACTGACGAGCTGCTGAACATCGTGTTGAACATTTGATTTGGTTGATCGCTGCCAAGTATTTGGTTGAACGTACAGTTGATTAGTTGATGAGCACTTTTAGCCGTTCTTAGCCGTGGCTAAAAATATTTTAGCCGCGACTAAAGCAGCTAAAATACTTTTGTCCAAGGCTAAAATGTATTTTGCGTTCGATTGATTTATTGATGCTAAAACTATCTTAGCCGACTCAACATCAATAAATCATTCGAACGCACAATAAATTTTAGCCGTGGATGAAAGTATTTTAGCTGCTTTAGCCACGGCTAAGAACGGCTATAGCGGCTTATTTAGCTTCGCCGAGCCTTCTATAGTCGTTTCCTGAACAATTTAGAATTTCGGCTAAAGCGCCATTGAAGAAAAACCAGCGTCATTTCTTCGTCCACGATGGTTGTCAAATGCTGTGACAAAGTAAACTTCGGTTTTTATCGGATAGCCCAACGTAGTACTTTAATACAGCAAACCTCAGCAATAACATTGTCGTCGTTCTGATTAGTTCCCGGTTCGAACCTCAAGGGCTCAAGGCTTGACACCACAGAATTTGGCGCAAACCAAAATTGGCAAACATTCAGTACGCAGAAAGCTGTTCCTTTTTTCAAATTTCTATGTTTCTAACAAGGAACTCTGGCCTCGAACGTAACTGTTATGAAACAGTGCAGGTGACGTTTAGTGAAACCTCGAGATAAGCAAATGCTCCTCGAGCCAAAGCTGCGAACTTACCTTTATATTCATGTCCGACTTTATATTCATGTTTATATTTATATCCAGAGTAGTCTCAAATATTTCACCTTGTCAATTCCATGCTTCCAATAACAATGAAGACGTGCGCTACTTGATAACGATCTGGCTCAAATCATTTGCCGACGAGCCAAACAGCTTTTTCGCGTGACTAGAAGTGCTTGTTCACCACCAGAATACGGTTATTATACAAAAGCTATGAACCTATGCTCTAATAAAACTGCTGAACGCTTGGGGTAAGATGAGAATATTCAGAGCAACCTCAAACAAGATCATCGTAAATGTCTTCCGAGAAATCGTTAATTCAGGACAAGGTAACCCAATGAGAAGTTTACAGTACTGTACATACAGTCGCAAAAGCTGACATCGTGGGTTTGTCTGACGTCCAGGTTCACTCGACCATTTCCAGGCTTTAGAGTGACCCCTTCATTTCGCCCATCTCTGAGCACGACAAGCCCTTTCAGCCAGCAGGTGGGTTTTTTACGAGGATCAGGAAACTTTAATCTTCTTGGCACCCGATGGTCGCTGATCATACACAATATGACAGTGGTCAGTGGCGGTCGAACAGGAAGGTGCTTCGTCCGTCTTGTCAGTAGGGTTGTTCCTATGAGCGTCCTCGTCCAGTTGCTGGACGTCGCCACCTTGGGCACCTTCCACCGCCGAGTCAAACCCAGTCAGATCTTCGTACTTGACCGTGGCGTCGAAGGGCTTCTGGAAAGCTCTCAAGACGCGGCGAACTTCAGAGTAGTCGCCTTTCTCGGCAGCATCAATTGCGTTTTGCGCGATAAAGTTGCGCAGAACTATGCGAGGATTCGTTGCATCCATCACCTGCAGCAGCAGCACAAAACGATGAATAATGCTCTAGACTAACGATGTAACAAAAAAGGCTACTCGAAATGCAAGTAAAGGAGAGACGATACAACACAACACACAACATGACGTGAGCCCGCACAGTGCATACACAAGCCCAGTTTATATACCAATGTGCCTGTATGCAGGTGCGTGAACAGCGACTCACGAGCAGGAATTTCATCTAGAAAATTACCTCAACGCGTTGCTTTCGCATTTCATCGGTATTCTGTCCGGCAAACTCCGCCTTCAGCCTCTGGTTGTAACTGCTCAGCCATTCTGTCCAGGCTTTCACGTCGTTCTTCCGCTTCTTCTCGTTGTCCAAGTCTTTCATATCCCCAGCCCGAGACGCCAGTTCCAGCTCTCGTTCCAGAGCTCCGGCCTGCTTACCCAGCATGGCCAAGAGGTCTGGGTTTTGTTGGCTGAGCATCATGAGCATTTCCAGCTGTCGAGGATCCATGGTGGGCGCGAAGGCGGCTTTGTACTCCATGGCAGAGCAGCACTGGTTCAAGAGATACTCTACCACAGGCCGAACGTCGTCTTCCGAGTGGAACTTGCTCAGCGCCCGGAAACAGTTGGTGAAGTCCGCGCCGGTCTTGTACATGGCCTCCATAAAATCCTCAACCAACTTCCTGCACAAAAACCAACAACTCAATCTTCCTCGCAACAAACAATGTAGACACTACAAGGAATGATTTTCCAAGTAGCGCACATTCTCGGTTTTACCGGCTGGGAACATGCGCCACTGAGAACAGTGATCTTGTCGACTTTATTTACCGAGCTCCGAAATAACTTATATTCTGCACTTACTTGTCTTCAGGTTGGCTTTTGAACAAGCCGAACTTTTGCCTCATCAGTCGCATGTACTCCTGGTCGAAATGTCCATCGAACTCTTCCAGGACTTCTCTAAGTTTATTCAAAGGAACCATGGGTGCCAGCTGCTCTGCTAGCTTGCCGCAGTTCCAGCGGCATATCTCTGGCTGCTTGGCGTAGGTGTACCGTCCACCATCATCTGACGAGTTACAGATGAAGTTAGGATCGTAGCGGTCCATGTAGCCGTATGGACCATAGTCGATGGTCAGACCGACGATGGACATGTTGTCAGTATTGAGTACACCATGGCAGAAACCGAAGCACTGCCAACGAGCGACCAAGATCGCCGTTCTTCGGACGACTTCCTTGTAAAAGTTAAGAACCTTGGCTTCTTGACCACTGTTAGCTGCCCAAATCTGCAAGAATGAGCGAATCAACTCAGGGTCTTGGAACTTTTACAATTTCAACAATCAAAACGAATTCGCAAGATATCGCAAAAAACACGTCATCCACCTTGACACGAAAACGCAATGGACGGACCACGAACGCATGTGCAGCATGCAAGTTGGCGACATGATTATTTTCTTCTTTAGCTCTTCGTGCCGGGATACTAGTTTGAAATTTAAAAGTTATTCTCGGGATAGTTTCTAGACTTTTCTAACACATAGACATTTCTACGTACCTCCGGGTAGAAGTTCTCGATGACATAGTTGGTCAACTGCAGCAGCAGGTCGGTCTTCCCCGTGCTGGGTCCTTTCCTGCCAGTCTGGTTGTCCACTCCTTTGAAGATCTCGAAAGACCCGAAGCGGATAAAGGTAGGAGCGATTCTCGTGATGATGGTGCATCGTTCCTGGATGTTGTTACCGGTGTAGAAAAGGTCTCTGGTAACGCGCGAGTCGGAAGTCACGCAGGTTCCGGCCCGCGTGGTAGGGATACCCAAGTTGTGGTTCACTTCGCTACAGAGGAACTCCCGAATACTGGAACGCAACACCTTGCGACCATCTGAGCCCTACATGGTGGAAAGAAAACGTTGCATCCACTTCACCAAATATGCGAATATCCGGGAGCTCGCAAAAGACGGTACGGTAACGTTCTGGAAGCCTGTATACACCCACGCCGCAAAAAACGGCATTTCTGGGTGTATGTACTGTACAGTAGGTTCATGGAAGTTTCCGTACTTCAACCGACTAGAATTACTTACTCGGCTATATGGAGTTTTTCCGGCTCCTTTGAACTGTAGTTCCCATCTTTCACCTTTTTTGTTGACGATTTCACCAAGATACCTGGAATAAAAAGCGATGATACAAAGCTTAATATTTCTCAATGAAAACACGTACACAAAACGCACTCCTAGAAAGCTATTCCGCTAAACGTACCATTCGAGTGGAACGTATTACGAGGAATGTCTTACATGGTGGCCCCATCTCCTAGCTGTCCAGAAAAATACCCAAACTGATGACCACAGTAGCAGTGTGCCTGCAAAGAAAACAGTCCGAATAGAAGATTGAATAAACAAACTTACAGTTCACCTGCATACAACGACGTGTGCACTCATCTAGGCCCGGAAGTATGCAAGTGATTGAAAGTGGGTTAGATCGCGTGTTTCGAACTCACAGCTGGCCTCGCTCCAGGTAAGATTACGTTTCCACTGAAATACTGTGCAAAGTCTTTTCTTTTGCATTCTTCCTCTTTGATATCCAAGAGTTTCAGTGCGTCAATCGAGTAGGCCACCACTTTAGGATTCTTGACGGGCGAGGGCTCCACCAGGGAGAAGATTGCATTGGGAACTTGACGCGTATAGTTCTCCTTGATGGGATCGACGGGAAGGGCACGCAGAGCCAAATTATCAAAATTCAAAGATTCCAAACCAGCCATTGTTGTAATGGTAGACTTCACGCCCGAGGAGGATGAGAACAGCTTGAGAATGGGTGAAGTTATCCGTCGACGTAAGAAAGGCATCCACATTGAAAGCTCCCAGATACGGAATCAGTCCATGATTTCTGCAATGTACTTCTAAAATGACTCGAGCGTTCAAACGTTCAGATCAGCGCAAAGAGCCTGCTAGCTCGGACGAGAAGATGCTTTAGTACAGTAGCATCCGACACAAACTGCGTCGCCGTAACAGCGAGAACGATATCGAATCATCGATGCTGGGATTTTCCAGCCGTTTCGACAACGCAGTGTTGACAAATTACACCTTATTGACGTCACCCGCCAGTCTTGTACCCGAACTGCATGCGAATGGAGTAGAAGCTCAATGTCGAATCTCGTGATTCGCACTGCCATTTTATGACGTAGTTTGCAACCGGACACCGGGACGGTCAACAGCGGGGAACATCAATTTTTACGAGCTGGCCACTGGCCACTGGGCAGTTTCTTTCCCGCATTTCTTGCGCGTCCTTTGATTTTTTCTGTCAGGCTGTCAGGCAACGTTTATTTGATCAAGGATAGTATCAGATAGAGTTTGTCCCGGAAATCCGAATTAATGGCATCCTTCGCCAAAACTGATTCTACAAAATCCACCGAGTTCTTATCCATCTCCACAACAATTTTAAACAAAGAGGAGAGATCACTAAACAATGGAGAATCTGTTTCGGGGTTCAGGTGCAACAGCACCTTCGTCGCTTGCAGGAGAAGCTTCTCGGAATGATTCCCGAAAGCCGGCGAACAAACCGTCGAGACATCCAAAAGAAACTTTACACTCAGGGCTTGCTTATCGTAGCTTCCGGTTTCGATCAGGTGATCACTGACAGCTAACATCCGCGGAAAGAACTTGGACGAGCGGAAGCCCAGATTTTGAACGAGCGAAATCACGTTGCCAATAAGGCAGACGCGGATTTCCTCAGAAGAAAACAGGAACACGTTCTGTAAACTCTGCAACAGAAGTCTGTCAGCGTAATCCAGCTGCCCGTACTTTGGAGCTCTCGGTTTATTACGAAAGAGATTTTGCTGCACAGAAAGAAATCTGAGGAAGCAAGAATAGGCTGAGTTGAGGAGTGGCATGTTCTGGAAGAGGATCAGGCGAAACAGCGCATCGAAAATCACGTCGAAGTAGCCGTAATTGTCCAGGAGTTCCGGAGAGGCCTTCTCCAAGACGAATGTCAAGTGCCCGACTGCTTCCAGCTTGGCCCTATCTCCGGACATGTCGAGCATATTGAGGATTAGCGCCATTACTTTGGAGACGTGTCGCGGTTTGTCGAGGTAAGACGCACCAGCAAATGCTTCGGTGATCTCTTTGGATAGCACCGCTTGCAGATCTCCCAGCTTGTCTTTATCCATCTCCGCCTCTGCCGACCTACAAAATGACAAGGGATGTTATTCTGTGGACCATGAATTCGGTAAGCCCAAGTAAGGCAGTAAGGCGCACGCAGAGCTTCCGCCAGGATAATTTTCTTGAACCAAAGTTGAAACTTGAATGAAAGTATCGGTTTGTTGTGGTTCTGTCGAACCGTTCCGTCAGCGCTTTGACAATGTTCAAGCGGCAAGGAACGGATTTCCAACAATTTCTCAAGTTCTCGTATTGCTTGCGGATCCGCTGTTAAATTCTGTCAAGGACAGAGCGCTCCGCTGGATGTTCATTGATGTTCATCCTTGAAATATCATTCAGCCGAACACACGATCGTGGATTTCATTCTCCATCCTTCAACCATACTTTTTCATTCGTCCCGAACATAGAGATTCACGTCTTCCTTCCGGTCGTGCAGTTCGCTTTGTGGAATCGGAAGAGCACATTTAGCGCAAGCTTCTGGGGACACCAAGGTAAGCAAGCGCTCACCTCTGTCCAAATATCCTTCCGATTATTCCTGTATTTCTTGCAGTGGGCTCCTAATCGAGCGAAATGGCGTACGACATCGGAAGTGGACAGGTTCATGTCCACAATCTCTTCCTGTGGGGCATAGCCGTCATTTACCTCTTCGCGTTCGCTTCGCTTTACCACCAGCTGCCCGGATTATACGGGGAGAATGGCGTCCTCCCGGCTTCGAAGGAAATCAATCCTTCAGAGGCTCCTTTTGGTACGAAACCTTCCCTTCCTGTCCATTTTTCCCTGATGACTAAAGAGGGTTGCCCCTCTCAGATTTCAGCAGGTTCAGGTACCAGTTTATGGACGTCAAGCCGACCCTGCTATGGCTGACACAAGCGTTGAAGATGGACACTGGAATGGGCATGGACGTCCTGGCCATGTTGGGCATCCTCCTGGCTTCATCGGCCATTATCACTCGTCTAGCGAGAAACATGCTGGTCTTCGGGGCGTTATGGGTCCTGTATTTGTCGCTGTACACCGTGGGGAACGTCTTTCTGTGGTTTCAGTGGTAAGAAGCGAAATATAACCCGAAAGGTTTCGTTCGTCTGTGCCGAGCAGCGTGACCTCATGCAAAAACTCGTGTTATTGTGTGAAATACGATGAACTTCTCGGAGAGCTTTGTTACGTCATGCGCGAGTGTAGTGTGTTCAGTTTTGTTCTCCTACAGGGACGCACTGCTGATGGAAGCTGGCTTCGTCGCTTTCATCTTCGCGCCCATTCCGCTTCTCATGCCTTCGCGAATGCAGGCCAAACTGTCCCGTCTCAGCATGTGGCCAGTCAAGTGGCTCTTCTTCCGCTTGATGCTGATGTCTGGGATTCTGAAGCTTCAGAGTGGATGTCAAACCTGGTGGAAACTGACCGGTACACTTGCTTGCTGGTCTTTCCTTTTCTCGTTCACTGTACTGTTATTCGCTTTGCTCTAATCGTAGCCCTGCATCATCATTACGAATCACAGTGCATTCCAACCTTTCTCGCTTGGTATATCCATCAACTTCCGCCGTGGTTCGACGCGTTAACCCTCTTGCATGCTTTGCTGACCGAAGTCGTCCTTCCGTTCTTCTTCTTCGCGCCTTCTAAGGGGCTAAGAAAGTTTGCTTGGTACAATCAGGTGGGTAAAAGAATCTTTCTTGCTAGGCTGTTTGGAAAACTAATTTTCTTCTTTAGGTTATTTTGCAAGTGGGGATCATTATCACCGGAAACTACAACTTCTTTAACTTGCTCACCATCGTCTTGAGCTTGTCGCTGTTGGAAGACCGCGACTTGGGCCATATTTCTCGTAAGTAACTCCAGCGTAGATTTGTCGATATTCCTCTTTGAAACTAACGCTGTAAAATTAACGCTAAATTTATTTTCAGATTACAGAACTTACTCACGTTTCCAGTCCTTCTTGACCAGCGTGTTCAACTGGGCTGTAGTTGCTGTGCTGCTCGTAGCCACTGGCTATTTTTACAACATCCAGTACGACGAAAAGAAAGTCATCAAGTTCAAAGCCCGTAAGAAAAGTTTGTACGATAAGTGCTAGCTTTTTCTTGGTTCCGCGAATCCCCTATGGAATATTTCGTCCGACAGGTTTCACCGAGACCGATGTGAACCGTATGATGGATATCGCATGGCCGATATCGGTTGGCCTTGGCTTCCTTTCGCTGGTCTCCGTCCTTCTGTCAACATTCACTCACAGCGACTCGTGAGACTTGCTTTTCATTCGTTTTTGAAAGATCTGTGGGGACTTTGCGCAACGCTCTATTTTGCAGGACCGAGTCAGCTTTCAGCAAACTGTATCGAACGCCTTTCGCCGGATTCTACGGCTTAATGGCTCTGTCTCTCTTCTCGTTGAGCTTGGTACAGTTGGAATTTTATAGACTTTCTTTCTAAAGTTTTTGAAGATACCTTTCTTCCTTTTGTAGAGCCCATTCAGTAGTTTGACCCAGTCTTCGCGACTAGGAAACATCGGCAAAACCATTCGGCAGTATCATGCCCAAGTGGAAAAGTTCAACATCGTTAACGGCTACGGCCTCTTCCGCAGGTACAAGGCTTACTTTCTCTGTCTCAGCGGGTATCCGCAAGCTGGTTAGTGATTTTATTAACTGTTTCATTATAGAATGACAGGGGTCGAAGGAAGGCCGGAAATAATATTCGAGGGAAGCGACTCGGCGTTGGGACCTTGGAAAGAGTACGAATTCTTGTACAAGCCAGGCTCCGTTGATCGAGCGCCGCCGTTCATCGTACCTCATCAACCGAGGCTTGACTGGCAGATGTAAGGCTGCTTCCGCTCCTCACTTCTCGTCCTTCAGTACTATCTTTTAGCATTGCGGGATAAAAATTCCACAGGTGGTTCGCTGCGTTAAGCGATCAACAGCGAAATCCTTGGGTCTACAGTGTTGTCTATCGGTTGCTCCAAGGCAAACCAGAAGGTAAGAGGAAGTGTTTCCACCGAACTTGGTCGTGTTCGAGCTAATATGCACAGCCTGTTTCTTCTTTCCAGTGATTCGGTTGGCCATTGATCCGGCTAGTCCATTCCGGGCAAAGCCACCGAAATTCATTCGGGGCCGACTTTACAAGTATTGGTTTACATTGAAGTCGTCGAACAAGACCAGGTACGGCTTGTACTCAGCTGTGATTTTCGGACAATGATAACTTATCACTGTTTTTGGCGTAGTGTTGCGAGTAAAAACTGGTGGAAAAGGAGGTTCGATAGTGAATGGATGGCACCGGTGTCGCTGACGGACGAGAATCTTCTCTCTGTTGTTACACAGCAAGGACTTACTCGCGAATCAACGGTAAGTTCCACTAACTTCCGACCAGTGAAACTGGATTCCGACTTGGCATAACGCGACGCTGGTTCTTGCAGAAGAAAAAGAAGACAAACTTTGTGGTCCTTCGGAACATCCTGAAGAAAGCTCGCGAGTCTGCCGACAGTGTCTCGGCTCCTGTTTTCATTTGGTCGTTGTTTATGGTCAACGTGGTGTTCCATAGGACTTTGAAAGCTATTCATTTGTGATAGTATACGCTTCTGTACGATGCACAGTAACAACATTCTCTCGTCATTCCTACCGCTACAAAACATTTGGGAACATTCCTGGAAGAAACTGATCCTAGTTCAGGAGCTAAGCATGTAAATTAAAACCAATGAAACGAAAACCAGACACAGCCCAGAAGAAACATTCCGCAAAGGAGCATATCATCGGGTTCGCCGATCACGATTTCTGAAGTTCAAAGTTACGGTGTGAAAGGAAATAAGAGGTAATTGTTAGGAACTTGAAACTTATTTGTTCGAAAGGATGCTTATGATTATTACCGAACTAGAGAATGTCAACAGCAAACTGAACCTCGTTCTACACCGAAGCAAGGAACGGCTTCAACAGAATTTCATCGCGGACATTCTTGGGGAACTCGGCCACCAGGTCGTGCATCTTCAGTTCGATCGTGTCTCTGATGATGCTGTAGTACTCGTCGAAGCTCTCGCGAATGACTTTGGAGTTCTTCGGCTTGTCCAGCACGTCGGCAACAGTACGCTGAAGAAGCTTAGCACGAGTAACTTGCTCCGGTGTGCCGGTTTTAGTCAGCCACTTGTTGTAATGGAACGGTGGCGGATACTTACTGGTATAAGGAGCGAAAGGCTTTTTGGCCAAAGCTGTTTGGTAATAACCGTTCAACCGACGCATACGGTAAAGCTTGCGTACTTCGTCGAAGACCGCAGCATATTTAGGAGCTAACTTAGGAGGTATTTCCTTCGGGCTGTTTTGGCTGCTCTTCAAGACAGTAACTGTATAGACTTTCGCGACCGGTGCGGGAAATGGTTCAGGGAGCCTCATGCTGAAGAAACGCCGCGGAATTTTCTCCTTACGTTCAGCGATCAGCTCTTCGAAGACCTTCAGCTTGTTCCATACATCTTCAGCTACTTCAGCAGCCGGCTTTGTTTTGACTCCGAAGAAATTTTGCAGATGCCCCAGAAGACCTTTGGTCAACTACACAGAAGCAAATTTTGAGATGAGACAGCATTAGCGATGGCATTTGGAAGCTCGAGAAGACAACCTCCACAAGACTATGATCGAAGTGGCGCACTCCACCACCAATAACACTGAAAGTGTGCGCCACTGAAGTGACAATCTTGTCGAGTTTGTTTGCCATGCTCCCATTCGTGTTCTCACCTCTAGTTGTGCTGGAGCATGTCTGTTGGCATCGCAGTATGTCCTCAACAGGTCAAAGAGGCATTCTGCTTTGTACAATTCCAAGACCGACAGAGACCCACTGAGACTCCAATCCGGAATGAGTTCTTGACAGTACTTCAAAATGGCTTCATCTGACAGGAACTTTCTAGACCGCGTCTCATCCGGCTTAATTACACCGACCAGCAATCTGTTGAATAGTTAAGCATGATTCTTACAATCATGAGATCCATACTATCTGGGAGGTCGACAACCAATCTCGGGATGACTGTTATCTCAAGTGGCGCAGTTTGCTTTCTTATTGGCTGCAAGCGAGCGCCACTTGAGACAACGATCATCACTGGAGCGTTTGCCGAGTTGCTCTGTCATTGATCTTAGGCTTACCGAGTAATTCCGGTCAAACGTATTATTCCTTTCGCGACCGCCATATCACCCCCATGTTGCCCATACGCCTCACACCATGCAGATTTCGTGCTGTCAAAGTAGTACTGGATCCGCTGCACCACCAGAGTATGAAAGTCGAAAGGATCCTTGGAAACCCCGTGCGGCTTATCCATCACCATCGGACCGCCACCCAGAGCGTTGTCCAGCTTCTTCAACGTGGTCCCGTAAATTACATTGGTGCCCCCTTTCATGCTTCGGAAAACCCCTTCCATGATCACGTTGATCGCTGCTACCGCGTGAGCTGACGACTTCGCGATAGGTAGTTTCACGAGCTTCTCAGTGAAGAGTGCGTAGTCCGTGTATCGAGAAATCTTCACTACACCCCACACAAGTCGCTTCAATTCCTACAAATATATAATGCAGAAAAGCTGGGGAAAAGAAAGGTCATCCCGACAGGGCACCTGCAGTTTGGAAATGATTGGCGATACCTCGAGTTCTGCACCTATGTCGTCAGGCGTCGGTGCATCTTTCTTCTTCTTTCCTGGCGGATAACAGGACAGCATCATTCTACCGCACAGACGGATGAGTGAAGAGTGCAGACTTCAGGCGTCACAAGACAAGAGACGAGGTGTCGCTGCAAAACCAGCAGTAATTCAATGTAAGCGCCAGATATAAACGAACTAAGAATGTGCAATGCAATCAATCGACAAGCCAATCTCCGAACTTCCGACCACCTGTTGCACCAGTGCTGGCTACGGTTCGACAGATCCCCTCACCTACGTTTCTCCGGCTGGATACTCGGTGGATCCCACTGTCCGCTGCACCCAGCAAGCTTGACCACAAAGATTTACTCAGTTTCGCAGAAGCTTTCTGGAAGAGCCATCGAGATTCCGAGAACGAATGCCTGACTAGTTAAGAAAAGAACAAAGGACGTCACGTATCGTGATGTAGTACGGCGACTTCTCGAAACTTTATTGGCTGATGCAAGTGGCGCAGCGACTCGCGCCGCCTTTTCTGTTGTTGCGCACCGAAAGTACGAACTTGCGTCAAGAACCATCTGGAAACATCTGACACAATTGAGAACTGAGCTTTCCCTACCACCTGAAGTGGAGTGCACACGCTGTCATCAAAAATTAGCCCACATAATCATTTTCTCTCTGTACAGTGCATCGATCGAAAGAAAAAAGGAACGGGAACCCGGCGTGAGAATATTTTAGCGTGTTGCTTTGTTTAGTTCGTTAGAGGTTCAAAATGAAATAATGTCTCACACAGAGAACCGAGCTAGAAAATGTCACCGGAAAAAAGGACTGGGACTCTTTGGTGTAAGAACCTATGGACTGTACAGAGCAGTCTTTCCATGGTTTCCAGTGTGGTTGTAGCTGTTGCGACTGCTCGGCTCCAAGAGAAACTTCGATTCTTCCAGGTCCAGCGGTTCGCTCTGTTTACTCCACCACAAGAAATGCAAAAGCGGACAGAGCAAAAACGCCATGAACGACATAACACCGGCGAAGTAGAAGGCACTAGCGGAGTCACCTGTTGACTTGGAAATCTTCCCTGGAAAAGAAACCATTAAATCAAATGAATTAGTCCTTCAGACCGATATCGCAAGTGGCGCACGCTTTCAGTCAATCATAATGAAAACGTGCGCCACTCGTTCTGTTTCCGAGTGTTCTGGAGTGGCGCCCGCTCTCACCTAATAACCATCGAACTGTGCGCCACTTCAAAAAAAATCGGAGCACAATCGTTTGCAGATGTTTCGATACTTGTACAAATCGATACCTGCCAAAGGTGGGAATATAAAGAACGAGATGCCGGTAACCAACGTCAGATATCCCCAAGCCGCGTTGAATCGTTTCGGGTCGGAAATGTCCATTTGAAGACCCGGAGTCAACGAGAACCTGACACCCCACGAAAGCCCAATGAGCGCGGAAACCAGACAAGCCATCGTGAAAGTCTGGCACAGAGGATAGCAGGACAGAGTCACAGCCACACAAAGCGAAGAGAAATGCAGCAAGAAGAACCGGACATTCGCTGTAGCGAACTTGGGATTAATACTCAAGAGCGCCACCAGTATTCTCCCGATCACATTCGTGGCACCCATCGAACTGACTACGAATGCCCCACTAGCTCGAGAAATGTGTAAGGTGTCTACAGCGTAGCGAAGGCAGAAGACTACGTAGATGAACTGAGAACCGAGGAAGAAGAAGTGGGCCATGGACACATAGAAAGAGAACTCTTTGAAGAGGGAGAATTCGGCGTACTGCGAGAAACCCGCGGTCCCGGAGCGACATTCGCGCTTGAAGATGACTGCTCCGCAGGGGACCACGTTGAGGACGATGCCGGAAGTGATGAGCATGGCTCCACGCCATGAGTAGGTGGAGATGAGGTACTCGAACAGCATGGAGTACAGGATCATACCCAGTCCACTTCCGGCAGTGACTATCGCTGAAAAGCAAAATCCTTTCAATCACGTGTTACATATGAAGCATTTTGTCGATGGAAAAGTGAACGGAAAGAGTACCAGTTGCGAAGTTTCGACGCTTGCGAAAATATCTGAAAAAGAATAGCAGTTATTAAAGGTGGTTCGTCGAACATGGGCAGACTTTCTTACAGGGGTAGAACGCCAAAAGATGGAACAAACGCCAATCCATTTCCCAACCCTGAATCAGAATAATTATTACCAAAGGCCAGGTCAAAGCAGAAATTTATTTCAACTCTTGCTGTTGGAAGGATGATACGTACCTGTCAGCAGTCCGTAAGAGACGAACAGAAGTTCGAAGCTGGTGACGAACGCGCTCGCTGCGAAACCCGCTGCCGAGATCACTCCACCAACCATGATTACGGTGCGAGCTCCAAAACGGTTGGCTAAGATACTCGCTGGAGCACCTGGAACGAAAATTTTTGAGCCCGAGAGGAATGGTAGACAGTGCACAGACACCTCAAAAACAGCTCAAAGACCTTCGTTACATCGAGTTGATTAACTTAGCTGATACTGTGTGGCCTTGATTAAATACCCGACAAGGAAGGAGTGGCAACAACTTGCATACTGATACACGACGTCATGGTAGATACCTGATTTTTACCGCACATTTATACTAGCAATACGTGGACGGATAACGTCATGCACAATCTAAAGGAAATATAGCATCGAGCTTACCTGCTGCCAGGACGAGTGCACAGCTCATGGAGATCAACAAGGAAGTGGCCGTTGGCCCTTTGTCGAAGTACTCGGTCCATTCTGCGTAGAAGACACTGAATGCGAAGTTTGCTCCCAGGATGATGACGTTGGTCATGAAGGAAGCAAAGAGGACGATCCATGCCCATCCAACGTCTACATCCTCGTCTTCTTCCTCACTTCTCGTACGACCCAGTGATCCGTACACTTTGATCTTCATGGTGTCGAGCCGAAAAGATTCATAGATCCAAACGCCTGGGAGAAAACGGAAGGCTTTCAAGCTCCGAAACGACGAAGAATTTGAACTGGTTGTTTTGGTTTCTGGCCAATGGCCAACACGTGCACCACACGGCTTGCCAACCAGGTCACGTTTTCAGATCGTAGGACCGAGAATTTGCATCTTTTGTCGAATGGTTTAGCGTGCTCACAGCAAACCTTTCTAGGCCCTCGTCTTATACAGCTTGTCACTACCGGCCAGAAGGCTCGACAGCAGGGGCCCTGGTGATGAGTGATAGAGACAAAAAAACCCAGTATGCAGAAGGCCATTTCTTTTCTCACTTCCCTCTAAATTATTTCTTGTTTATCGTTCTATTCTATTCTATTCTTCTATTCTTGTTCCTCCTATTAAGTTACCTCACTCTGTCACGTACTGCAGTTTTTCTCGTGTTTCCGGACGAGTGCTCAACGTAAGAAACATTACCGATACTGATTTACTAACCTTACATGGCTTCCAGAACTATCAGTACGAGTACCGACATCGGGGACGCGATATGCGGAGGGCTTCGATAAAAGTCAAGAGAGCTCTCGTTAAAATCCTTGGCTCTTTTGTCCCGGGTTAATGACCAAGATAAACAGACAGTACAGAAAGGCTCCCACTTTGAACTATTGTTTGTCTACAAAACATCAAGGGTAATTACGAAGAACATACAATCATATTGCATCACTTCTTGATAATTTGGATCACATCCTCGTCATCCATCGGATGCTGTAAGCCGACTCGTTGCGGAGAGTATTTGGTACTCGTACCCTGACGAAAATACAGACACAATAGACCATCGTACCCGGAACCAATATAATCATAACGGAAGTTTCCACACTTACCCATACGAGAGCGTATTTCACCTGTGCGGCCAACGTCCGATGAACAGAATGACACTGCCAAAGTAAACCATCACCTTGTGAATTCCTAAACATGCCATAGCCTGACCAGCTCAACATACCACATGCTCCACGGTAGCCCCTCGTCTTAAGATGATAGCGTCAGAGAAATCGGGATGCTCTGAAAGGAAAGGCTCGTCAACTTCCGGTCGCGATTCTCTCGTGAAGGCACGTTTCACTTACTGGCTGGTTTCTTCGTGTAGATCCGTAAAAGGTTCAGATATTCCCACATCATTTCCAGGAGGTAATCCAGATTCAGCTGCATCGAAACACTGGAACAAAAAAGAGAGTCTTAAGTGGAAGCTTCACGGTGAACGAAAACGTCGAACCGGAAGTTACAGTACACTACCTGATAACGCATGAATTGGGCGTGTTGGCTAGTCTTGTGATTTCTTCCAGGGATATTTGATCAATTTTGTTGTAGACCTACAATATGTAAACAATGTAAACAGTAAAATATGTAATATGTAAAATATGTAAACAGTATGTGTCAGAAGAAGCGTCAAACTGAAGAAACCGTCGACTTACGTATAAACAAGGAAGGTACTTTCGGTTGCCGTCAATCACATCGATAAAGTCTTCGGTCGTAGCGTCTTCTCGAAAGACAACCTCAGCATTGAAGATTTTGTACTCGTGTAGAATCAGCATGACCATCTTCTCGTCGATTTTGGTCAGTGGAAGCGTGGCGTTGAATTTGATCCCACCACTTTTCTGGATGCGGAAGTAGATCTTGGGTTTCCGCTTGTTCAACCGAATACCGACGGACTCTAACTCAGCCTCCAAAAGCGTCCTAACAACTTCGGAACGTTGTTCACCGTTCTAAGGACAGGTACAAACTCACAAGCTTACTTCTGGACTTCGCCTTTGAGAGCGTCCAGCATCATGACAACCATATCGGCTGTTCGAGCCACTGCGATGACCTGTCTACCCCGACCCTTGCCATGAGCGGCACCTTCGATGATACCAGGCAAATCGAGGAGCTGGATGTTTGCTCCTTTGTACTACGATGTAACAAAATTGACAACCAGCAGGGAATTACGAACAGAAAGGAAGAGAAACACAAGCGAGATCTGGACCATCATCTGGTGACGCACCTCGATGACACCGGGAATGCATGTCAAGGTAGTGAATTCGTACGATGCACAGGCCGAAGCGGTTGTGGTAATAGTTGAAAGCAAGGAAGATTTTCCCACCGACTGAAAATAAACTTGGACAAATTGGCTCGGTATTCATCGTGAAAACACGACGAGTCGGTGACGAGAAACATTTTGATAGACATTATATTCAGAGTTTCAGACTGAGTCGCTCGTTTTCAAAACTCGCGCGTGACACAAGCAAAAACAATGTCAGAAAGCAAATTTCTCCCAATGTCATGCGGGAATTTGACGAGTCGAGTTCAAAGAAGTTACCGTCACTTACAGGAAATCCGATGAGCGCTACCCGGGCATCTCCACTCTTCATAACATCAAAGCCTTCGCCCTACATCAGACAGAACATTTTCTTCAGCAAGGAACGAACGAAACCAGCTCAACAGGCCTCACCTTTTCTTTCTTTCCACCGGTGCCTTCAAGAATTTGCTGGCGATACTTGGCTAATTTGGCTTTCAAGAGGCCCAGATGGTATTCCGTCGCTGTAAAGACATTTAGGATGTTACAGCTGTCCAAAATACAACCACTTTGCCCATACCTTTGTTCTTCTGTGTCTTGGCGATCTCTTTCTCGATGTCGCTGATCTTCTCCAGAATTCCCATCTTGACGCGTAAGAGAATTAAGTACGTAACTCGTCACAGTAGATCATCCAGAATCTGTTCTCCCGTGATGATTTCAGCCCTTCGGTCACGACGTAGAGAACCAGCTCGTTCTGCAGATTTCCCAGAGCCAAAAGGTTAGATTCAGTCAGAAGCAGGAGGAGTGAGATCTCTGCTTGAGATCGATGGAGAAGATCTCTTCTGGGGATAACTTTCCAAATTCCAAAATACAGTACACGCGCCTGCCATAATTCCCACTCTTGACAAAATTTTTGATTACCGGCCGAAAGCGGCGAGTGCCAACAAGCGTCACGAAACTAACCAGTCAATCGGGGTGTTGCCGCTTTCGGCCTGCTGGTCGGAAATTTTGTTCGGGCCGGTAATCATATTAAGCACGTGTGCTGTAAATAATTTCGCAAACGGTAAACAGCTATTGTTGATTGGACACGCGTTGATTGGATTTGGATGACATGTGGAAGCTTTTTTATTTGGTTTTCAGTTTTGACTTTTGAAAAGTAGACGAGTTGTTTTCTTTAGTTCTCGATCCATTCTGCGGAGGATGTTTGAACGTAAATTTGCAGGAGCGAAGGATACCACTGCCTGAGCTGACGAGTCGATTGTGGAGGGGAGCCCTAGCGAAAGAAGTTTCACCACGTCATTGTCCACTTAAAGTGGATCAGAGCTGACGTGGAAGCATATTGGGGTAATTCCTGCTGGATATCCATTGTTATCCGGATTGATTGGCATGAAGTCGCTCGATCTTGGCCAAAGTTCAAGCCGTAACTTCGGGATCTGAGAAGAAAAGTTGGAGACGGCGAAAGAGTGTCCGGCGGAAGCCATGCTGGTGGATATGAAGTCGGACGAGGCATGTCAGCTGGACGTCGAGCAGGTGCGTAGCACGCTCGAAACTGATCTCGAACGCGGTCTCTCAGTCGATGAAGTAGAACGGAGGAGGAGAACCTATGGACTCAACGAGTTCAATATCGCCGAGGATACACCGCTGTGGAAAAAGTACATCGATCAGGTACAATGTCGAAGATGCGAAGAGTGCATCGATTGACGCATGTCGTTATGCGTAACATGGGAATTTCGAATGTATTTTGTGACGTCATGCGGGAACTCATGTGGTATCGTGAAATACAGTTGTTCGCCATCTGGTACACTACCATAGTCTGTCGATCCAGAACAGTGTCTTTACACTGACAGTCTGACATTGATCAACTTTTAACTCCTCGTAGTTCAAGGACCCATTGATTCTTCTGCTGGGAGCTTCGGCTGGGATAAGCCTCGTGACTGGTCAACTGGACGATGCATTTAGCATAGCGGTGGCCATTGTTATTGTAGTATCCGTCGGGTTCGTTCAGGTAAGCGATTCTGAAGAGTGCGGGCATTATGAAACTGACTGCTGACTGATCGATGATGTTCTAGGAATATCGCTCAGAGAAATCCCTGGAAGCCCTGAAGAAGCTCGTTCCTCCACGGTGTCACTCCATAAGGAACGGTCACAAAGAAGCACACTACGCCAGCGAGCTCGTACCGGGCGATGTGGTTTGTTTAACCACCGGCGACCGCGTTCCGGCTGATCTACGGTTGATCGAGGTTAGAGACTTGCTCAAACATTATGATATTAACGAGTAAAATTTGATTTTATGGTTGGCAGGCAAATGGTCTGCAGATTGATGAATCGTCATTCACCGGTGAAGGCGATCCAAGAAGCAAAACCTTCCAACCGTTAGAAGCTAAAACCGGCAGCCGCAACGTTCAAGAAAAAATCAATATTGCCTTCATGGGCTCGATAGTCCGTTCGGGTAATGGTAGAGGAATCGTCATTGGTACCGCGGAGAACTCTGAGTTCGGTGAAATCTTCAAGATGATGCAGAGCGAAGACGCACCGAAGACACCGCTGCAAATGAGCATGCAGACGCTAGGGCAGCACATCTCGTACTATTCCATCGGTGTCATCGTGTTCATTTGCATCTTTGGCATGATCAACGGAAGAAAGCTCCAGGAAATGTTCACCATTGGTGTCAGGTAAAAGATCAAAATGGGAGCTCGGCATCTACTATAATCCAAACTCGAAAATTGTTTTGCCAAGTGGCGCACATTTTAGTATCATTGGCTGAAAAGAAGCGCCACTTGGAAACACGATCTTGTATATTCTGATTGTTCTCCCAAGTGGCGCACAGTGCTAAGGTTGTTGGCTGGAAAAAGTGCGCCGCTTGGGGAAACCATCTTGTTGAGTCTGTTTGCCTCGGTCTCAAATGAATTTTACAGTTGTTGATCAATTTATTTTGTATTGTGTAGTCTGGCGGTAGCGGCCATTCCAGAAGGTTTGCCGGTGGTTGTGACGGTGACTCTTGCGTTCGGCGTGATGAGGATGGCTAAGTGCAACGCGATTGTGAAGAAGCTGCCCACGGTGGAGACCTTAGGTTGCTGTAACGTCATCTGCTGTGACAAGACGGGAACCCTAACTTGTAACGAGATGACGGTCACGGTTATCTACACGGCAGACGGCGAGGTCGCCAGTGTCTCGGGCATCGGATACCTGCCGAAGGGTAGCGTGAAGACATCTTCAGGAGAATTTGTTCAAGCATCAACTCACCAAAGTATTCGTGAATTGTTGGAGGTAAAAATTTACTTCTCTGGCCCGAAACTACAGAAATCTAGTCGGGGAGACGAAACGTACAAGATTGTTGTTTCAAAAGACGCATGTTTGCACTGTTATCAGGTGGAACCGTGCGCCACTCAAGACAGTGTGCCTGACACGTTTTTTTTACCGCTCTCCCAGTTGTCTTACTATTATTATCGGCATGGCTTTGACATCAGGTTGTTGCAGGTTGGAGTTTTGTGCAGTAACGCAGTGGTGGAAGACGGAGTTCTTCACGGTCAGCCGACTGAAGGTGCCGTTCTGGTTGCAGCGCAAAAGATCAACTTACGTAACATCCGGAACGATTATCAACGCTTGAATGAAGTGCCGTTTACCCACGACCAAAAGTGGATGGCTGTCCGTTGTGCCAGTAACAACACAAACCCCACGTGGTTCGTCAAAGGAGCTGTCGAAAGGGTGCTGGTAAAGTGTAACTGGTTCCGTGGACGAAATGGTATGGTAGCGCTGACTCCAGCAGACGCCGGTCGTATCGTGGGGGACGCGGAAAGAATGGCGGGCGGTGGCGAGGGGCTTCGGTTGCTGGCTCTGGCTCGTGGGGAGAGCCTCGACGCGTTGGAGTTTATGGGCTTTGTGGGCATTCACGACCCACCCAGGCCGGGTGTGCATCAAGCTATCGAGCTGCTGCGACTTAGCGGTGTGCAGATCATTATGGTTACTGGTGACGGGAAAGAGACGGCGTGCGCTATCGGTAACTAAAACACTCTGTTGACCGTTTGGGAGGCCGACAAACAGCGTGTAAGGTTATTGTTTCAAGTGGCGCACGCTCGCAGTTGACAGCAATGGAAACATCCGCCACTTGGAACGAAAACATTTCTTATCTGAACTGGCGCACCTTTTCAGCCAACAACAATGAAAACTTGCGCCACTTGAGATGAAGATTTTGAACGGCTCGTGTACCGGCCTTCCGTTTCTGCCGCAGAGCATGAGCTGAGGTCGATACTCAGAGTCTCATTTGATTCCAGCACAGAAACTTGGAATACGGAATGAAGGAAGTGAAGCTTACAATCAAGGAAGAGCGATATCCGGTGACGATCTCGAGATGATGGACGGCAGAACTCTCGAAAGTCAAATCACCCAGGTCGATATATTCTACCGGGCTAGTCCAAAACATAAGCTTGCCATTGTAAAGGTACGAAATGTGTGCTCTTTTGTCGTTGTATGGAATATATTCAATGTACGAAGATTTGCTGCTGGTGAGGTAGTTTATCTTGTAGGCGTTACAAGCTCGTGGGAAGATCGTGGCTATGACAGGTGACGGTGTAAATGACGCCGTAGCGCTGAAGAAGGCCGAAATCGGTATTGCGATGGGCAAGACCGGGACGGATGCTTGTAAGGAAGTGGCCGACATGGTTCTGGTCGATGATGACTTCGGTACAATCGTCAAAGCCATCGAAGAAGGTGAATTCAGCTCGACCTAGTACCAGCGTTGATTGTTTTCGGTTTTTTGAGTCGCGGTTGTGGTGACAATGGAAAGTAACTCTTTGTCCTATTACAGGAAAATCTATCTTCTCTAACATTCGCAATTTCGTCCGCTTCCAGCTGAGCACCAGCGTTGCAGCTTTGAGCCTCATCGCCATCTCAACTCTAATGGGTCGTCACTCGCCCCTCAACGCTATGCAAATTCTCTGGATCAACATTATCATGGACGGCCCGCCAGCCCAAAGGTAAGTCCCGACGTAGGCGTGCTTTCTTCGAAACATTCCCAGGTTGAAGCCATTCTAACGGGAATTTCCTTGCGTTCCTAGCCTCGGTGTGGAGCCCGTTGACCACGACGTCCTGAAACTACCACCACGGAACGTCAAGGAACCCATGATCACACGCCACTTGATCGGTAACGTTCTCATGGCGGCTTCAATTATCATTGCCGGTACACTATTCATCTATGTCTACGAGGTTAGTCCGTCCTGTTTTATGGTTGACCACAACACTTGGGAGCTCGGCAGACAAACTCGACAAGATTACATTCCTAAGTGGCGCACGTTTCCACCGATGTGGGCTGGAAGAGTGCGCCACTTGGGAAAACAATCAACCAGATCGTTTCCAAGTGGCGCAAGTTTCCGGCTGAAGACGTTGACAGCGTATGCCACTTGCGAAAACGATTCTATGGAGTTTTTGCTTGCTTGCTTAGGACATTTTTTCCAGAAAAGATTCATGGAATCTTTTATGCTGTTGTAGATGAGTGACATGGTGGTGACGAAGCGGGACACTACAATGACGTTCACGTGTTTCGTCTTCTTCGACATGTTCAACGCTTTGTCGTGTCGTTCTTCCATCAAGTCCATCTTCACCATTGGGTTCTTCACCAACAAAGCTTTCCTGGTGGCGGTCACGTTGTCGCTAGTGGGTCAAGCACTAGTGATCTACCTGCCACTGCTGCAGTCTGTCTTTCAAACAGAAGCTCTAACACTCCACGATATACTTTTACTGTTAGCCCTGACTTCGACCGTTTTTGTGGCGTCCGAAATCAAGAAGGCAGTCGAGAGGTCGCTGCTGCGCCAAAGACCGAAACTTTTTAATGCTTCTAGCGGTGAAGGTCCTTACGATGTTTGATTTGGGGAGCACTGTTTGAAACTTGGGCTGTTCCCCTCATTGTTGTTTTCATCCTTTTGATACGAGATTTTTTATCGGTTAAATTATTGTCTTGATATTCAAGTAGGATGAATGCGTCTAGCCAACGTCCTTCATGTTTCGTGCCAGCCACGTTTTAGTATTCGGTAAAGCAAGTCGTTAAAAATTCTCAGATAACGATGGACATGTTGAATTTGCAAGTGTGAGTTCTCGAGATCAAAAGTATGGGATGAAAAATGACGTAGAACTCTTGTACGGAGTCAAATTGCGGACACCACTCAAGTTGTGGTCTTCGCATTGAGTCTGAACCCAATTATATAATTAGAGCGTTGGTGGTTCAGTGGTAGAATGCTCGCCTGCCACGCGGGCGACCCGGGTTCGATTCCCGGCCAACGCAGCTTTTTGACTTTTTCGCGAACTTTGGTCCCGCTGCTTTTTTGGTTCCGCTGCTGACATGTTACCTGTTGCTCTGTTGTCCGTCCGCCACAGCGTGCCCTGGTGAGTCTATTCCAGCCTGGTACCAGAGATTTACAGTATATTTTTAAATTATTCTATCAACTCGAAAGGGTTCGAACAGAGTCAGGAACAACGGAAAAGGCGTGGTTGAAAACGAGCTTCTAATACATGTGGAAGATAACATGGAATAAAAGAGTCACTAAAGATGATTATGTTTCTGGCAAAAGCACCGAAAATATCTTGGGGATTCTGATGTTTAACGCCACGATCCCTACCGGATTTCCAAGTCCAAAAGAGACTTCTTCTCTCCAGTGTCCACTGAACGCTTGCTCCACCACAAGCCATGCAAGATCGGGCAAACGAAAAAGGCGGCAAGCGACATCAAGCCGGCAAAGTAAAACACGGAAGCAAAGTTTCCTGTCATCTTCATGATCTCACCTACGAAAAAACCGGTGACCAACAGTACGAAATTATGGAGAACCGGAGCACGGCAAACAACACTGCAGTATGTCATACCAGATCGTTTACCGAAGAGACGCACATGTTCAGTATTACCAATTGTAAGCCTGCGTCACTTCGAAGAACGATCTTGTCGAGTTTATTTCCCTAGGTCCCAAGCCACGTGAAAGATGCACAAACCTGCTAGTGGAGGTAGAGCAAAGTACGAGATGCCGGAAACCAACGTCAAGTAACCCCAAGCCGCATTGAATCGTTTCGCTGTGGAGATGTCCATCTGAATACCCGGCATCAGTGCGAACTTGGTTCCCCAAGAAAGACCAAGAAGTCCAGACACCACACAAGCCATCACAAAGGTCTCACACAAAGAATAGCAAAAGGTTGCCACTGCGACACACAAAGAAGAGAAGTGTAAGAGGACGAAGCGCCTGTTAGCCGTGGCGAACTTATGGCTGATACTCAGTACCGCAACGAAGACTCTCCCGCCAATGTTCGTAGCACCCATGACTGTAACGACCCACGCACCCTGTTCCTTGGGTATGCGGAAAGTAACTAGGGCGTACTGCAGACAGAACACGACAAAGACGAAGTGGGAGCCCATCAAAAGGAAATGGATCATTGAGGCGCAGAACGAGGGTTCTTTGAAGAGGGAGAACTCGGCGTACTGGGAGAGACCGCTGTTTTGGAAATGGGGAAGTCGCTTCGACATGACGGCCCCACAAGGTATGACGTTGAGGAGAATACCGGCGGTGATCAGCATGGCTCCTCGCCAGGTATAAGAGGCGATGAGGTACTCGAATAGGAGGGAGAAGATCATGATACCGACACCGGTACCAACAGTTACAACAGCTATAACAGAGCGAAGACCTCCCTTGCGGATACGCCACAATTTGAAGAGAAAGAATTCACCTACATGTTGCAAAGTTTCGACGCTCGCGGAAATACCTACAAGGGAACCAAGTTACTGACGTGCATACTTGATGAGTTCTTCGGAAGAAGAGAAGTATGAAAGCCGGATTCTTACAGCGACAACACACCGAATGAAGGAATCAACGCGAGACCATTCCCCAACCCTAAAAACCAACCGCTTTGCATGATTTCAATTCCGCAAACACGTTTGATATTCGTGCGGAAGGGTACAGCTGTTCTTTGGATGTAGACCGAAAGTGCTTTGCAGTTTGCGGTACTTGCCTGCCATCAAGCCGTACGTCACGTACAGCCACTCAAAACTGGGGACCACCGCGCTTGCAGCAAAGCCCGTTGCAGAGAGTAATCCTCCAAGCATGATAATTCTTCGGGCTCCAAAACGATTGGCCAGGATGGTCGCAGGTGCGCCTATAAGAAGGAAAATAAATGACAATGTGGAACATAAGTCTAAGAACAATAACGAGGTGCGCGAAAGTTTTCCCCTTTCTCTGTTCAGCATGGCCTTCCATCAAGACAAGAAAACGATATGTGGTGGGCTATTCGGGTGTACTGACAAATGCCAGAAAGAACAGATTCTTACTTGTTCCTAAGATCAAAGCGCAGCTTATGGAAATCAACAAGGATGTGGCCGTCGGTCCTTTGTGGAAACATTCGATCCATTCTGCGTAGAAGACGCTGAAAGCAAAGCTCGATCCCAGGATGATACCGTTGGCCATGAAGGAAGCAAAGAGGACAATCCAAGCCCATCCACTATCCACATCCTTGTCGTCTTCCTCGCCGCATCTCGTACGACCCAGCGATCCGTAAACTTTCATCTTCATGGTGGGGAGATTTAGGATACCAAAAGCTCAGAAGAAAACGGAAGGCAGCCAAGCTCCGAGCGACAAGTTTGACGGAGAGTTGAGATTTGAATTGTGGTTTCTGGCCACAGGCCAAGACGTGCCACCATACGGCTTGCCAACCAGGTCACTTTATCAGATCGCTGGATAAAGAATTTGCATCTTTTGTCGGATGGTCTGAAATCTGAGCCCCCGTCTTATGTAGCTTACCACTACCGGCCGGAAGGCTCGACAGCAAGGCTTCAAGTCTTGGTTATAGGGTCTTGCATGGTCATGAGTGATTAAGACAAAAAACCCAGTATGCAGAAGGCCATTTCTTTTTTCTCATCCCCGTGGCGCATATTCTTGATGATTGTATCTGTTCTCTTTTCCTTCTATTACGTATGTGGCAAGATGTTTTAACCTGACTTTAATTAGATTATGTTTAAACTACAGTAACTTAATCGTTCAGATTTCAGGGCTTGTAGGACATCTGTCAGGTGCTCACTTCCATCAGTACGAGAATCAGTTCTCGTACAGAGTACCATGGTCTAATATGACATGTATTGTGGTGACGAAATTAATCGCTAAAGTTTTCGGACTATGCTGGAACTTTCGTCGGCTGGCCATCGATTGGGTCTACTGTCACCCACGCACTTTTCTTCCCGAATGTTATATTGCCCTTTGCGTCCATCAGCCGTAAGATGGGCCGGTTAATACGGAAGTCCTCCGAAAGCGGATACTGGGTTTTGCCTGTCGTGGCCAACTCCGCGAAAATCTTTCCGACCAGTGATGCAAACCTGCAGGCCTCTATGTGTCAGCCCCAACAAGCATACTTTTACTCAAGCGTTGGTGAAGAAGAACACCTACTTGAAGCCGTGCCCGCAACCGACAAACGAGTAAACGTTTGGAGCGCCGACACTTGCGAGACTGTCCAGTATGAAATGCCGATCCGGCGTCAGTTCGTACAAGCAGGTTTTGGAGTATGCCACCGGGCCGTACGCTCGCGGAAAGTAATCTTTCAGGAACTCGCCGGCCGCGGCAAGTCTGTCGGCGTTGGCTTCGAAGGTTCTCGTCGAAGGCGTCACGATGTTGCCCGAAACATCCGCGGCAATTTTCACCGCAGCATTCACGCCTGGATTGATTGGTACTCCGTAGTAATCGTACTCTTTTCCCACGCTCATCCACACAGGGAACCTTGTTGAACGAGAAAACAGTTGACAGGCCGGCAAAGGGAATGTGCAAGACCTTTGCCTTAAGTGGCGCATATTTTTATTGCTGTTAGCTGTAACCGTGCGCCACTTGATACAACGATCTCCCACGTCCCGTTTGCAGGCCTCCCGGTTTATCGTACAACTATATGACATCCTCGTATTCTTTGAGTAAGAAATGCCGTACTTACTTGTCAGGTAGGAATTCGCGAATATTCGGAGTGGAAAAGTACGACACTTGCTCTTGCGTAACGGTGATGGGCACTTGAAGGTCGAAAAACTTGAGCAGGTCGTTCGTCCAACAGCCAGTGGCCAAGATGAGCTTTCCGGTGGTGAACTGCCCATTTGTGGTGTCGATATCCAACAGGTTTCCGCGTTTGGTGATGTTCACCACCTTTGTATTTTCGAGGATCTCCGCGCCTCTACTGCGAGCCAACTGGGCGTGGACGGCGTTGGCGAGGCCTGCGTTGACGAACCCGGCATCTTTCTGGTACATGGCCGTAATGTCTTTCTCAGCAGTGTTAAACTGCGGAAAGCGTCGGTTGAGTTCGATACCGTCCATGAGATTATACCTACGTAAAACAACCATGCATGATTGAATTCCAGTACGGCCTATACATTGGGCAGAGTAGCGCACGAGACTGGCGCACTTGATGTTCTCCGCGTCGAGTGATTTGGTGTATTCGCCAAACACATCTTCGTGGCTTTCGTTGTTCGGAATAAAGAATACCCCGCCAGTTTTCGTCACTAGCTTGATCCCGGACTCTTCTTCTACTTCGCTCCAGCTGCGATAAGATATAATAAGAAACTGCCGAACTATGAGAATGCGGTGCGGTACCAAGCAAACTTTGATCTGTTTGAGACTTACGTTTCGAGAGATCCCGGGGCAAGTTTGATGTATGCGGGATCATGGTACATATACCGGCTAAAGCACAATTGTGTTCGTAACCAGTTTCGACCGGTGCGGAGATTAAATTTATTTGCCTGAAAGCCCAGTCTTACATGATCCGGGAAATATCTTGCGAGCTGCCGTTATCGTGTCCCAGTTTGAACTGCTCGATACCCAAAATTTCTGAAAGAGAAAATATTGTTGGTTCGACTGGAGTTCAATGTCGTAAAACGCGGACGATAAAGCAGGGACAGAAACAAACTTGACTTTGTTGCCGATTGCCCAGTGAGCCGGCTCAACCAGTACAAGGCAGCGGACCCAATTCCACCCACACCGATTATTATAAAATCATATTCCATCCGGCTGCTCATCCTGCCCGCAGTTTACAAACGAGGAATGCAAAATGGTGCTGGTTAATTCGGTATGGAACCCTTTTCGGGCAAGAGAAAAGATCGGAGAAAGACTAAGTACGCAAAGTTTCTGGATATATTATTCTTTAGATGCGTGGTAATGACAGGCTCAACTGACTCTAGATCTGTTGATGAAGTGTGGCTTCTTGAATGAAGCTTACATGCATGCCCATTGTGTCCCTTCGAATTCGGTAGTTTTAGTTCTAAGTTAGCTACATGGTTATCACAAATCGGTACACGTACACCGTTATCAGATCCTCACTGAATAGATGCGACTGCCAGATTGAGATTTGAACTAAAGCGATGTCCGTCTCGAGTACTGTCTACGAGTCTTTTGTAAAAGTGGGAAATTGGATGTACCGATCTTTTCAGAGTGCGTCAGCAGAGCTGGTTGCTTCTTGCGAATACAAAACGGGAAGTACTCTTTTAGCACAATACTCAAGAAAAATATCCCCTTTGGCTTCCACCGCAACCCCACATTACCGACGTTTGCCGCTTCCAGGGTGTAATTCAGGCAGGAAACAATATGGGACCAGATTAATCCACTTTTAGATACGCACTGAAAGAAGCTAGAGGTGGATCGCAGCGTAAGGATGAGGGGGTTATTGTGGGACGATCCCATATTGGTGCCGCAATGCAGTCTACGGCGGTCCGGCGATGAGACAACATCAAAGAACTTTTGAGTAAGGTACCCATAGCCAACGCGAAAACCTATCTGGTAGAGCTTTTGTTCCATACCCCGATCACTTTCGAACCTGTTTCTTGAACGCACATTACTCATGTTCATATGCATAGCGATAGATTACTGATTTCCTGGGTGAAGGCCTTGTAGTTGCAGAGGTGGAACGGCTGTGGTCCACACGGTCCAACCCGTTCAGGATTCGGGGTATAACTACAGTAATACCGTTAGCTTGACCGCACTGTTTCTATTGCTAACGTGCTAATGTCTGCCTATTGTTATGAACCGCCGAAAAATGACTGCGCAGTATTAAAACCAATCAAACAGACCACAAGCCTGCAACAATAACAAATCTAATAATAGCAGATGATGGACAATAAATATACCGATCAGGCAACCGATAGAAAAATTCCGACAAGAGAGAAATTCACAGAAAGTGCCCCTTAGAATCTCAGTCAAGAATAACCTAAGTGAAAACGACCGACAAAAACCGACTAGAACGTAAGTTAAACAACAAGACAAGCTGGGTACATCAAAATAATTTAAAACAATTTAATTTATGCTAAAACAAGCTAAAGGTTTAAATGGTCCAGAAAAAAGCTCTAGAAAGAATTAAAACGCTTGACAAATCTGTCGACCAAAACTGCCGGCTCTTTACAGCAACTACGCTTTGTCATCATCGCCGCTGCTGTCATCGAGAGACAGAATGCGTCTGCCGGTCTTCGGCAGTTTGACGAAGCGACCGTCGGCGTTCAGCTTCAAGATTTTGTTGACCCTCGCCATCTGTCCCTTGTCACCAGCCTTAGCCACAAACTTTGACTTTCGTTTCCGCTTGCGTGAACCTCCTTCCTCTGACTCACCAATGTCCGATTCGGTATCGCTAGATTCCAGGAAGAATGATCCGGCGTACTGGGTCAGGTACTGGATCAGGTACTGGATCAGCAGGATGCGTTCTTTTGTAGTGTTGATTAGCTTGTACTGGTTTCTCGTTTCTCATCGCATCAGCTCAATCATGTATCCATTCATGGCATTCAGGAACATGGTATTGCCAAGCTCGCAAGACGCCATTTTGAATTCTTTCTGGAGAAAAACTGGAAATAAAGAATGGTAAGTCTCGTCGGATGGTTCGAACCAGTGACAGAATCTTGCCAGCTTGCTGCTGGTATACGAGATGGTAGTCGTGATGAGTTCGCTTGTTG
>BDGG01000019.1:213230-293971 GCA_001949185.1 Ramazzottius varieornatus | reverse complement strand
CAACAAGCGAACTCTTCAAATGGCTTAGGACTGTGGGTCCAATGTGGGAGCCTGTAGTCAGACCATACCATGTTATTCAATGTGGGATACATGACGTCATGTACAGCAGGTGGCAGTACTGTATACTGGGTCCACCGTTGCTATTAATGAGGGAGATTAGGCTGCGGATCTCAGAAAGGTTCCAATGTGGGATTCGTGACGTAATAAATGGGCGTGGTCAATTAGGCATGGGACTAACAGGGTTTCAATGGGGGATCTGGTGAGGCTGGGAGTACTTTGGAATCAATATGGGAACTCTGACGTCATCAAATCGGGTCACCGAAAGCAATGTGGGATTTACAGCGCAACAATAAGAGTTGAAATCAATATGGGATAAGACTGGAAAGGAAACATGCGGAAGAAAATTCAATATGGGATGTCAAAGTGACTAATGTGGTCGCAAGGTGGCGGGAAATTACTGTAATGTGGGATCGCTGGACGGTATGCCGCGACCCACATTGACGTCCACGCTACTGCCACTGTATCCAGGTCCGACTTTTCCATGGGGCGCAGCCTCGCTCTTGATACCGCAGCAGTCTCCTGCACGAGGAATCTTGAAGAACACATTCTCTCCCCAGTCTCCGTTCCACGAGTTCGCACATAAATAGCTAGTACGGCATCACGTCTTGCTCTCCTAAGCCCAGTACCTTTATCGCATGTCCTCCGAGCTCTGATCAGTTAACGTGCTGGTAAATACCTGTAGGACAAATGTATTGCATGATTAGCTTTGCCGGTTCTTTTCCATCTAAATCCCTTGAGACTCGTTCATAGTATCTGCATACCTGAGTTGCAGCTAAAAAAATTCATCGTAAACTACGGGGCTTGCTTCGACAGGACCATACTCAAGGGGAGGTTATCGAGTATTCTGGCCCTTCTGGGAAACAATTAGATACGGGAGATAGGAGAACGTTTTCCGTGTAAAGACCGGTCCGTATGTTGGAGTAATGGTCATACCACAATTTACTGGTGCGCGCAATGCATATAGACGCTGACGTGCGCTAGTTGCTGTGGACCCACAAATACGATATTGGTTTTGCAGCGTTCTACCTCGACTCGTGCGTCTGGTCAAGACCCAACCAGTTCTAAAGTTGTAAACAACCGCACCTGCAAAGTGATGGGGGAGGTCACCGTTTGGAAAAACGGTGACCTGCAACGCCGATCGAGCAATTTTGAAACATGACAAAGTAACTCACTTTGGAGGCCAATTTCTCAAGAACCGCATACGGTCGCGGTCCCTAAAACTAACACTTCGTGGACACAACTGTGTCTGCTCGATAAAGTGTTTTTGATGATTCTTCTGATTATTCGTCTATTTTTGGTCAACTTTTAATTGTGATCAGATCGACTGTTCAGCGTGACGCTAGAAAGTTTGTTTACTCTACGAGGCAGTGGGACAGAGGCTTGACCAGTCATCTTCCACCCTCTGCCTGCAGAGGATATTGCGCTGGCCAGTAGAGCCCATGTCCGTTGGATATTGCACTGCCTACCTCTTCATTGCGCTCTCTGCAGTGGAAATTGGCGCTTATACGGCACCAAAAGCCCACGGCTAGTAAATCAGCATGCACAGGCCTAGTGTACCCGGTTGCTCTTTAACGCCGGTGGCCATACTAGCATTGGTCACCGGCGTTAAAACAAGGCGCCTCCACAGTGATCGCCCGTACCGCAGTACTACCGTTAATGTCACAATAAAGACAGGAATACCATATTTTGTTCGTATGGCAATGGCTCCGATCCGCTTGCCAAATTGCAAACTACCAAAGTGTACCGCGTACTACATTTTAACTGACGCTGTCGACATCTTACGACGTGGGCGTGGTTGCATGTGGAAACACGATCGAGCTCATAGAACCTGAAGTCTTTTGCCGTTCTGTGGTGGTGGTGGTGGCGGTGGTTCCACTCACCTCGTTGTCCCATTTCGGCACCGAAGACCTTTTTGAGGTGGGTCTTCGCCGACATTTTGAGACGAGAAGATGGTATGCTGCACAGCAAACCTGAGTTACAATGGTTCGACATAGGCCTCCAAGTCAGCGCCAATTTTAGGAAAAAGTTCGAGGTGGCAGGCGTGGAGATATCCAGGCCTGACCTCGGTAATTACTGCTTCAAACTACCTTTTCTCGGGTTCGTGAATTAACAAAGGTTTGTCTTTATTCTTCTAGAACAAATCAGACGCTCAGAAGTAGCAAAACTGATGCGAGATATCTGCCTTGGAAGGGAGGTGAGTCAGATGCAGTGTTGAAGCGCCTATTTGACGTACCATGATCAAACTTTCAGCCATTTGGAGCAATGCTCCGTGAATATTTCCATGCCGGAAATTTTCACTGGATATCACCGTGCCGGCTACTTCGGAGTATGCGGAGTATTCAGGTAGTGTGGATAGTATTCGGAGCCATTTCCATAACGTATGCAGTATAATTTATAAAGTGCTTACAGATCCCGGTTCGCTGACCTAAACCGTCACCGTACACCAAAATTTGCACGCATCGGGAAGACAGTCAGATTCAAAAATATGAGTTTGAAAAAAATTACTAACTTGTCGAAATATGAAAGAAGTATGCCAGAAAGAATTGCCGGTATGGGACACCAACTATACACAGCAGTCTCACGTGAGTTTGGGCAATCCAGCGACGATGTTACTCTCGATTCCACAGTGGTCCTCTCCGCGAAGAATCTTGAAGAACCCTCTATCACCCCAATCCTCGTTCCACGAATTCGCAAGCAGCCAGTACGGGGTACCGTCTTCCTCTCCCCAACCCAGCATTCTCACTGCGTGGCCGCCCAGCTCTGCGCCACTCTTATGCTGATAGACACCTAAAATATTTACAAAAATGTAAATTGCTCCGAAATTTCGTTTCTGATTTTCATTATTGAATTCCTCACCTGACTTGTAGTTTACGAAGTCAGCGTAAACAGTGAAGGCAGCTTCGACAGGTCCGTTCTTAAAAATCTCAGCGCGGATTTGGTCGGGGTCGGAGTGGACCGAGTACGACTTGGAACCTTAAAAAAACAACAATATTATCCACAGACTACCAAAGAACGATAAGAGGATAAATTCACCGAAGTGTTTATCGTTCTTGTACGTGTTATTGAACGGCTTATCACACTGTTGGACGCATTTCGGAGTGCTGATTGTAGCTCCACATGGTCCGAATGTTCCATTAACGTGATGGTCACATGAGGGGACGGTGTAAGGAAGACAACCCTGATGACTGTCGTAGTTTCCGCCGCTGACTAATCCGGAATGGACCCAGTGGAACCAGGCCATTCCAGGGAAGCCTCCTTCACACCTGTCAAAAAGATAAGACGAGCTGGGAGCACGGCAAAGAAGCTCGACAAGATTGCTATTCCAAGTGGCGCATCCTTTCGACCAGTAACATTGAGAGGTGCGCCACTTGGAAAACACTCTTGTCGAGTTGTCTGCCGAGCTTGCAGTTACTCTGCTTCTGCGAACAAGAAATAACTGATAGACTTACCCGAATCCACAGGTATGACAGCAGGTGATCAGATCTAAAGCTGAAAGGTGGACTTGAGTCGATCCGTTGGAAGCGATGCAGGTACGATCCGACATGGCTTCAACAGCTCCAAAGGCCTTCGAGAAAAAATATTGGAAAACTATTCGTGCTAATCTCGCAGATAATCTCTTCGATAATGTTCCAAGGAAAGAATTACCCAGCATGATCCACATGCTCCTTGATCGCGAATCTCGCCGATCGTCGGGCACTGCGACCACTGCCTTCGCGAGTCAAACTCTTTAGGTAGGTCTGCATAGCTGGATTTCTTGTGGAGCATCAGCGGGGGCTTGTATCCATCTGGATGAGGGATAACTCCGCACATGCGCTTAACTTGGTGCAGTGGTACGTAATCTAAGTAGCTACGTCCAGCCTAAAAGAATACAGAAGATGTTGAAAAGTGATTGTCAGATAATATCATTCTGGTCAAAATACAGTAACACCAAGAAATTCAACGAATATCATGATGGCTTGCCTTCCACGTGGTGTTGATCTTGTTTATATACCTAAAAATTACAAATAATTAGTAAATAAAAGATCCACCGAGCGTAGACAGGAATATTTTCTTACTGGATCATTTCCTGAGAAAATGGCTGGAAGAGGGGAATATGACGGCCCGTCTCGTCGACATCGCTGCTGGCCAGGCAGAGCTGTGCGGCCGTAAGGGCCACGAAAACGGTTTTCCACATCGTCAAGATGAACAGAAGAAGCGGCTCGAAGGAGCACTCAGCAAGTGTGGAACCGAAGAAAGAAAACTAGAGAAGGATGAACACGTACACCCACCGAAAAGGAGGTCAAAGTGAAACTCGAAGAACAGAATTTCCGAATTCCGACGCGTAATGTTTGCGTTTTGATACCTTGATACAGCGATGGACGGGTGATTTACTCAGCCTAAGGCTTGGTCTACTATGCCATTCTGCCATTTGCCATATTCCATTTCGAAAAATTTCCATTGGTCCATTTTAGCCGCACCAAGCTGACCAAAATGGTTCAGACAGCTCGGAACTGAGCTGTGAGCTTGACGCTTACAAGTGTGAGCCACTGCGAAAGAGAAACATTATGTAACATCGACAAGAAATAAACAAATCAAACGGCAACACAGACAATAGCTTTGAAAACGACGAAAGGGTTATCTTCCGAAACTTGCGTGGTCTCCTAAATTTTCTATCCAATACCCCAGCTTCTTCTTATCCCAAGCCTACTGCGACTACAGCGTGGAAGTGTGATTCAGGTAGGCCTCGTCTGGCTTATTTGCTTGCGGTGTGGTGGCAAGATCTGACACTGCTGCAGATGACCGAGGTGGAGTGCAGCGCGGCTGCAAATGGAGATCTCTCCACAATGATTACTTCCAGCAAGGTGGACGCAAATTCTTCTGAAAGGACAGTCAAGATACGAGTGATGGAGGACGATACGAACATGCGTCTTGAAGATTTCGCGCAAAGTTTTGCTACAGGTAAGAGCTAACGTTTGGTCCTACCCAGATTAACTCGCGCACGTTGGTTGTCTTGTTTCTGGGTGGATGGTACTTTCCTACATCGGCAGTTTAGTAACCGGCCACGTCTCTATACTGTAGGTCAAGTTGTGTGGGCTATCAACAAGGGCTGGCACAAGGCCAAGTTCATCGCAATGGAGACGGACAAATATCCCGGTGACCACAGCTTTCCGGTCCCTGTTTACAAGGTTCACTATCTCCGCTTTGGAAAAAGGTAAGCACGGAATTATTCCGGACCTCAAACATGGCTGACTGCGCCTTTTGCTTAGGTACGACGAGTGGATGTTTGGCGATTCGATCGTGCTCGTTGGCCCTGAGAATGATACGAAGGCCGCAGCCAAAAATGAAGCCTTCGTGAAAACCACGTAGGTTCGACAGAAAGAAGCATTGGCCATGGACTTTATCCCATAAGATGGACTAATCTGTCCAAATTTTGATGTTTCAGGGTGACTAAGCGAATGAGAAAGAAAGCGACAAAGAAAGGGGAGACGGGAAAGCCGTTACTCCTTTATATTCCGCGGAAACCCTTCCAGAAATTTCGGATGTGCGTGAAAATTCGGTGCTGGACAGTAGCTTTGATGGTCCTCCTTCAAATATGGCAGAGGTCGAAGTCAGTACGGAACATGTTCAAGTTAGTCCGAACTTGATTCTGGTTCGATGAAATCACTCGCAGTATGCTTGACAGTAATCGTTTGTAATTTTAGCAGGAAGATCGCAGCGATGATGGGAGATTGGTAATAGACGAAGAAGCACACATTGAACGGGTAACAGGCAGAGTCAGCGCAGAGTTCACCAATAAAGCTGCTCCTACGGCCACGAAAGAAGACAACGACGACAAGGACGATACTTCCGGCGCTTCTCCTATTAAGCGAGGACATGGTCGACCTGCAAAGGGTGCTGCGAATGGCGCGATGAGGAGCAACAAGATTAATACCGCACAGACGAGTCAACCACGAAGCAAAGCCAAAGAACCCGAGCTAGTAGACTGCTCTGAAGATGAGGACCTGGAGGAGGACGATAACAGAGAGTCTGCCAATGAAGTCTTCAAGGACGCAGTTTTCCATTCGACTGCTGCGGTCGAAAAGATGAAAGACATTACAGGACAGACTGCTAAGAAGCAAAGACTCTCGCATAGAAAGATCCCTAATACTTCAGGTAAGATTGTCATCAATGTTCCACTGTTCGCGACATCAGGCACGAAGTTGAGGTTTGTGCACATTCAATAAATAGGGAGCTAGATGATTGGTTAGGCATTACGATATGAAAGTTAGGAGTACACTGGGCATAACATGGAGTGACTTGCGGTTGCCCCCCGGTGAGGCTGTACGTCTAGTGTCAAAAGGCCATCCGCTAACAAACAGAATCCAGAACCGTCTGGCCTCGCTGACGGAACATTGGACCAACCTTCGGTTGAACTACGAAAGAGATCGATCCAAGGCATCGTCCGGACGACGGTGACGGTAGTCCAGCAGACCAAGAGTGGTACCCCGGTGCAGAGAACCGCGTCGATGCAATTCCCCCAAGAAGTTCCTGTCCAGTTGGACGCCAAATACGTTTCCGAGAGGTGTAGTACCATCTCGAAATCGTTTGTCCAGCTCCAGAACTAAGGTGCTTAACGACACAAGCTGTTGAGCGAAGCTGCTGGCGTACGCGAGTTCCTCCGGGTAAGTGTTGCTCGACAGGAAAATCAATAATAATTGTATTGAAAAATACTTCGTTTGAAAACCGAAAAAATGTTGACGTTGACTGGTTGACGTTGACTATGTTTTCCAGGATTGTCTGGCGGCAAAGGAAAGCGAGCTGAAAAGTGATGTCTCACAGTCGCTCTTTGAGGCTCCCGTGGACGACTTGATGGAATGGTGTGATGTCACGATGGCCACTTTGGACGAGCAACCTTACATTCCTCACCAGAAATCAGCCAGCGAGCTCCGACAGCAACACTCGGCGGTCAGTGACGACATTCGCGCCCACGATCCGGAGTTTAACCCTTCGAGTCAACCCTTCGAGTCAACCTACAAGTCAACCTTCGAGCCCGAAAAAGCCAACTGTTACAGCCAGCTGTTATATTATCGTGATACTGATAACATCCTAGTTTGAGTCGAGGTTAAAGTACTGCATTGTCAGTACCTGATGCAGTGTCGTCAGATTTCGTTGAAGGATGGGACTTGGCGACGACTGTTTTCTTCGACTTGTGTAGGTAGACGTCTCCAGGGTCTCCCAAGAACAAACGTTCAATCTGCAGCCTGACGTACTTTTAATCGTAGATGCGACTTTCCTGGATACGCAGTGCTGCGAATTCCGGACGGAGCTTAAATGGCCCCTGGTCGAACAGTGCGTTCACCATATCGTTCTTCTGCTCCTCTGCCATCTTTAACATTCCCAGCGTCACTTGCCTGAGATCTGCTACCTCGCCCACAATTCGCTTGACTTTCGAGTGGAAGTCTTCGTTGTAGTTAGTCGTGGCTAGGTTCTTCTGCATACCGACTTTTTGTCGTGCCGGAAGAATTACCTTTTCTTCAAATTTCGTTTTCTGGTACTTCACAAACCATTCGAAGAACTTGTCATGCTTCCACCTGCTTTCACACGATTCCAGCTGCTGGCGAAAAAGCTCTACTGTCTCCGAGTCAATCAAGCCGGGGGAATGGTTATTATTCTCATTGTCCACAAATCCGTAGATGTCGAACATGATTAGTCTTTTCCGCTTCGCGTCGATATCTGTGAGATAAAACGCTAATGAACGATCTGCGTCAACCTTCGAGTCAACCTTCGAGTGAACATTTTAATCAGCACTGAGGTTCGCAAACAACCACTTACCTTTGAAATCATTGCATATCTTCCTACTCACTCCGTCGCGAGAATGAATGGCACAAAGAGCGTGCTCGGAATCGTCGAAGACGTACAAGAAGGCGTTGTATAGGGCCGTCTCACCGTCAGTGATGTGTCGGAGCTTCCAGTCCTGTTCCGGTTTGCCCACCGACTGCCTCAGGAACCAACCAAACTCCTCATACGCCTTTTGCTTAAGAGATGGTGTGAGGAAGGACGCCATCTGAAGCAGCGCTGGACCGCCGGTAACACGGCTTTGTAGCATTGGGTGCACCATTACAGTTGTCACAATGTATTTTCCTCCCATGGTGAAGGTGGTGTCGCTGTACATCGCCTGCTTGGATTTCGGTCCACAAAGCCCAGCAAAGAGGTTCAGCTGGTACGGGTGAGTGAGGATGTAGGTCAAGAACTGCTCGCCGTCTATTTCCACTGAGCGTGAATGGACGTTCTGGTGTCCGTCAAGGAACTGCGCGATGCTTCCGCCGAACACACTTTTCTTTTCCGCGGCTTTTGCGTTGACTGCCTGTTTCACGTTCTTTGGGCGGTGGAATGGATTAACCACGATGTCTTCGGAAGACTCTGCAGATCAAATTCCAGGGGTCGCAGAAAGCGACCCCTGGAATTTAATTGGCATTCTAGCATTTGCGTAAGTTTCAGCAACTTCGATATCGCGCAGACGATCCAGCACGCTAGCTACACCGGCGCCGGTTTTGAAGAACTTCAGATCGTTACTGCAAAAGCATACCGAATTAGAAACAACTAGTTATGTTTTCGAGTTTTCGCTTCTTACCACAGGTACAATGCACCCAGAACAGAGTCTTCTTTCGAGGTTTTCTGTATTGGGACAGCGCCGAGTTCGGCAAATATTCCGATTGGCTCTCCACTAAGAGAAAGCAGGCTCAATGTCATTGCAAACGTCGCGATTTGATGAGCCTTACAGTCAAGATTCAAGTGAACCTTCGAGTCAACCGTCAAGTCAGGTAACCTCTACCTTACCTGATTTCATCCGTAGCACTGGTTTCCTCGGTATCTGAAGAGCTGATAAAACTGACGGAGACGTTCGAGACATCTGCTTCATCACCGCTGTCATCGGACATATCCGCGATGGCCCTGCAGCGATGCACAAACATACGCCAGGTTTACGAATAACGCACCGATTTGCGAGGTTCGACTTACCTCTTCCTTTGCGAGCTTGAAGGAGGCGAGGATCCTTCCCGTGACATGTTGTGGTTCGCACTGTGCTTCCAAAGCTAAATGGGTGGACGGGATGTCTACGAGGGAATCGAGAAAAGCATATGAACGGGTGTTGTTGAATGACAACAGGAGCGATGAATGGTTGTTTGCAAACAAGTTCATTCGAAAACATGCAAACATGTCAAATGGCGCTTGGATGCCATGCGCGCCAAGGCCATCGTAGGACTCATTGCCCGCTAAAGTTTGTGGTCGGTTCTTGGTTAGACCGAAATCAAGTCGACTCCTCCCACTCGACCGATGAAATGGCAAATGGCAGATGGCAGAATGGCATAGTAGACCAAGCCCAGCCTAATATCAAAAATTACGAAACTGCCACTTATGACCTGCTAAAAACCGGCCCAACTGTCGATTTTGTCATCAATAGGCCACTTCTACCTCTGCTGAAGATGAGACCTGATGTTCGAACGACACTTGAGTGGTATTTTTCCATATAAGTGTTAAATATTATATATAATATATAAATAGAAATATCGAGTAACTGCCGTCCTAAGTTGGGCTGCACTTACTTTAAAATTCCGATCATTTCGGACAGAATTTAAGTACGTGCGTGCATTTGTACCCTAGGTCGTAGATATGTTTCACTGTACGTATCGATCTTCGATCAGCTGATCGGGGGTCTATACTCTACAGCAGGATGCGCCGCAAGCAAACTCTAATGGCTAACGTAGAAAGTCTCTTTACTGTTCACATGACTCGATAACACACCAAAATCGACAACTCAGTTATCCTCGTCTTCTTCTTCCTCGGCCTCCATATCAGGATCTGAATCGTTAGTCTCTTCTTCGAAAAAAGAGGAGTCTTTTACAAAGCTTAAATCCAGCTCATAGGACTCTTCTTCTTCCATCTCTCCTACACAAACCGGAGGGAATTTGGATCTTTTGCAGCTCTTGTTTCCGGAAACGCTGGCTGTCTGCTCATACCGAGACGATCGGTCAGCAAGGCACTTGGCATCCGTCGTCAGCTCACAACGGTTCTTCTCGCAGGTAGTGGGAAACCACAGCCAGGTTATCTCGTTGAACTCTGGCAAAACATCGCTTTTCCAAAGGAGCTCTGCTGCGTAAAAGGATTTTTTGACAACTTCCACATCCACTTTCTTCCAAGCTGAGGACACCATCTGTATGGACTCATTTTTCCCAGGTTTCTTGATATAGCCTGCTGCGGTGAAGCTAATGTTTTCTCGCCTCCAACGTCTGTATTATTCTTTCAAGAATTGTTTGAAAATCCCGTTAACGCTCACGTCGAGCGGTTGGTATTTCCCAGTCATGCCTGAAACACGTATATTCGGGACGGGCAAAAGCGGCGCACGTTCTCAGTGTTATTAGCTCAAAGTGTGCGCCACTTAGGAAATCGCTCTACTCGCGTCTGATTGCTGTTTGCAAGTGGCGCACGCTTCTAGTGTCCCTAGCTGGACGTTTGCGCCACTTATGAAAAACGAACTGGCGCTTTTAACTTATTTCGAGCAGACCTGACCTGGAGGAATAACAATCTGTTGAACATTGCGTTGTTCCGTGGCGTCAAAACTCGTCTCTCACATGCACGGAGAACTTGTCGCGAAAAATCACGGTTGGAGGATAGGGTGGTCGGAACATTGTCAACATAGTCATCGTCGAATCGACCATTCCACCAAACCTTTCGCGCACTTCTCACTACGATATTCTCAGGAACATTCAGTTCTGCGATGTACGCGTCACTCAACACTCCAGCTAGGGATGTTAATTGTCCAAAACCTGGATTGGATAAACGTTTTATCCATCCATTAACAACCCTAACTCCAGCCTTCGCCGTAGTCTTGAAGATAACTTCAGCGGGATATTTAAATCCATCTGCCCTGATGGTGAGGTTCACAGTAAAACCTTCCCTGTCTCCTGTGGGATGTGAAACAGATACCTAGGGAAAAAAATTGTTCCCTCCAGAAAATATTCGAGATACTAAAATGAGGATCGTTACGAAGAAATTTTCACCTCTTTTACTCCTTTGGGAGAGATTGTTTTCTTTCCCGGTGCGACCACACGGACCATCGTTTGATCCATGTTAAGGATCCTTGATTTGGGAGGGTTTGCCATGTAGACGTGCTCTTCAATTGCACAGAAGAACTTCTCATGGATTTCCCAAAAGCGAAAGTCATTTGAAAAGCCGGCAAACGAAACGTGCAAAATTGTTATTTCAAGCGGCGCTTATATCGGTGTAATTAGCTGGAAGTGTGCGCCACTCCAGAAAGCAATGCAGGTTATACAGGATTTACCAGATCTTCAGCCGTGAACGTGGTTTTTCGGGCAGTATGTGTTACGGCTCGGGTAACGAGGCTGTATCTCTTCTTGAAGGTACAGCACCAGTGATCCAACGCCTTGAAGCCTGTGTTTTCTCCGTAGTCACGTTTCACGATCTCCAGCGCTTTCTCCTTTACTGTATATCGCTGTTTCTTACTTCGAGGCCGAGATATCTTTGATCTAACACGTAAAGGTACACTTCGTCTTCCATTGCCCGAAATCTGACGGGACGCTTCCGTTTGAGAGAAGGCGGACCAGATGGTCTAGAAAACATGAACGCTGTGGTTACTCCCTAGCACTAAGACGTGCAACACACGCGAAAGCAAACTCGGCAAGATCCTTTTTCAAGTGGCGCACGAGTCCAGCCGATAATACTGAAGACGTGCAAACTCCCTAATCGTTACGCCGTTCCTCTCCTTCTCCTCATAATAATGGTCAACTGCCCGACGTTTCTTGTCCTCCGAATAAGAATTGTAACATCCTTCGGCATGATGCAGATATTAAGAAGGTCGACTGGGGATGGCAAGGAATGGCCCGGAAGCTGCGAAAGCGCTGAGAGTATCTTGCTGAAGAATAAGCCTGTTTGAGGTTGCGAAATTCCTAGGGCTGGAGTATCTCTAAGTAGGAGCAACAGGTGGGGACGAGGAATCTGGAATTCTGGATCACACGAGTCATAAAACAGACCTTTTGCGGACAGCAGTTTACAAGCGCACTGGCTTACGGCAGCTCGTGAAGCCCATCTTTACGGCGAAACACCGCCGTATTTGAATCCCCGATCAGCTGAACGAGAATCGACATGTAGTACAGTAAAAAATATCTACGACCTAAGGTAAAAATGCACGCTCGTACTTAAATTCTGTCCGAAATGATCGGAATTTTAAAGTAATATTGCGAAGCCGTTCTGTACTTTGATTAACTCACTGAGTAAATCATTCGTCCATCGGACCATCGCTGCTTTTGTTGCCGCCGGTACAGTAAGAGCTTACAAAGATAGATCACACCGCTGGTGGAATTACAACGCTGGTGTAATTGGCTCCACCCACATTCTTGCGATTGGCCTATTCATTCCACCAGACATTAAACTTTCGGTGTAATTACGAATCGCTCCGGAACGACTCGTAATTACACCAGAATTGACCAACATCCCGAGTGCGCTGTGCTCCCCTCCAAACTTTCAAATGGCACTTCCATGACGAAGTTTCTGGCTACTCGTCCTACTGGTGAGTGTATGGTGATTCCTCCGACATCACAGATCTCATAATCCTCCAATCGTACTTACCTGCTTTGCGGGGCTTTCAAAGCGAGCCGTTACACCGCTTTCCAAACTGGACAAAAAAATTCTCTTGGTGTATCCACTAAAGTAGCTGGTGTAATTACACCACGAAGCCAGCTTACGAGGGGATTATGCCTGTCCCCACCTCTTTATGGTCAAACTGTCCTGGCGGAACGAAGAGTTTTGGTAAAGTAACCAGCATACGGCAGCTGTACGACTTGGAAAATCAGGTAGTGTGAGGCAGTTCCAGGCTGGACAAGTTGAAGACTCTACGTTTGGATGTTGGTAAGCAGTTCTTCCTCGCTAAAAGGAAAAAGCAAGCGGTCAAGGATTTGGACTTACGTCGATGGGCTCTCACTGCGAACGAAACGGTGAACTTGGCCGGCTTCACTGCTTCCCCAGACTGGATCGGAAAACTCGAACGGTATAAACAGTTTTTTGTGCTTCGATTTCCTTCAAAAACGAAATTAATATTTGCTAGATATTATGGGATCGTTGACCGGAAAATAACCAAGTTCGTCACCAAGAAATCCATACAAGAAGCGCCTCACGTCAAGGAAAGTGCTGAAGCCTGCGTTGCGCTTGTCAGATCAAGGATCGCAGAGTACGGGTTAGACTGTCTGTGGAATGCGGATCAGTCAGGCTTTGAATATGAGATGAGACCAGGAAGAACTTTGGAAACTGCTGGAGTAAAACACGTGGAAGCGATCGCCCAGTCGGAGAATTCCATAACACATAGCTACACTGTGATGATGGCGGTCTCCCGGGCAGGCGTAAGTTTCATCCTGTTCTCTTCCTAACGCTGAAGGAAGAGAAAGGAGTGTTTGGTCCAATCGTGTCGAGAACGATGTTCAAGGCTGATAATCTGTATGTCACTGCTTCGACATCCGGGAAGATGACCAAAAAGCTCTACTTAGAGTGGTCAGAAAGGTTCTTTTCCCTCGTATGGAAGAGCGGTGTATTTTCTTGGCCGACTCGTGGAAGACCTTCACCGATCAAGATTCTGTGATTGAACTGAAAACCGGAAGAGCTGGAGTACGAAATGCTGACCATCCCTCCGAAGGTTACCGGTCAAATTCAACCGCTGGATGTGTTATGCTCTAGGATGTACGAAGGCTGCTTCAACAAGATATCCTACTTTGTCTTTTTGCACGGTTTACCCGTTCAAGTGCATCATCGCGATGTGATTTCGAGATTGCACTCTTTGCTGTATTAACAGTTTCAGTCGCCCAGGTTCGAAAATTTGATAACTGAAGCTTGGCATAAATCGGGATATACCGACGAACGTTTCATGTATGTTAATCGAGCCAAGTTTATGTTTGATAAGCTGAAAGGCAGTTGTCTTCACGAGAACTGCAGAGACATTGTTCTTCTGGTTTGCGGGTGGTGCAAGGCCCGTCTTTGCTTCCATCACTTTTATGACGCTCATCATTTCTGTGCCGTAACAAGTTTGTTTACTGATGGGTTTCAGGGTTTGTTTTTTAGGTCTAACGTGGACCTACAAGACATCACGTTTCTACATTATTGGCATAAATTTCTGACGTCACTTCCGAGTCCCTGTAGTTTGCTCCAGGATCGACGCGGGATTTAGCTCACTGGCTCAGATCCTAGAAGAGACTCTCCTCTCTCGTTCCGCCAGGACAGTTTGACCAACAAGAGGTGGGGACAGGCATAATCCCCTCGTTAGTCATTGTAAGCCCTTGGTGTGAGGCTATTACGTAATGCTCGCAGAGCCTATTAATAAACTTTGTTCGCGACTTGATACCCCATGTTATCCCATGTCAAACCACTTCATGTGGTCTCACATGGGATCGCGGTCTTCGATATTCATTCGCTATCGATATTTCGACACGATATTTTTCCGTTACCGTATTTTCGATATATCGTATCGTAGCGCGGCGATATATCGATATTTCTGGAATTTTAGTTTTTCGGAGTTCTACTGGTCCAAGCCCAAAAACTCAAGAAGCCGATTTCCCGCATAAAGTATGAGTAAGATCGAAAGCGTCGGATGCAGCAAAGACATGATTACACCAAGACTTCAGATACATGGAAACCTGGACAGATTTAGTACCTGAACCGGATGGGTGGAGTGTGCGCGGTACACCATGGCCAAAATCGAGTTTTGGAATCAACCATGATCTTCCGTAGACGAGATATCACTGGCGAGTTTGCCATTCAGTCTAAGGTTGTAAATTCCAGGCCGCATGCCCTTGGAATGGAAAATAGGAAATGAATTCCTAACATTCCTATATTCCTATTTCCTTGTCCAGAAGGTCCTCGCAGAAATCCGGAATTCCAAAGTCCCATTTGCCAGTTTAGTTCTTTCTACATACCCATCTAAAACAGTGAACATGATCTGAAGTTATCGCCAAATAATGGTTTTGAGACTGAAAGCCAGCTGGAGATTGACCGGTCCGAACTTTCGGTCTTGTCGGACCTGAAAGTCCAAGGGAAAATCAAAGACTTACGCACAGTTGAATGCGCCGCATACTTTAGTGCGACGGATCGAAAATGCTAACTGAACGAACAATTAGCCTCAGTGGTACGCATGTGTGAGCCAGTATCGGGTTCAGTTTTTCGACAGGATCTGCTGGATCTTCGACTGTTTACCTCGTGGAATTCTTAAATTTTCTCTGATTTTTGCTAGTTTTCCTAAATAGGAACTCCACCGTTCCAAACGGCTACTCCTCGGAACGGAACGGAATTCCACGAATGAACGGAATTTGGAAAGGAATGGAATTAGGAATTTACAACCTTAATTCAGCCAAATACCGATATATCGAAAATACATCGATATGGCGCGATACGATATCGCCGAATACTCTATTGCATTATTCGATACGAGTTTCATATCGATATTTCCGATACGATATCTGCATGCCGTATCGTTGCCAGCACTAACAGCCAGACTGGAACAGCTGATAGCTCACGTGACCAGTGCGACGTAGTCCCGAAAGGTATCGTGGCCGTACCGTCATTTGATGACAGTCTGACAGTTGATTGAACTTTGTTGATTTGTTTTTTTGCAAAAATTCGATGAGTATGTACTGTAGGAAAGTTTTAAGTTCTTCACAGCGATGGCCGGATGATTTTCTCAGTGAATTATTCAGAACACCGAACGGTTTCGCAACAGAAAATGCAGCCCAACTCGCAAACGGCAATCAGTCGATAAACATTTTTCATACGAAAACTACCGTTCCAAAACGTTCCTCGAACATCGGGTCTACTGTTCAGCGGAGGTAAAAGTTGCGCACTGAGGACGAAATTGGCCGTTCTAATAGTTCATGGCAGGTCGTACGTGACAGCTGAGAAAATCTCGATATTAGGCTGAGAATATTATCCGTCAAACCGCTGGTTCTTCATACGTAATTCTTTTCTGTCTGATGGGACTTTTGGTGGTCCTGTGAAGCGAAGCGTTACAACTACTCTGTTTTTGTCTTTTGCAGGCAAGTGAATTTTGAAGTGGGGAGGCTAGTCGAAGGAGAGAAATGCGGGCGGTGATCCAGCGAGTGGTACGAGCTTCCGTGAGAAAGAAAGATGCGCAAGAAGAAGTCAGTTCCATCCAGCATGGCCTCCTGATTTTCATCGGCGTGCACCGTGATGATAAGGTTCCTGTTGACGTTGATTGGATGGTCAAGAAGATTCTCAACCTCAGGTTATACGACGATAAAGCCGGCGGCCGATGGAAGCACTCTGTCAAAGAGATGAATTACGAGATTTTATGCATAAGTCAATTTACCCTGTACGCTAACACGATGAAAGGATCCAAGCCCGATTTTCATCATTCTATGCTCGGGCCAGAAAGTTTCCCTGTGTATGAGTTGCTTATAGAGCGACTGGGTGCATCGTACGATGCCTCCAAAATTCAGCGTGGATTTTTTGGTGAGCACATGCTGATTGATTCCGAAATGGACGGACCAGTTACTATTACCATTGATTCTCCGATGAGAAATCCTGCTTCGCAAAATGGGTCTTCCTCGATAATCGAATAAATAATGGCTGGAACTTCAGTATTCTTGGCAACTGATAAATGGCAATGGAAACTCAGGAAGTAACAATGTGGGACATGATGACGAGCTGCTGTCCGCTGTCCAGTAATCCCGCGTTTTGATTCTCGAACTTCCGGTAAGCGAAAAGACTATAGATTAAACACTGACCAGCTTGCTAGCATCAGGGTCTTCTATATAAGATGTGGCTTATAACCAGAATGAAGGCAGGCCTTGGGGCGCTTACCATTGATTCCACATCGATATCATTCCAAATCCAGAATCCGTTCTTGGAGCTGAGTTCATCGTTCTTCATGTGCGTCTGGCTGAAGCGTCGTCTTTCTTATCGCTTGCGGGAGTACACATACGCTCTGCGGTTGGGATGATGTGGTGTGGAACTTGAACTGTCGAGTCAGAGCTATCGCACGTAAGATGACCGGCTCCCGGGACGGCAGTCCACGAAAGATAGCGAAGCTGGAGCTTCAGAATTACGGGAACAAATTGTGGACGACCGCGATGCCTGACCCTGCCCTTCTCCTGGAGGATGAAGAAACCGCTGCTCAGTGTTTTGAGAAGATAAAGAAGGTTTGTATCATCATCCTCACCATGCGAACAACTTACATTCGACTTTTTCTAGGATTTGGATTTGTCTGCGCGGCGGAATCCCGACGTTGCTGAAATCCTACCCGACTTTCTTCGCGCCGTTCCGCTACACACTGAACGTCCAGAAGCAAAAGCACGCTTTCTGTACCTCAAGGCAGTCTCGGCGTGGTTTCGCCAGCAGCTGGGATCATTCAGAACTGGCGATGATAAACGTCAGTTGGTTCTGCTGAAACTTCTCCATCTACTTCTGCGCTTCTCATCAAAAGACGACGATCTGCCTGGGTTTGCTGAAATCATCCTTGAGGGAGTGTTGAGTTCTTGGGTTATCGTAAGTCCCTGCCTGCTGCCTGATTTTACCTGTTGCCTCAGGATTAACTTTGTTTGGCATTGCTGAAATAGTCAGGGTGATTCGTGACGTCATCGTACGGTTGGAAATACGTTGTTACATGGACATCTTGAAGCTCGCTTGCGTGATGTCGGCCGCCGTCGTGGAAGCTTCCTCTGTCTATGTACTGAACACCCGTCGTATGTGACGTCATAGTTTGCCATGCGGGGGACGTATTATCTCATCGTGTCAGAAGGCAGGAAACGTGACGACATCCGTTTGTTCAGTTAATTTGGTCGTTTGCGGTTTTCTAGGTTCGAGTACAGACCACAAGATGCATCACGCTGGCCTACGAACTTCACCCCGTCCACCCGTCCGAATTCTTTCGTCGGTACGAAGACATACTGGCCGTCCACCTTGCCCACCGTCTTCTTGATACTCCCTACGAGCAGAAGTTCCCGATCATGAGCACGGTCATCACCGTCTTCAAGTTCGGCGACATCGAAGAGCTACTCAGCACGTCCATTCCCTTCCTTCTGCAGCCTCTCATCGCCTGTGGCTCCCCTGCTGCGGTGGATGCCTTAACTTTCCTCGCTGAAGTATCGCCGCTCCACGATCTAAGCAAACTACTTTTTGAGTTTTTTGAACAGTTGCTGCCCATCATGATCGTCGAAGCAAAAGATGACGCGGAACTGGAACAAGGACTTCGACTAGTCGAGAAGCTGACCAGCAAACCTCGAAACAAACTCATCGCTTCGGATAATAGTCGACTGCATAACGAACTGCTCCTGTTTTTGTGTACCAAGCCAGAACCGGTAACTGTCTATCGAGAGAGAAGAGCTCGGCAGAAAAATTCGACAGGAAAAAAATCGACATTAGTCGACGTTTTCCCAAGTGGCGCACTCTACGTCAATAAGACCGGAAGGTGCGCAACTTGGGAAACACACTTGACAAGATCCTTCGTTTTCTCAAGTGGCGCACGTTTCCAGTTAATGACATCGAGATTATGCGCCGCTTCGGAAAATAGTCTTTCCGAGTCTGTTTGCCGAGCTCCGGGATAGGATTTCGAGCTGTGTTGAATATTTAAGCGTTGTGGTTTGCAGGTTTTCAAAGGATTGAAGTTTCTGGCGAAGGCGCAGGAGAACTCGGTAGAGCTCAATACTCAAGCCGATGTGGCAAAGTATTTGCAGGGGAAACTATGGAGTTTTCTGTTCTTTGTGGATGCAAAGTTAGCTTCGGCCCATAACACGGCGAAGTACAAGGGCAATGTTCTGGACAGTCTGGCTAGATTCATTACCTTCATGGGGGTGAAGTACATGTCTTCCACTCGCACCAAGCTGTTGGCTTCGCTGAAGACTGCCATCCAGAATTTACCTGCTGAATTACTCCCGCAAAGCTTTGGCGCGTGGAAAGCCTTTGTCGAGACGTTAGATATGGCTTCTCTGAGTAAGAGTGCATAACAACCTTACAGAGAATGTTGAAACCAAACGATAAAACTGTCGGTGAATGATTTTTGCGACCTCAACAAACTTTAAAAGATTGTTTTTCAAGTGACGGAGGCTTCCAGCCCATAACGATAATAGCGTGCGCCATCTAATAAACAATTTTGTCGAGTTTGTTTGCCCAGCTGCCGTCTTATCGGCTGCACGAGTGTTTTTTTGTCTTGATAAATTTTAGTGGATCGAAGAGGATAAAACATTTTTGGTCTCATTTCCAGAGTCAATATTGAGCCAGATCGCCGTGATTCTCGTCCCTTTTGTCAAGACGAACCCCGAGTTTGTCGTGCCCATCTTCGAGTACTTCGTCGTGAAAAACAAGCGGAGCTTGCGAGACCACTTTCCGGAGCTGTTCTTCCTTCCCGATATTCCCGAATTGAAAGAAGTCAACGATACGCTGGCCAACTACATCAACCAGCCGGACATTCCCAACCGCTTCCCGAAGTACCTGATGGATGCTGTCCAGTTCGTGGATATCATGGACCGGAGCCACAATGCTACTCACACGTTGAGTACCCAGTTGACAGCAAGTGAAGCTCGAAGGCTAAGGATCCCTCAGATGGAAGTCAAACAGCACGCCTTGAGGAAGCTGCGCACTCTTATCCGGAACAGCCAGGTAAGTCTTTGTCTGTGGCTTTTGCAAAATAATCGGCAGCCCGACCACCCAATTCGACCACATCGTTTTCCTAAGTAGCGCCAGCATGAAGCTGATAACACTGACAGCGTGCGTCGCTTAGGAAAACGATTCTGCCGAGGTTGTTTGTCAAGTCCTCAGTTTGAAGGTTTTGATAACACTTGTTTTGTTGTAGGGTTCCCTGCATCAGCTGATTGAAGAATCGGACCAAAGAGCCACGTCGCGTGCTGGTAGCAGCATCGCGAAGCAAAGCGACATCTCAAGGCTGATTTCCACCTTGATGGACTGTTGTCGCGACGCGGTGACCAATACGGAACGGCAGAGGTTCGCTGAAGTACTCGGTTCGATAGGCGCCGTGGACCCAGACTGGTCAGTTTCTTTCTCACCCTTTTCCCTTCTGGCGCCTTTCGGTGACGCAGTTGAGTCACTAGTCTGACAAGGATTTCGGTGTTTTTTTCCTTTGCAGGGTGGAAGATGTCGAAAGCAGCAGTGCGGCTTCTACGACGCGGTGGAAGGTGTTTTCCAGTGTGCAAGATGAGGAGTTTGCCGAATTGTTCCTTCGAGACCTCGTCAAAGGTTACATGACTTCCGAGCACACGGAGTACGTTCATTAGTTCTCTGTTGGTCTTGAGTTATCCGCGATAGTTTTTGGAATAATCTGGACTTTTGGCCACAGACTTTTGCGGAATTTTCTAATTAATGTTTTCTTGCAGTACACAAAACACGTGTGGAGTAGTACTTCAACAAGCCCTCTTCTTTTACGGTCTGCGCGACGAGAAAGGCCCTCTCAGTAGGCAGATGCAGAACTCTGCCATCTGGCAGAAGCTGACGCCGGACTACCATGAAGTCTTGATGCCTTTCCTATCCTCAAAGTACACCGTTCGAGGTGGAGGCACCTTCGAGTACGCCAAAGGCCCTTTCTTTGACAGCTACACAACTTTTGAAGGCTGGATTCGCCACTGGACATCCTCCATGATCGACAGGATCGACACCAAGACGGCCACCGCCGACTTCCTCAAGAGATGTGCGGTGCTGGTGGAAGATGATGTGAACCGTAGCGTGTCTCTTTTGCCGTACATCGTGCTGTACTTGATGGTTCACTGTGACGAGGCGTTCAAACAAGACCTCGCTTTCGAAATTACAACGGTGTGTGGAACCGTTACCGCACCTTCCCGCTCAAATCACTCAGTTCGTCAAGAACCTGCGTACCCTTGAACATGTAATTGTCTTCAAGGGTGTACGCAGGTTTGTGAAGGACGCGCACGTTACCATTCTGCCTTCTCGCGCGCCGCATGTGCACTGGGTTCTATCATAGACCTGCGTACATGTGGGCAGAGACAACTTTACGGGTACATGTACGCTGGTCTGCGAGATTGGTTCAGGTTTGAGCTGGAATGATCTTAGTTTGAGAAGGTTGTATTCGGCTTATTTTTAGGTCCTTGAGTCGTACAAAAGGCCGTCAGACTTCCATCCCGACTACCAGCAACTGGCCACTCAAACCATCCTTTCCCTGCTGGACTTTCTGTTTGAGTGGAGCAAGAAAGAAGATGTCGTGGCCAGGTGTGTGCGGGACGAGCAGGTGCACATCTCACCCAGCCATGCGACCAGCAGCCACTGTTTGGAGTTGGTGCAGTCGGTGAAGCGGTTCGTGGAGAGCGTCGATGACGAACTGCTGGCACGGGCTAGCTTCAGCTGTAAAGCCTACGCGAGAGCCATGTTCCATTATGAGAAGTTCTTGAGGTTGGAGGACAAGTCGCTGAACAGATGGAAAGACCAGAAGGAACAACTGGAATTTCTACAGGTCAGCTCATATTTTATACATAAAATTTGATCGAAACGTACAAGATTGTCGCATAAAGTGGCGCGCTTTGCATTGATATTTGGCCGAGAGTGTACGGCACGTGAGAAGACAATTTTGTATGTTTCGTTCCCCAGACTTCTAATATACTTTCCCCCAGAAGTAATTTTGTCGTTTTGTGTTTTTTTCCTAGAGTATTTACGTGGCGCTGGACGAGACCGACGGTATCACCGGTCTCAACAGCATGCGTACCTGTGAACCTTCCATCGAAGACCAGACCATCCTTCATCTTTCCAATGGAAACATCCAAGAAGCGCTGTCGTGCTTCGAGCAGCTCGCGCGACTCCCAGAAAGCCAGTTCAAGCCCGATAACCATAGGCATGTCGTGAGGTGCCTCCTGGGTCTCGACGAAGCCAACACAGCATTGTCATGCTCTAATGGCATCCTTAGCGAACACCTGGACTGGATCGATGACTTGAACGAGCTCCGGATCGAAGCAGCATGGAAACTCAGCCAATGGGGTACTTTGAATATTCCTCAGACACTCTTCTTCTTGTGAACATCTGATTGAAGATTTAAACCTGAGAGGAACTGATAAATGTAACAGGAAGTTCACTTTTCACAACTACAGTAGTTCGGCAAAAAAGCTCACCAGGATTTTGTTCCTAAGTGGCGCACGGTTCTAGTGTTTTTGCTTTAATTGTGCGCCACTTGGATAAACGATCTAGTCAGGCTCTTTTGCCTAGCTTTCAACCTGTTATCTGGTACTTATATTTTCCTGATAAATGTCCACAGGTGCGCTGGAGAATCATTTGGAGAATGAGCCGATTGGGCAGCTACCGAATAAATGGAGTGTGGGAGTGGGTAGGTTGCTGTTGGACTGTAAGAAAGGCGACTCGGCTGACTTCCAGCTGACGATGGGGAACCTTCGGGCGCAGATGATGGCGCCCGTTTGTGCTGCCAGTATGCAGAAGCGAGCGTACCATCGATGTTACGACCAAATTGTAGATCTACATGCGCTACAAGAGCTGGAGGAAGGCGCCACAACGTGGTTCGGAATCGAGCCGGACGAGGAGATGAAGTTCGTTGTGAAGCCGGGAGCGCAACTTCTGGCTGAGTGGAAAACGAGGTAAGATAGGCAGACTAAAATTACCGATTGTCTTACTGAAAGAAAAGTGGGCTATTTATCATACGAGAGCTTGGCAAACCAGACAAACTCGACGAGATCGGATTTTCCAAGTTGCGCACGGTTCTTGTCAATAGCACTGAGAAGGTGCGCCGCTTGGAGGAAGTTCACGGAACGATGCCATGCCGATTTTGTACGATCTGTAAAGACTAAGGCTATGGTCTTGTTGCAGGCTAGCGCTGGCACAACCATCCTACGCGAACATCCAGAAGATCCTGACGGTCCGTCGCATCATTCTCGAAGCTACGGAGCGACCGGAACTCCGTCTGGAGATCGGCAACTGTTGGCTGCACAGCGCCAAGGTGGCTCGGCAGTCTCAACATCTCCAAACAGCCTACAGTTTTCTCCTCAACGCCAGTGCCTATTCACCACCCGAACTACCAGCCGAACAAGCCAAGTGGTTATGGGCTAAGGGCCAGAAAGAACAAGCCATTGCTTCACTGGAAAAAGTCGTCCGCAACGACTCGTGGTCCGACCTCGCTCGAACTTCCCCGCTGTTCGCCAAAACCAAATTGCTGTTGGCCAGGTACTGGTTAAGTTCAATAAATAAACGAACAAAAAAAAAATAAGGAGTGTGATAAAGAAAAAACAATAAGGAATGGGAAGTCGACAAAGAAATTCGCCTTCCAAGTGGCGCGCGGTTTTAGTAAATAACATTGGAACGTGCGCCACTTGGTAAAGCAAGCAAAATCGACCAAGTCGGTTTCTTTTCCAAGTGGCGCACGCTTCCAGCCGATAGCAATTAAACAGTGCGCCACCTGAGGTGACAACTTGGGTGAGCTCACTTCCCGATGTCTCGAATAAAATAGCGCAAAATCACATTCTGTAAATTGTCATTATAGGTACTATGAAGAGAGCAAGAGCTTAGAGACAACCGAGATGGTGGAGAAGTTTAGCGAGGTGGTGAAACTAATGCCCAATGTGGAGAAGAGCCACTTTTACTTGGGTCAGTATCGCGATAAGGTCCTCGAGGGCAAGAGCACCAAAGTCACCAAGGAGGAGTTCAAGGTCTACGGTGATCAGGTCCTACTGGTCGTGGGCGACTTTGTCAACTCGCTCAAGTATGGCTGTCATTTCGTCCATCAGTCGCTGCCGAGGCTGCTGACGCTATGGTTGGACTTCTCGTCATTGTTCACGTATGAGTACCCCTTCAAGAAGGGCAAGGATACAGCACCGAAGGAAATACAGGAACAGTTCAACAACTTACGCAGGTGTGAATGTCTTTTTCACGGCACCTGACCGTCGTACGAATTTGAGGAAGTGATGGCTCGTTTCTCTTGTTAGTATTATGAAAGAGGGACTGGCCAGGATCCCGAAGTACGTTTTCCTCACGGCGATGCCGCAGCTGATTTCGAGGATATGCCACCCGAACGAACAAGCCTTCGTCTTATTGGCGGAAATCATCGCAAAGACAACCCAAGCTTTCCCGCAACAGGCCATGTGGCATCTGGCACCGCTGAACCTGTCCAAGAAGAAAACAAGGAAGGACAGGTAGAGTCTTCTCAGTTTTTTACGTTTTGCGATATTCGGGACATCGGCAGCTGAATTGAACATGATGCTATCTCAAGTGGGGCACGCTATCACTGTTACTGACCGACAGTGTGCGCCAGAAAACGACCATGATCAAGTCATTTTCCGCGACGTCCCATTCAGAATAATTTTCATTTTTTGCGCGATAATTCCATACGACATCTCTTCAGTTGTGGTTTTCGTTTCCAGGTATAAGAGGATTATGGAGTTGGTGAGGAAAGATCAGCCGGCTCCGTTACTGACGTTTCTGACCAAGAAAGAAGACTTTTGTTCCCAGCTGGCCGTGCTGTGTAACATCCAGCCCAAGGGAAACTCCAAGACGGACAGCTTCTCCGAGTGTGGTGAGACACGTACCTTACGTCGCCTGTTGAAAGAGGACGACTGGCTCCATCCCATCCTGCCCTTCAGCGCCTTCATGAACCCCATCCTCCCTACGGACGGGTACCAGCAGAAACACGAAGCCTTCAGTGACACTCTGCCCACCATTCGGGAGTTTGTGGACAAGTTTGTTTACATGCCTTCTCTCATGAAACCCAAAAAGGTACCCTAAACCAACTTGTACTTTCCTTAGAATTTGAAACTTGCAACCTGGGTGAGGAAATTCGGTCAGATGGGTTTTTCCAAGTGGTGCACAGTTCTAGCCATTGATACCGAATACGTGCGCCACTGTACAAACTCGACAAGATCAGTTTTCCATGTGGCGCACTTTTCCAGGTAGTTTCACCGAAACCGTGCGTCACTTGATGTAGCAAAGAAACACAACAGCATCGTTTTATCAAGTGGCGCATGGCTGCGGCCGACATCACTGAAAACGTGCGCCAGCTGAGAAAATAATTTTCTCGCGGTTGTTTGCCGACCTTCCGGTTCTCCTCATGTTTTAGATTGTAACCTTGTACTGCTCCAAATACGGGTCTTTGTGAGTGGATGGTAAGGTTGCTTGTCTTTGCAGGTCTCCCTCATCGACTCGAATGGACAGACCTACACACTGCTTTGCAAGCCCAAAGACGACCTCCGCAAGGACAGCCGCTTCATGGACCTGATCAACATTGTCGAGAAGTTCCTGCGCGAAGATGCCGAGTGCCGCAAGCGTCAACTGAAGATCCGCTCCTACTTCGTCGTTCCCCTTAACGAGGACTGCGGTATTCTCGAATGGGTACCCAACGTGGGGCCCATACGCGCCATACTCATCCAAACATACAAAGACACTCGAATAGATCCTCACAATCCTATCTTCAAGACGCTCAACTACAACCCAAACAGGCCGATCGAAGAAAGCATCGCTAATTTCAGGAAAGTCCTGGCGGCCTACCCGCCCGTCTTCCACATTTGGTTCCAAAAGAAGTTCGCGGATTCTATGGAGTGGCTGACGGCCAGACTGAACTTCTCGAGGGACGTGGCGGTCATGAGTATTGTCGGGTATATCATGGGCCTGGGGGATCGACATAGCGAGAATATCCTCATTGATGAAACCAATGGGGAAATTCTGCATGTGGATTTTAGTTGTCTGTTCAACAATGGCGAACGACTAGAAGTACCTGAAAGAGTCCCATTCAGGTCCGTCAGTTTCCGTCCTGTGGTATCCGAGAGCTCGGTGGCCAAACTCGACTGATTGTTCTTTCAAGTGGTGCACGCTAATAGTATTACTGACCGCGGGCATGCGCCACTCGGAGAAACGACCTTATCGAGTGTTGCTCCCACGTGGCGCACGCTTCCATTGTTGTTGGCCGATGGAGTGCGGCACTGGGAAAACTCGGCTCGATCGTTATCTCAAGTGGCGCGCGCTACCGGTACTGTTGGCCGACAGGGTGCGCCGCTTGAAAAAGCGACATTGTGGAGTTTTTTTGCAGGGCTTCCGTCTGCTTTCGTTTCTTGAGAATTATTTTTGTTTGGACTCTTCAGACTAACGCATAACATTGTGGACGCCATGGGTCCGTTGGGCGTGGAAGGTTTCTTCCGCACCGCCTGTGAGTTGACGTTGAAGGTGATCCGGGAGCAGAAGAATACGATGTTGGGTGTACTCAAGACGTTCGTACATGATCCGCTGGTCGACTGGCAAGGAAAAGGTGCAGTCTTACTGTTCTTTTGTGCGTGTGTGTGGTCTCTGGGGTGTCTGGGTCGAGTTGGCGGAATACTGACCGAAAATGGGCGTGTACTGATGGGAAATTTTCTCAACTCTGCAGGTACAAAGAGTGAAAGTGGAGAGATGGTAAACGAGCTTGCCGTGGCTAACTTGCTGAAAATCGAACAGCGAATAACTGGCCAGATTAGCGGTGTGTCGGATAGTGTGGCTCTGTCAGTGCAAGGAGAAGTCAACTATCTGATTCGGGAAGCGACCACCGAACGGAATCTTTCGAGAATGTATGTGGTCGCCAAGGTTCTTGGACATTTCAGTGGATGGCCGAATTCTTACAGTTCGTACTGTTGTTTTTAGGTATGTTGGTTGGGCGCCGTACCTTTGAACTTTCCGGACATTCCTCGACAAAGACCAGCGTAAGATGAATGTGTGTTTAATTTCGTGCTGTACTAGCTAAAGCTTTTCGGGATAAAACCCCGGGCCAAAGATTTTTCCAACCACACGCTGGTACGATGCACCCATTCTCCTTCCCGTTTCATCGTTCCTCGTTTGATGAAATCTCACTGTGATTTTCACAAAGTTTACTTCAAGAAAAGTGTTTGCATCAAGACGGACACTTGTTGTGAGACAAATCGTAGCCACATGTCCTGTTGACTGGAACATCGAAGGTCCAGACTTTCAACGAAGTCGGGGGGCGGGAGGGCGGTCTCGGGACGGTGGTTGTATTGGAAGAGGGAGCCACCTCGAACATTTACAGTTAGGCATACCTGTTGCTTGAAACTGTTTGCGGCTCTCAGTATCGCACCTTTTCCTATCCTGAACGATGCCGTTAAGTGAACAAACGAGGTGAAAGACATAATTCGGGCGTGTGGATTTTCGCACCATTACTCGGGCAACGCGAAAGGTTTGAACACGCTTGATTCATTTCTCATCGTACAGTCTACGACAAAATAAACGGTAAAAATGGGTGTATGGAGCCAGATGGTTAAGCCAATGAAATTTGCGTATGCAGCAAAACCTAATTCTTATTGGCTGAGTCGTAATTAAGCTCGGCTGGAGTGTTACGCCCATTTTTAACGGTTAATTTTATCGTACACTTGTACGTCTGTTGATACAATTTTAACTTAGGCTTTTTTACATTGAACAGAGTGACAGACACATCCCTCTCCGAGAACAAATTCCTCTGATCTGCAACGCGCTGTCGTTCTCAAACATACTGAGACCATGAGGAGAGGGATGAATCTACCTCAAAAACAAGAAGCGGTTGGTTACACGCAACAGGAGCTGAGAAAAAAGAATATGCCCGAATCATGTCGTTTACCTCGTGTAAAATGCTGGTTCGTCGCATTTTTCGGCTGCTACTCCAGCAGTATCTTGCAGTAGGTAGAGCAAGCTATGCTGTATACTGAAAACAACCCAACAGAAAAGTTCAATATCCCCTGTGTTTGCTGATTATGGTCCGCTCGAACAGTGATAAAGAGTAAAATACGCTTCGTACAGTGTATAAAAGAAAACCGGAAGAGTCAGAACGAACAAATGCGAAGGAATACGTGAACGAAGCGCGAACACAGCAAGAAATGGACTTCGGATAAAAAAGAACATACTTGTTTTGTGTCTCTGAAACAAATTGTAGTCTAGACTCTGATGGTTCAGCGATGGTCATTTGTCTGCCCAGCACCAGTACGATGTCTCGGCGGACTGTTGAGAAGTTCTTGTTAGCAGTTTGCCTTTCTATGGTCAGAGGCTATCCCAGCGAGCCGCATTCTGTAAATCTGATCATTTCTAACGTTCTCACCGTGTACGAGAGGCATGCAGGCGCAGAATCGCGTTTGGAGAAGGAGAGGTATCTCATAAACAATACACTAAATCTGGGATGCTCTCAAGACTTGTGGAATCAATCGGCATCCAACACCAACGGCACCTTGAGCTGGATGGTTAGTACCAACGGAAATTTTGCCTTCGAGTATGGCTTACTGGATTTTCGAGTCAAATTACCAGGTGGTGCAGCGACTGAGGTGGACGTTGGCTTGAGTTCCGCTATGTGTGCGCAACCTATCTGCTCGAAATTTCAGAGGATGAGTACAGGGGTGACCTTTTACGGAAAGAACCTGTCATGGCAGAACATCTACATGTTATTTCCTGATCCGCATTCCACTAATCAACTCTACGTGGATAACAACCAATTCAATGTCGAGAAACCGCAGTTAGATCTGGATGGATTCCAACTGATTCAGTTGCTTTGGTCGGAAAAGTTCCTGGCGTGGAAGATAAACGACAACGTGGTCAATTTTACTAACCAGCTGGCTTTTCCAGTTGGTGATCAGGTCCTGGATATAATCGTCAGTTGTGCAGACGAAACTGTCCTTCAGCCGAACCAAGAGGCTGTCTTCCTTTCTTCAAAAATGGACTATAGACAATTACCTGGCCGTAAGTGCACCGTGTGCCGTTGTACGTTGCGTTTCAAACACATTTTGGAACAAGTTGTCAACATAGGTAACGTTGGTACACGCGCGAAGGGAAAGTTTGGAACAGGCGAAAACGACGGCAAATTCAGAATTCAACCATAGAAAATTGTCAAAAAGTGCATCAGTGTGAATTGCACAAGTACGTACGAACTTCCGTTCCGCTGTTTCGGAATCGCCTGTTCCAAACTTTTTACTGTTCCAGACTTTCCCTTCGCGCGTGTACACGTACAGAATTTCTGCATTGCTCTGACAGGTGTAGACCTGGACTTTACTATATGTTGTTTGCAGAGGAAAAATGGGAAGGAAACGCGCAGACCCGGATACCTCCGCCTCGAACCTTGAATGACTACTGGTCAGATCAGGAACGTGTCGTCAGCTTGTCCAGCTACACTGATGACTTCGCAATTTACTTCGAACGCATGCAAAATATACCAACGGCAGGTGACGGTATTTACGCGAAGGGAGACCGTTGGATATTTTTGTACGTCCAGGACGCATGGGCTTATTTTTGTCGACAGTATGGGCCAATGCATCAACGCGGCGAATCTGTCCTCTACGTAGTTTTCCGTGAAGGAACTCCGCAAAGATGCTACACATCTCTGCAACGGGAAAGCACGTACGGTCGCCGCAGTATCTTAGTTTGTGACAGTAATGATACTACCGCGTGGTCTTGGGATAAGCGAAACATACGAGCGAAACTTGACATTGGTCTGGCATTGTCATACTTCGTTGTCGGAAGCTCAGGTGGAATTTATGGTAAACAAAACTTACCATCCGTCGGCACAGCACTGCAAGACATCATAGCATACGATCTGTTTCTGACGCTCAACCAAACAACGCAAGCGCAGCAAGTTGTCAACAATAACTCACAACTGTCGTTTGCTTCTCCTTGTGATGGTTCTTGCTGGTTGAGGGACTGGTGCCTACCTCTGTACGACGCGTACGGCGCAGCCAACGTTTTGTCACGATATTTTAAGATTCTGACTCAGAACTTTCCTTCCGACACAGACGACAATGGGATCCGAAGATATAAGCGAAACATGACCAATCTGGGGGAGTACGTTCACTTCTGGAGTGGAGCTGCCAACATGAGCCTCAGAAATTTGACCAGGAACGCCTTCGGTTGGTCCGCGCAGGACGAAAAAGATTTACGACGAGCACAAAAGGCTTTCCCTAAAATTCACTATTCACAACAGATGGGCTCAGAGTTCGGCGCTTCGGTGCTGGACGACGACCTGGAAAATGCTGCGTCGGCAATGGCCACCAGCACGAAACTGCTGACTGCAATTCTGGTATCAGCCTTTCTCGTGGTGGCCTTAGTTGCAGCAGTATTATATCTCTACCACCGAAGAACTGTACGTCGCAAAGAACTCCTGAAGAAGTTCACCGGAGCCAAAGACTATGGTTTCTTGGTTGGCCGAGAGCTCCGGCGGTTCGTGATTTCCCAGAGTCAGCTGCAGAGAAGTAAGCTCATCAGGCGCACCTTCTCGGTGACGTTAGCTGGTAGCCTGCGCCACTTTGAGAGAAGGGCGAGTTGGCTTGAGCTGCCGCCTGTAGTCTTCTTCCGTGTTCTGAGCCTCACAGAGCGTAATCTTATATTTTCGTTCCAGGCCTGATTATTCTTGGAAAAGGAGAGTTCGGGACGGTGTACGCAGCTGTGGCGTTCGGACTACCGGGCATGGAAGACAGTGTTCCAGTTGCGGCAAAAGTTCTCAATACACGACTGGCCGAAGACGATAAAATTCTGAAGGCCTTATTCGAACAAGAAGTACGGACTATGATCAAAGCCGGACAACACCGAAATTTAGTGAATCTTCTGGGTATCGTAGGAGGCGGTGAGAAGTACAGTCAAGTTGATTACTTTGTTTTTTTGACCAGTGCATGATCAGATACTCAACGCCATTTTGTTCCCTGGCACCAGACTATCCCACCCTGTTGCTCGAGCTATGCGAGCTCGGGTCACTGTTGTCCTGTCTGGAGTACGTTCGATCGTCACCGAATGTCTACGTCAATGAGCTGGACGAAGACGGTAACATAGCTGGACCAGTGCCACTTGAACGATCCTGTCCAAAAGCTTCCCTGAACCTGGCACCGTCAGCATTGAACGAGTCGGCATACTGCGCAAGAGAAAGCTTGCTTGGAACCCTTACAACCAGCGACCTTGTGGATTTCGCTTATCAGACCTGTCGTGGACTAGAATACCTATCATCCAAAAACATTGTCCACAGAGACGTGGCTGCGCGGAACGTTCTGCTAACAAAAACCAGGATTGCCAAAATTTCCGATTTCGGCATGGCTCGCTTGTACGAGGAGAGCTACGTTCATTCTAAAGGCAAGCAGACGGTAAGAAAATCTAAATGCGACCATTTCGTAGCAGCGCTCAGGAAGGTGGCTGGTACAGGAATTTATGCCCTTGAATCTGTTAGGCTCCTATGCCGGTACGATGGATGGCGCCGGAGACTCTGTCCACCTTGTCCTTCAATGAGAGTACTGATGTGTGGTCGTACGGCGTATTAGCGTGGGAGATCTTTTCTCTGGGGATGCTACCCTATTCCAACATGAGCATTGCCGGCCGCATCACCGAGTTTGAAGGGTGGCTCAAGGATGGCCATCGTTTGGAACAACCGAGGTTTTGTCCCACCGCCATGTAAGCACTGCAAAATTGTTTCCGTCCCTGGGGACTGCTGAGTGGTTAATTCTGCAGGTACGATCTGATGAAGATGTGTTGGTCCATTCAAAGCACCGATCGACCGGGATTCTCAAAGCTGATGGCCTATTATCAGATAGCGATTCTTAGAGAAACTCATGACGCTCAATACATAGAACTGGATGGACTGCGCCAACGCGTTAGTTTCAGCAATGCCTCACTGTAAACTTTCGACCATGCCAGGGAAGAGCCAACCGATTGACAGGGCAGCGAACCATTGAGACTGCAGACAGCTACCGTGGCTGCAACCTTCATTTCCCAGCTCTTAGTGTTTTGCCCAACCTACGTTTCTCATCTTATGGTTGTCTGCGACTCTGACAGAAGAAGCTCGTTGTCATCTTGTCTGGTTGACGTCGTCTGGGCTAGAACTCTGGAAAAGTTACCTCCGTCAACGGCGGTCACCGATGCGACGGCGACTTCTAACAGTCAATCCGACAAGGATACAGACGCGACTTGCACGCACGAGGCCGGTGTTTTCTTCCACCGCGTAACTTTCGAGTTCAACAAAAATTAAAGATATACATATGTTTCGGGCTTGAAGAGCTCTTTGGTAAACTGTGCGTAGGGCTCATTCAGATGCATGTAGTATCCTGCAACATCTGTCGATATTATTCCTTCGAAATTAACGCTCAAATCAGCAAAACTTGGACGATCAGCCGCATTTCTATTCCAGCACTTTCCCATTTCGGCAAACCTACACGAGATATATAGCATCGGTTTTTCCTGCTTGAAGTCATACTGGCCGTTTTAACTTCAAGACTCAGGACTTACACGTTATCTGGACAGAATTGCGGTCTATCCAGGCGATTACCGGCCAACAACCATTGGCCAAACTGTTCGACCCTTCCAGCAACGGCAACGTTGGGGTATGGTATCTGTCCTAGAGAGAACATTTCCCACAGCAACACACCGTAGGACCATACATCGCTCTTTTGGTCGAATATCATGGATGCAATCGTTTCGGGTGACATCCATCTTATCGGCAAATTCTAAAATAGACAGTTTCAAGATTCCGATGTGGTTATTGGAGAAACCTCTGATGGACTGCACTGCAAGAAATGCATCCCTTCCCGTGGCCACGTGGTGTTACACCATTGACCAACGGGAGCCCACGTCACGTGATCACGGGAAGGGATGCATTTCCGACATTTGTAGCATTAGTCCTCCTCACGACAGGCCGTAAAACTCCGTCGATTGTGTTGATGTTTTAAAGCGGATTACGAAGTTTCGCTTTCAAGATAAGCAGCCCTCGAGTAGCTTATCTTGAAAGTGAAAACGGATTATTCTCTGCACACTTGACTCAAAATTTCAAATTTTCATTTGTCAGCTGATCTCTGTCTGCACAGTGCTTCACGTTGCGAGATACCGTTTCACGTATGGGCTTCTTGATACCTATTAGTGTCGGGAATATCGACAGACAGAGACTAGCCAGAGAGAAAACCATGAGCTTCAGCCTAGTCAGGAGGCAAAGTTTACCTACAAACCTACCCCGTAAAACTCGCACATTTCCGAGACTTTCGAAAAACGCAATATTGCCTCACTCACGACTAATTTCCGTTGATCAAGCAAACTCAAATTTTAGATCAACCGTTTGCGACATAAACAGCTCGTCGTGAGGAGGACTATTGATGTCACTTACCACTGCGGTTGCCGACGTCATCATATAAGCTGTTTCAGACCAGCGCGCCATACCGAAGTCTGATATTTTGGCGACTTTTTTCTTCGTCAGTAGGATATTTCGGGAGGCAATATCCCTGTGAACAATGTTCTTTGCGCTGAGGTGCTCCATTCCACGGCTAACTTGGTATGCAAAGCTGACGAGATCAGATGTTGATAAACTGCACGATTTGTCTCGCTCATCGTCGCCCAAGACCTTTCCCCCAGAGGGCGCTTGGTCGTAGTGAATTTTTTCACTGCCATCCGTCCTGGTGCTGCAGTCTTCTCCACTGTCGAGCAAATTTACAAACTTCGTAGGATCACGTTGGCATTGCTGAAGATTTGCAAGTAGTGAGCCCATGTCACACAGCTCGACAAGTAGTGTTGGATTTTCTGGAATATTGTTCGATTTTGAACGGTGAAATTTAACCACCCGGAAACTGTAACTGTGTTTGGTCAAAAGAGTCCACTTACCGTCAAGCGTAAAACCTAGCACATTTACCAGATTCAAATGTTGTCCGGCTCTAATCATGACGCGAACTTCGTGCACAAACATGGCCATAAGACTGTCCATTTCGCCGCCGGCGTGTCGCATGAGTACTTTGGCAGCTACTGACACGGAACCAACCGTTCCGTAGAGGCCGGTGGCAACGGCAACATGTACCGTCCCAAATTCACCTTCTCCCAGTACGACCGGACCTATAAAACACTTACATAGAATAGTGAGATTATTTTGATGTGTAACCAACCTCCTTCAACATTCTGTAGTAGACATTCCACACTTAATTTTTTGGAGGTTGCGAGATGGTAAAAGGAACCTCTTGGTGTCGTCATCGAGGAGCTTGATAATGTCGGGGTTCAAGTGCGACAGCGGTACTGATGAAATGTACTTGTTCGGCGCCTTCTGGTTAGCGCCCAAAACCTTTGCCTGGCTCCGCTTTCTTCTTGCACAGTAAAAACCAAGTAGTGTCCCAACAGTAGTGACAATAACAAGGGGAATCAAGATACTCTGTAGAAGAGTGAAATTCAATTGCGTAAATTGCGTCGAACTGTGTGTCGGCGTTGCAAATTCCACGAGATCCAACGAGACAGTGGCCTGCGTCATCAAATAGTTTTCGTCGTCTGCATAATGAATATCTGGAAAGTCGTTTTGTGCTTGCAGCAGTTCCTTTTCGTCCGTTTTTGACCAGCCGAAAGCATTCCCTGCAACAGTCCGTAGACTGGCGTTCGCCGCACCGCTCCAGAAGTGCACCAGTTCCGCCAGATTTGCCATGTTGCGCGAATACCTCCGCATGCCGCTTCTGTCGGTTATGGTGGGGAAGTGCTCCGCCAAAAGAGTAAAAACCCGCTGAAGAACAGCGGCTTGACCATGGTCAGAGTAAACAGGCAGATACCAGTCGCGCAACCAGTACGAGTAACTTCGAGGAGCATTCTGAAACTTGTTGATTTTCAAAGACAAAAGTGATCTAGCTAAGTCCACTTCGTTCAACGACCGGAACAGATCATACTGCACAATGCCCTGTACTATTCCGGACTGATCGATAGACAGCATGGGGTTGCCATAAACTCCTCCGGCAACAAGTACAGTCAAATTAGTAATTGCCTGACTGAGGGAAGCTTTCACCGGAGAGTCTGTCTGCACGTCCCAGGCGCGGCTATCGTTACTTCCACAGTTCAGAACGTAAGAGTAACGTCCGAGATGGCTCATGAAATGACATCCTTCGCCTTTCCCAACGTAAAGCAAGGCCTGCAGGCGATGGTCCGTGGTCAAATTCAAAAGTCGGTACGCTTGGCTGACGTAGCGCCAGGCATCCCCAACGAAATTGAATACCCAATCATCGAGAGTCTTATTACAGTTGCATCCCGGTACAGTTCGAATGTCGTCAAAGTACATCGCAACATCGTCGTCATAGGCGAACAAGTATACTTCTCGGACAGGTCCCACCGACGTTTCGTTCCATGTAACTGCGGGCGCAGGAAAAAGTGACTGTTGTGTGTCTTTCCAAACTTCATCTGTAATAAACCAGAGAAATAAGAACTTATAGTATAGTGATTGCGAGCGAAAACGCGCCAGCACAATTTGATACGCACTGGAACATCGTGTCGTCATATGTACACATTGTGCGACCCTTTTAATACAGCGCCTGCGAGACGACATTGTTCCCATGATGTCACGATGGTCCTGTGCTTATCGAATTGTGCTAGTGCGCTTTCGCTCACAATCTGTATATTATATGTGGGAGGCCGGCTCACAATCTTGGGATGGTCGTTATCTCGTACGGCGCACGTTTCCAGCGACTAACAAGGGAAACTGCGCCACTTGGGATGACAATCGTCGTGAAGCTGTTTGCCGTCTCCTGTTTAGTGCGTTTAGCCCTAATTAACATCAGTGTACGTCGCCTCGGAGTCAGAACTGAATTATAAGGGCTTACCATCAGGCATCCGCTGATAGGTAATTTTGTCCACCGCTAACGTGGTCTCTTCTCGCTCTGCCTGGTTCATAGTATTGTTCAGGCAGTATAGTTCGATCCGGGCAAAATGTCGGGTCCGCGGAAGTAATAGCCGGTTGGTGAAGTTTGCGACCATGGTGCCGTCGAAAAACCATGCCACGAAGTTCCGCGACCATGATACTTCATAGACGTGAAACCCCGAAATTGTCCTGTTTGGTCGATCCACCGTCACTGCCTGAGCCAAAAGCTGGCTGGGAATATTTGGGTTGAGGTAATTCACCTTTATTTCGACGGTCCTAGGTGAGTCCTCGTACAAAAGGAGCCCAGTGGTTCTTCCGTTGAGTGCGGTGGTGCAGTTGGTTAAAGGACAGTCCGTCGATACTAGAGAGAATTCGGCACTACCGTAACCCTTGACAGGTAGCTGAGCTCGAAACGCAAAAGATCCGTAGGTTGCACTGAAATCGGAGTCGGCATCCAGATTTATGCCCTCTTGCGTCATGTTCGGTGTGGTGTTCTTCCAAACCTCCTTCGAACACGTTAATTCAATTGCGTCTGCTCGCACGACGTCTGGACGCACGAGGAATGCGTCGTTCTCCATTTGGTCGTACCAGCCTCGTACCGAAAAGTTTGACGAGTGCAGGAGGTCAGTGATTTCCCTGTCATCTGCATTGCGCGTCTGTCCGGTCAGTGGCAATAAAACCAATAGCGCAATCCAATTGATGTGGCCAGCCATGAGGTTTCTCCTGCAAAGAAGCTCGCCGAGAAACGCCGATGCTCGGCTGCGCGAAGCTGCGGCAAACGTTGGCTGTGGTCTACGGAATTCCCTTCGTCAGCCAGGCAGCTCAAGTAACATGCGGGAACAATAGCTGAAAATTTTTATCTGCCGTATTGACTGTGTCGTGCAGAAAGAAGAACACGAACGACGAGAAATTATGGGCCGGTAAAAAGTTACGGATCAGGCCTTTTTGCTACGGCGGTATGTACGGAAGCACGTACGCAGGCGACTCATTTACGCTAATGTACTTTCTGTCACTTTCTAAGGTTGGATTTCAAACTTTGCTGTCTTTTCCGCCTGGCCCGTGATTTCTACTAGCCCATATTTTCTCGTCGCGCGTGTACTGTACGTTGGCTTTGCTTGTACTGCAGCTGGGGAGACACCGCCAGGGCCTCGACCCCCCGCCCCCCCCGATTCCGGCACCTTTCACCTTTGGCTCTGATTCGCGCGATTTTCGTCGCGCAGAGGGCGATAATTTTGTTCCTATAAAGTTATTCAATGCATGCAATTTCTGCATGTCTGTCTTCCCGGAAAGCCAGATTTGTTTGCCTCTCTGGAGTCTCTCCATTTATAATTGCCACGACCTTGTGATCATCCTCAACTTCGTTGGTATAAACGATAACGTAGTTTGTTCTTTGACCTCGTAATATATATTGACGCAACAGAGTAGCGTTAACAGAGCGGCTCGTTGACCAGCAGCGCAGGCACTCTAGTCGTCAACGGCGTTTGCTGTTCGGGGGTACGAGTACAACCAAAAGAACGCATAATTCTTGTGCTGTCGACTTCGGCGAGCTGGCTGCACAAGAAAAAGTTGGGAGTTTATACACATAATGTTCCTAGCGGCCTTGATCTATCTCGAGCTGATCGTACTTTCTATCACAACATTTGCAAACGTTGGAAGTGCAGGATACTACCAAACGGAGAACACTTCCTTGTTCAAGACCGTCTCCACTCCGATAATCAGGTACGCATTCTCCATACGTACCTGGCCAGATATTCGCCTACTAAGCTGCCGCATTATTACAGTGACATCAATAAGCTCAACACCACATGGAAGGTTTGTCGTTACATTGCTTGTAGTATCAACAACGTTTCTTGACTGCCAATGTTATTGGCAAACACAAACCATATTTCTTGCAGGCGGGCAACAGTTATCTGGACGATGTCAAACTATTGCATATCAAACGTCGGTTGGGAGTGCTACCTCGCTCCAACCTCACTGCCACACTGCCGTCCGAAGCTTCGCTCAAGAACCGAGTTCGAGTGAAGAATATACCCAAGTCTTTCGACGCGAGGACAAGATGGCCCAACTGCCCATCCATTAGCGAGATTCGTGACCAGGGTTCTTGCGGCTCCTGTTGGGTAACCTAACTCCAGCTTTTTCAATCCTCCAAATTCACCACAGATATTGGCAATATTTGCTGCAGGCACTGTCGACAGCGGAAGTCGCCACTGATCGCATCTGTATTGCTTCGAACGGCAACAAGCAGACTCACATCTCTGCTGAAGACCTGTTGTCTTGCTGTACTTTCTCTTGTGGCTCTGGGTATTTAGAATGGCGATTTTACTAAAGCCCGTAAAGGTACCAAGACGAGTATCTGTCTGTAGGTGTGGTGGAGGCTATCCGGATTCCGCCTGGGACTATTACGTCAGCACGGGAATAGTTAGTGGCGGAAACTTCAACAGCAACGAGGGCTGTCGACCTTATACACTTCCTACTTGCGAGCACCACGTTATTGGACCCTTTGGTCCCTGTCCTGACGAAGACGAACCACTTCCTGCTTGCACCAAACAATGCATCAGCTCATTCGGTCGCTCGTACAAGAGCGACCTCCATTTCGGTAAGCTAGCTTCCGGCGAGTCTGTTCGAAGTTCAAAACTCGGTCTACAAAAACATGTTAGACCAACAACAGAGTCACATAATCGTTATTCTACTTCCGAGTTAGTGAGTGAGTTTGTTTGTTAGGTGCGGAAGCATATTCGGTTGGGAGGAGCGCGGAAAAGATCCAAGCGGAAATCATGATTCATGGACCAGTGGTAGCAGCCTTCAATGTCTTCGCCGACTTTTACACCTACCGTTCTGGTACTAAAGATGCACATACAGTTTCTTTGACGCACGTGATGACGGTTATTCGCTTGCTTCTAGGAGTATACCAGCAACAGCGCGGTGAGAGCTTGGGACAACATGCTGTAAAACTACTGGGATGGGGAGAGGAAAATGGTGTACCTTACTGGCTGGCTGCAAACTCGTGGAATCCGCACTGGGGCGAGCTTGGCTTCTTTCGCATTCTTCGAGGTTCAAATCACTGTGGCATTGAAAGTTCGATCACTGCTGGTTTACCGGACCTCTGAGACTGCTCTCGCACGCAATACCGACGAAATTAAATTAATTCCGCAAATTTCTCAACAACCAGGACAAAATACAGACGGGCAGGCTACAGAGTCGTTGAAGTCAGTTAAAAGAATTTAAAAACCGCTTTTAAGACTTTCGAATTAAAGTTAGTGTTCAGTCAGCGGTCCATTTTTCCCCGAACAGTTTCTGTACAGAGGAAGAACTGAGAAAATGAAGAAATCAATGTTGGCTGGTGTGACGTCAGTTTTTGCAGTAACGTCACAGCGACACTGCTGTATTGTTCAGCTGATCTGTCCCCTTGTCGTACTGTGCAATCAGATTCTGAACCGTTTGCACTGCAAGCAAAACAGACGCCTGTTTAGTTAGAGTTCGAACTGAAGAACCTCCAGGCGCTAGAACAGAACAAACTTCGATTTCGCATGGCGTCCAGTGCTTGTTGTGGCAAGTAGAAATGAGCAAGTTCCCAATCGAGCAAGTCCTCCAGCGCGGCAGCCAGCTTCACAGCTCTGCCTTTCTGCAATATCGTCTGAGTTCCTTGCCTGAAAAAACCCCTCAATAGGATCGGATCCAGGCTCTTTCGCAAGCTTACGAGCAGCTGCTTCCGGCAGCTAGAACAATCTTGTAATTTCGCGATGATACTCACTTATCCATTCGCACTGCGTGAAACTCTCGAGTCCTGCAGAAACAGCGAATGTGTATGGTATAAATTGAACTGTCGAAGTACATTGCACGTGAAAATGCACAGAAACGTTGACATCGTCGGTAGTAATAACCACCGTACTTCCTCAGTTTTTCCTTGTAAAGATCCGTTAGATTGTTTTTTCTAAAACAAGAAAGGAAATTTGTATGCGCGTTCATCACAGCGGAGTCTGCTGATCATGAACAGAGTGAGAGTGCCGGTGTTTCTCATGAACATACCTTTCAACCAGCCGTTTCATGGCGGCAATCGACAATCTTTCCTCATCCGCAGTTTTCTTGGCAGGTATCCTCTTGAGCAATTTCTCTAAATTTGCAACTTCCGTCTTTAGCTTCTCTTCTTGCTCGTCGAAGCCTCTGTTCGCTTGCACATTCTGTTCTTCCAACTCAGCCAGTTCCTGCTGAAGGGTAACGCGTTGCTCCGATCCGTAATGCTCCGTGGACTCAATTGCTGCACATTTCTCACGAAACAGTGGAAAAGCATTACACATCAAGGGAAGATCCAGAGCTGAGAAAGCACTGGGTGATCGGCTGGACTGCATTCCCGTACCTCCAGACATCTGTCTCGAAAACCCTTCACGTTACCTCATCCGGAAGAATGCCGATCTCAATCAGATGTTTGAGTTTTCTGAAGACAGGAATTTGCGGAAATCTGATCTTCCTGCTTGACATGATCTGCGTAGTCAGCTGATGATGTTATTTTGAGTCGCCGGTTGTAACTGTAGTACACACAACACAGTGTCTAAACTATGCACAGTCCTTCCATTCATAACGATGCTAAATTTACATGAATGTGCGGAACCGAATGTTGAGCTCAGAGGAAAAAGCTGCGTCAACATTTCAGCAGTATGAGTCTCAAGTTTGCACATCCTTGCAATGCGATCGATACAAGGCTTGGTCGCGAACGTAACTTCGATCCAAAAGAACGTGAAGGGTACAGCGTACAAAATAAACCTCTGAAATTACTTGTTCGGCGCGTTGCTCTTTGAGCTTTCGGAACTTTCAGTATTTCCGAATCAAGCTCAAAAGTCTTTCTTGCGAAGATACCGTGAGAGATGGTTCAAGATTCATATTCGGTCCAGCTAGACTTTGCAGGCTGAAGCGGGTTACGGCCTTTTGGCGCTTTTTATCGCATCCGAAGAGGCTGGAGAACTGTGTCCCGGCATGGTGCCGCAAGGTTGAGTTCAACAAGAGGTATACCACTGGGCTAATGGCGCAACCTGACAATGAAAAGACGAAAATCAGATAATATCAGTAATTCATACCGGCTAGATTATTTCGCCATAATCAAAGTTGATTGCGTAAATTGATTACGCCCAGGCCGAGGCACGCCTAGGCCTGGCGTGCTGAGCGTAATCGGTGGCACCTTAATTAACGTACCAAACCATTGCAGTAATTGAAGCCACTTGGACGTAGAAGACTGCGAATGAGCCAACATGGGCGCAGCAACGATACCAAAAATTGATGCCGGAAGGAAGCACAGGATGAAAATTAGGCAGGTAATACCGGCAATTTTGGACATACGGACCTCCGTCCGCATTTGGTGGACTCGTTGACGATAGTCTTGGGCACGTCGCATATTCGTATCAACCCGGTTTCTCCCTATAACTGAAAATCAAAAAGCAGACTTCAGCTACAGTATTAACATCTTTCACTTAATAGAACCTCAGTGAATGATCCCAGCCAGATCGTTGTCTCAAGTGGCACACGTCATCATCGTTATTGACCGAGTGCGTGGGCTATTTGGAAAAACGATCCGCGCGAATTCATTTGCCAAGCAGTTACTAAATTGGTAAACTTCAGATAAACGGGCAGAGCATGAGAACATAATTTAGGGTTTTCTACCTTGTACGGGATACTGTTGCACTCTCCGCTGCGACAGGTAGACTTTGTGGAACACGGCCATATAACACGGTACCATGAGTAGGAGAGGAATGATGCCGCTGATAAACTTGTAAGCGACCCTGTAGGCTTTAGAGTCCATCTTCACAAAAGCACAACGTCTGGCCGCGTCGGCGAACCCGTAAACGCCGCCCAGGTGGAAGAGCGGAAACGCCGAGATAACGACAGGTAGAACCCATGACACTCCGACTAAGAACCACGAAGAATTTTTGCGGTGCCCTAGTCGGTAAACCGAGTGCACCCTGTCCAACGCTGTCACGACATGACTGTTCGAGCAAGCACACAGGCACACCCAGTAAAAGAAGGACTCGAACTGACACAGTCCGTCGTTCTGGGGATAGCGGAAAATGTCGTTTTCGAAGGGTGTCAGAATGGTGTAAATTGCCATGGAGTTATGGATGCCGCATAAGAATAAAGTGGCGATAGACATGTTTACGAACATCAGGTTGGCCGTGGTCTTCTGGTGGAGACTATCATGCCAGATCGACCATAGTGAACCGCAGCTCCCCAGGGAACCGATCAAGGCTATCGGGATGGTTAAGAACGCCCGTATGGTCTCTTGAGGGTCACCGATTTGGATCAGCAAGTTAGAGTTAGTATTGTGGACATCGGTGCAGGGGACACTGGAATCATTCGACCTGAACATACAACCAGTTGTGTTATTCATCTTATCGTAAACTAAAATAATGCCAGACAGGGAAATCGACTAAAGGCTATCGGCGATTCGGCGATAGAAAAGCTTTGTGGAACTTTGATTCAGAAACTTTGTGCTCCCGCAAGGAGCCACGAAACCTTCCGTTGAATGATTCCCTGCGGCATGTTTGTCGAGGTTGTATGCTTTCTTACGTATGTACGTACGGTATTTAACGGGATCGAGACGCGGGCAGTTATGCGGTCGCGGACCCAGAAAAATGACCCAATTATGATTAGAAAATAGCTATTCAGGTTTGCGTGACTCGTTTGAGTAACCTTTCAGTGTTCAAGTCATGGGTTTGGATGTATACGAGGTAAAGGTTGTAAACGTAGCCACCCCGTACCGGGTTGTAAAGTTAGCCACGGCTGTAGCGTCTATCGCTTGATTGACTATTTGATTGTCAGTCTTGGCTTTTTAACATGAGATTTCAACGTTCTTCTAATTGCGGATCTCTTGGATTCTCTAACTCCTCGTGTTGACTGTGCTTGATACCATTCGACAACTCATTATTTTATTTGTCGATCTGTCCTTAAAAGTTTGGGATTGAGTAGTAGAGAGCAGGCGAACTTAGACGGCTAACTTTACAAACCCGGTATGGGGCGGCTAACTTTACAACCTCTCCCTCGTACGCAGAGTGCACCTCTAATTGCCGGAAAGGATCTGAGGAACCAGATTAGCGACGTCTGTCGGAGACTGTAACGTGCCGCCCACTAGTTACAGAAATGTGGCATATGATGCAAGGCGCTATCGAGGATGCAAAAAACGAAACAATTACTAGCCTAGTGAAGCAACGATGTTGAAAAGTTAGGATTTTAAAATTTTGAACTTTGAAGTTTCAAGTGACTTAATGACAGTCTGACAAAGCAGCAAATTATTTTTTGCAATTAGTAATATTGTTAGTCCCGTTGGTGAAAGTGACGTTGGTCAAGTGGATGTCGTGGCTCGGAGATGCCGGAGGAGGAAGCTGCTGGATCGGGCGAAGTCCATGGTTAAGCCCCGGAGGCACAACAAATGTCATGCAGGGACCCATACCGCCAGGATAACAGACTAGCCATGTACCGGCTCCCGCGGCCATAGTCGCTCCTGCAGTTTGTCCTCCGACGAGCCCACTGCAAAACAGAACAAGTAACAATCTCGTGACAATCATCATAACGTTATGTTTAAAGCTGTGGACTATCGAGCGTTAAACGAAAACTTCTTGAATTTTCGACACAGCGTACGAGCTTACAGCTGTTAAACAGACGACTGTAAACCCGAACTTGGGAACCTAAGGTTCTCAGTATTATTCCCAATGGGAGTAATAATACTTGGTAGACTGAAGATAAAGACTCTAAAGCGGATCCTGCGTACCGATGTCAACGAAATCTGTGGTACAAAAAGCGGATAGCTCACCTCTTATCGTTTCTAAACTGTCCCGGTTCATCTGGAGGTCGACGGACGGCATTGTTGATTGAATACCAGGAGACCTTCAAAGGCGCGGATAAAACCAAATTTCTGAAGATTATCATTAGCGAAAATCTCAATACCAACATTTCCGTCATTCCGCGCCGCATTTAATTTACTTTGTGATGATCTGAACGTCGAGAACCCATTGATAAGTGCTGGTAATTTTCAGATGGACTCACGCAAAATAGTGCGACGGTGCAAATCTATTCATCATTTTGGCAGAAAGCCATCTTATATACGGGCGACGGACCAGATTCTAATTGAGTTCGACACATTTGAATTCCCTGAAAAAAAGAATCTGGTCTCATTAACCACATTTTACACGAAGAATTAAAAAGACGAAGCCATCTGACACTTTCAGACACGTTTCCGGAGTTCTTTAACATCACCAGAGTCGAAGAAACACTATCTAGCCTAGTTCGGTCAATGATATTCTTGTCAGAGTCATCAGCCCGAGCTCTCTCATTTCGGTTCTTCACTTTTCGCGCTTGTCGTCGTGGTTGCCGTGTTCCTCCGATCTGAAACTTTGACAGGGATGCTGCTTGTACCGAAAGATGTCTTCTTTAACATTTAAAAGACCAAGGGGGTACCCCAGTTGCCTGGCGCACCCCAAAAGCCTTGCGGAATGCCTACTGTTGAACCTTTTCGTCTCAAATTTTCACGTTTGCTTTCGGAAACTTTGTCACTTCCAGTTAAGAAAGTCGTGAACTGGCTAGCAGCTTTCTGAAAATTTCGAGAGACTACTGTATTCCCCGATGTCTCCACGAAGCCCGATACCCATGGCGCCACCTATGAAACGTACATGACGTACGGCGGATAGGCGCGTCTGTATGGATGACGTACGTCCTGTAGGTGGCGCCACGAGTAACGGGGTTCGCAAAGATATCGGGGGAATACAGTATCTCGTTTTTGACCAGGTTGTGTCTTGAGTTGACAGACCAAATGTTTACTCAAGAGCTGGCTGACGGAAAGCCTCCTTAAAAGTTGGACACAGAGCTACTGCAGTGGTACCGTCTTAGACGCTACAGTATGTTCCATGCTGTGTGACCAGTGGTCAGAGCAAAAATAAAAAGGCCTGGCACTTCGGTTCACTTAGTGGCGCATTATACTCAAAAGTGCGAATCAACACTCGCAATCAGAGAGCTTAGTCATCGCGGCATACTGGAGCGGTCAATAAACTTTCATTTCCGAATCCTATAGTTCATTCCAGGATCGTCGGGGGATTTAGCTACCTGATGGGGTGTCTTTTTTCAAGATAATATTCAGTTTCCAAAAAGAAGAAAGACAAATCTAAACAAGGAAAAACACGTCAAAAGCTTACGGTATAGATTTTCCCCTTTTAACATCCAAAACAAAAAACACCTCATCAACCCCTTTCTGATCTTTAACAGTTGAAATAACACAAAAACAATTACCACGCTGAATGTCAATAGACTCGCGCTGCTTAAAAAATTGTAAAGAACGAGCCTCTCCAGTTATCTCAAGCATCTTTTTACCAACTGTCTCAAAAAGTTCCGTTGCTGAAGGTCCCCACGGTCCAAAGGTCTCCAGTCCGACTGGATAGAAGGAGAACTGCTGGCCGATGTCAACATACTTTGCCTTCTTCCTCTTTAGCTACCTAGCTCAGATTATAGAAGACACTCTCTTCTATAGTTTGGCCGGGTCGGTTTGACTATCGGCGCGTCGGGATAGGTATAATCCTCTCGTAAATTCAGCTAAACTGGCCGGATTCTAGGCTGAAACAGGAGAGAAATCACTTGAAGTAACTTACCGAAATACTGGCATCGGCTTTTGTAACGATGCGCAACAAGTGAATGGGAACTGAAAAGCCAAAAAACTGCGTTGGCCGGGAATCGAACCCGGGTCGCCCGCGTGGCAGGCGAGCATTCTACCACTGAACCACCAACGCTTGAACCGACACAATGTATTAAAACTTAATCCAACAATAAGTCTTAAACAGCAGACCGCTAGGCTTCTTTCTCGGCCACAAAGCTCACGGTTTTTGGCTGGCCGTACAATAATAGTGGTAAGGTCCTTACGCATCTGCGGACAACAACAGTAAAGTACTTCATCGTGTTTTTTGCTCGAACAGAGGAGAGATATCGATAGGTAGCTGTCCTGCAAATTCCATACGAGAACCTTGTGTTCATGTTAGGCAACATAACGAGTTATTGTATTCATTCGCGAATTTATCAAGTTAGGCTAAAATATCAAGAATGGAGAATCCGGTTTTCTTACAAACGTCTCCACTTCTACTCGATGCCTCGAATCGCTTTGATTGGATTGTGTCCTGCTGTCGGACCGGAGTAAACGCCGATTTTGGACCATCACATGCCACGCTGGATTGTGATCCAAGCTCAGACTGAGATTCCACCTTGATTTCGACCGGGGAACGTGTCACGCTTCGGTACAGATTTTCCTGGAGGTTGCTGAGGTAAAAGGGGTTGCACACCAGCGGAACTGACAGTGGCAAGAAGGACGAACTGTAGGGCAACGAAACCTGAGATTGCGAGGCTGTAGCTGGCTCCGGCTGTTTATCCATCAGGCCTTGACGACGTCTTCGTAAGGTCTCGTTCAAGTAGTGCTCGACCAGGTACGTGCTGGGATAACTTCCTGGTCCGTAGGGTGTGGACTGATGGGCGGCGGCTCGGAGCATTCTGTTGCGATAGCTGGCATGTGCAGGGCGGGAGACGGAGGACTGCGCCTGCTGCTTGAGCGCCCGGTGGAGTGTGCGTCGCTGTTGGAGGATCTCTTCCGCTGAGCGGAGCTTCGATATGCGCACTTCGTCGGCCAGTTTATCTCCTTGAGACGACGAAGGAGCTTGCTGCCTACAGGAAGATGTAAAGGGTTATGCTGGCCCGATATCTCATGCCGAAACGTAGTTTCCGGGCCACAAAACTAATACTTACGTCGTCGAAAAAGTGTCTGACTATGCATTTCCGCAAGGAGGTTACCCAAACTTTTGTCGATGAGGAAGTTCAGGTTCTTACCTTCTTAAAGCAACTTGGGCAGCCATAACCCTTTGCCGCTCCACAACCAGCAAACAACTGGCGCACTGACAATCGCGCCAGCGACAAAAACGCTTGTGACCTTTCAAGCACGATACCACTCCGTGATTTCTGCATCTGCAAAAACACACAACGGTTTACTTTGAATTACCTTATTTCTTCATCAGCTGGAACTCAGAAATGAACTTAGAAATAATTGCGCTAAGATCAGTTTTACCTTGCGCATTTCGGGGTTCGTAAATTCCGTCTGCTGGTGGCCGCTAACTTCCCGTTGAGCTTCCGGGTCGGGCTCTTGATGTCAGTATCCGACTCTGTTGAGCTTCCTCTGCAAGTGGACATGTCGGAAGAAGACTGAAGCGCGAGTAGTAGAATATAAGAGGCGAATGCAAAGAACAAAGCTGACAAGATTTAAAAGAACCAGTTGTTCGAACTTCTGAAAAGCGAGTTCGAAGACTATTCCTTGAAACATGCAACAATTTACACGAAAGAATAAAGTGGTGTATCCAACTGTTGCATGTTAGAGAACACCAGATGTACCCGGCTGTCGGCCTTACAAACGCTAAACCGGACACTTTTCTCATCTGTCAACTGATACCCGTGTCAGCTCCTTTCCTTCCTTGTATCTCCTGCATGTAGACGATTTGTGAACCGCCCTTCTTTGATCGCTGGGGAGGGGCCGTGATGGACTCCTTCCACTCTTGACAGCGTTGCCCCGAGTTCATACCGAGTTCCGCCTCTACACTAATTTAGAACTTCATGTAAACTCGGAGCTTGGGATCATGCCTCCACTACTCAAACTGCAACCTTTAGTACTCTACATAAATCAAGGGAAGATACGTAGAAAAACGCTTTTTTGCTGCAAGCAAAAAAGCAGTGCGGGACCGTTTAAGCGGACCGGTGTGATAAATCGAATATCAGGACAATTAGTCATTTCTGCGTGGTCGGAAGTCGGAACTGGTTATTCCGTTCAATAATCGTGACAGTTTTCGAAACATGATCGTAGAACTTTGACGCATTAGCTGTTGTTTTTCAGTCTTCGAATTTGAGCGGTGTTCAAACCCAGTCAAAAAACCCAGTCAAGGTAAAGGTATATTCATAACGCAGCAAAGTTGTCCAGCTGCAGTTTTTATGGCCAAAGGAACATTCCTGATTTGTTGGGAGATTCAACCACATCTAGTAAAGATGGCTGCGAGCATGAGACGGGACATATTTGCTATTGGTACTCACCAGGATATGTCTCCTCACGACTCACTGTAACCTAAACTCCATACTTTATGTGCCCAAGAAAACAAGCGGGATGGGTGTGTAACCCAATCTCTCGGCTGTCATATTTTGGTCACAAGCACTCTCATATGCATCTCTCTTTCGCAATCGGTTCTTCCTCAACAGAAGAAAAAGCCCACGTGTCCACCAAGTCATTCCAACTTGACACTCTCAGTCATAACAAGCCCTGCGAAGAACCCTGTGTAGGTCGCCGACAAACTGGAGCCATTTTAGGTCGCTTAAGTGTCATATCCTTCGACGTGTAAATAGTTTAACACTTTCAGCAGGATCGTTTTCATGTTTGCAGAATACTACCGTCCTCTTTGTGTGTACAAGAATTCTATTGGCTGGTACCGTGTTCGGAGGCTGGTCCAACCAATAGGCAATTTTCGAAATTTCAAAATTCGGATAATTGGCAGGCCATGAACGCCAAATATCAAGAGGGAGAACTGGTTGTCTTGATTTTCTTCTGACCGCACTGATGACTACAAAATTTATCCCAGGCTCGGCTTCGATAGATAAGACTGTCCCCAGTGCTCCAGTGTTTTTCTAAGCGAATACCGTGCACGTGTCTCGCGCGAAGAGACGAAAGACCAGATTTCACCAAAACCACCCGAAACTGTAGAAAAAATTTCCAGCGTGCTGGGGTTTTGCTGACCGCTGGTCATTAGTGTTGCTTTGGTGAGAAAACCGAGGTACATGCAAACAAAAAGACCCAGAACCGAAAGACCAAGAGCTAAAACTGGGAGGTGAATAAAACTGAGTGACTGTATACACGAAGAGGACGGTCGTACGCAGAGTGTTAAACAAAATAACACTTCTGCGGTGTCAGTAATGTTAGGACCATCCGAAAAGTCACACGGCCGATCTGTCATTTCGTTATTTTTATTGCTAACGAATGTGTCGCGACGATTCGTGTGTTTGGAACCGACATGATATTACGCCCGTCAAGATATGTTTATTTTACCAGCGAAAAATAACACTCAGCGTCTTGGTTCACGTTTCGTCGTCTTCTCCATACTTTCTTCATTGAATTTGGATGCCGTAATAAACCTGGAAGCTTAGCGACCGCACTCGACCAGATCGCTTATCCCAGTGGCGAACGATTCAAGACAATGACACTGAAAGAGTTCGCCACTTTGAGGAAACAGCTTGGCAAAGTCGCTTCTGGAAGTGGCGCTCTATGCCAGCAAATAGCACTGAAACTCGCGCCACTCGAGATGACAAATCTAGTTTGATTCATATGCCCATTTTATGCTTTGGACCTCAGAGTGAGAAAGTGCGACAAGTGTGTCGAGTTCTTCCACCTGCTTCGCGCTTCCCAGCATGGCGTGAGATTTGCCCTCATAAAACTGAAAGTCGATGTAATATATCATACTGAATTCAAGGAGCCGAAATGGAGCGATGACATGATGTCGTTTACCAACTGTGTCCTCTCCTGTCAATTCTTTCCTGTGGGATACATATTCCCACTTTTACGGCTCATTGCCGGCACAGCACTTAATCTTCCGGCCTGTGGCCTGTGAAGATTATTGACAAGAGAACATGACAATTTCTTCCGTGGATCAGGTTCCCTGGCCACGATGTCCACCAGCTGTGGCTTGCTCACACCATCGCCGTTCTCACGTTCATCTGATAACTCAATCGCCATTTTACGCCCTGCAAAGAGCGTACACCGATATGTCAATTAGAGTGAGAACAAGATCACCACAAATTGATCGACAATCGAACTAACGTTGCAGAATAATATAGGGAAAGGGTGCGGCTGTGAGTTTTCCTCCATACTTCCTGGTCGATTCAAAAACGTGTAGCAGAAAGTTATGCATGCGTTTTTCTCCTCTATTCAACTTGTGTGGTTTCCGCGTTTTTCAGTTGAACGAAAATTGGGGGCCACGACATAAAGTTTGCAAGATCGTTTTCCCCATTGGCGTACGCCCTGTGCACAACACACTGAGAATGTGCGCTGCTTGGGAGCACAGTCAAACTCGTCAAGTTCCCCTTCCCAAGTGGCGCAAGCTTCCGGGAAGTAATACTGTAAGCGTGCGCCACTTGGAAAATACCTTGTTGATTTTTTCTGGCCGAGCTTACAGCTATGGGTATGCAGCTGAAGATCTAAGGAAGCACATTTCTCGCCATGAAGAGTTATGTTAGCATGAGGTCGTAATGCGGGCGAGATGTGAGGAAGTTGTTGGAAGATTAAATGACAATTATGTGCGATGGGGCACATGTGTTACTTGTGGCATTTGTGGGCAAATCGCACTGGAGGCTAAAAGGGTGTCAAATAAATCAGTAGCATTATCGGGGCAGTTCCGCTAGCGGAACGATGATGCCGAGGAATAATGAGAGAGATACGTCTCGTTACAAAGTCAAGTCATCGTAAGGCGGAAGAATGCGTACATGGGAGGTCATCTCCAGTATCACTCTTCTCCTTCCAGCAAACGTAACCATAAAATTCAACCCTCAAAATGACGACAGATGAACGAGCGAAAAAAGACGAGCAGTCATGTTGCGAAAGACGATCATCAACACGGAAAGTGTAACTTGGTAGGCTCAGCTCACTTTCCAACAGTAATAAACACAAAGCGAAACAGAAGCGATGTTTATTATGCCTCGAAGGAAAACATGGCTGTAATGGGCACTTTACGCCGGGGAAAAATGTCGCATTCCAGCCGCAACATCAAGCCACATAGAGAATGTTTCGCGAGGACTTGACCATACAAACAGCAGGACCTGAAGCCACACTGATCGTTCGCCAGATCGACCTTCGAGACATCCCGAAAGCGCCACTATTTGGCCATGGGGCGTCGACATATGGAATTCACCCACATCGTTTTCTGAAGTGACGCACACTCACAGCCAGTAACAACGAAATCGTGCGCCAATTGAACTGACACCATACTCAGTTTCCAAGTGGCGCATCCTCGCAGACAACATCAACGAAGACGTGCGCCGCTTCAGATAGGAATCTGGATGAATTTATTTGCCTACTTCTCCTTTTTCGTTGACCTTCAAGCTAAATAACGAACCGAAGAGAAAGAATCGGCCAGCTTCTAGCTGAAACCGAACGGATGACTTGATCTTAAGTTCCACGGTGGAAGACCGGCCAGACGAGTCCGAGACTGCTTGAAGTACTTCACCTGGTTCTTCGTTCCGCTTTCGTTTGCATACAGCCTTGGCAGAACCCTGATCGAGAGACTGTACTACACAGTACCATATTCGTGACTGATCTTAGCAGAGCCCGGGGGTGATGGTGTAACGGGCACTTTGCTGTCAAGCAGCCATGGAGGAATGCCACATTCGAGACATTCCACATCAGGCCACAAGGACGATAACTCACGACGATCTGTTGATCCACACAGCAGGACGTCCAGCTCCTGCACCTCCCTGTCTTCCGGAGCTATGCAAGAAGTTAGAAAAAGAGAAGGGGAGATCTGTTGGAGGAAACTGTAGAGGCAAGTCGTGGAGGGTCACACTTCCTTCTCTTCGCTTCGACAGACAAGATTGAGCGCAGCGATACTGTCGTCACTTTATTCAGTCGTTTCGGGCACGAAATTGCTTCTGCTTCGCTCTCGACAGTAAAACTAATCATGATCGTGTCTACCCATCATTCCACAAACAGGAAGTATCGAGAATACAATCACGTGCATAGCGCTAATACAATATAGAAACTGCCGAATTTTTGCCGATCACCCGTGTAATCGTCCTAGGCAAGGCGACATCGACGTGTGGTAGTCGTAATGCACATTATCCGAAACATATCAGCACTTATCCCCCATTCAATTTATCACATACTTTTTTCCGAAGCCGCGGAATTAAGCATACAACACGAGCCTTTGGGGTAAAAAACATGCTGCTCCAAAGTCAAAAATCGACAAAGCTGCATTAAATTCTTGGAACTTGAAAAAACACCTCAGCGATAAAACGTCAACTATATCACGCATCCATTCAATAAACAGTAAAAACTTTCTTCAAAAGAGTGCGTAATACTTCCGCCATGTCACCGACAATTAAACATGGAATCAAAACAAAATCAATGCCATCTCTTTATCTTATACAAAAGTACCAAGTCGGTGCTTTGATTCCTCCAGTGGAAATGCTTCACGGTCCTTAAATCCAGCCCCGGATCCAATTTCTAAACCACCAAACTTTTCGTTCTTACTCTCCCAAGTTTTGAGCTTGGCAAGCGAGCTCGACTAATTGCTTTTCTGAAATAGTGCGCCACTTGGAAAACTCGACAAACATGCTTTCAAAGTGGCTCACGCTAATCGTGTTACTGACTGACGGGGTGCGCCACTTGGGAAAACAATCTTATCGATTTTGTTTTCCCGTTTTGACTCTTCGCGCCTACTGCAGATTTTGTTTACCTGTTCTCCGCAGTACATTTCAATCATGTCTTCCAGTTCTTCCACTGTCGGTTGGTACTCCGCAGCACTATTTTGTGGTGTAGGAGACCGCTTGTCGCCCTGGGAGGCAAGACCATTGCTTCCTCGTTCGCTGGGTGCCATGACGGTAGCTGGCCGGACTATCCGGTCGTAGACGTGCTCGATCACTTTCCTTATCTGTATCAGCTCACTCGCTGACAACCTTTCCCTAAATCCACCCACAAGGACACTCATTACCATAGTCAATACTCAAAGAATTCTCACACAATTACCTGCGAGCTTCCCGAGCTTGCAACAGCCCATACTGAACCAAGCTGAAAGTCATCTTGTTGAACGGAGCTTCTTTGCCCTGAAAGTAGAAATCAACATATCATGCAATGATATTCAAAATAATGAAAAAATAATCCAGAAATTCTAGGAATACTTTCAATGAGCTGGGATACAGGCAAATAAACTCGACAAGATCAATTTCCCAATTGGCGCACGCTTCCGGCCAATAACAATGAGAGCTTGCGCCACTCGAGCAATCTCGTGGGCAACATTCCTTTCATAAGTGCCGCGCAGCTCCAGCTGATAGCACTGAAACGCGCGCCACTTGTGGAACGATTCTGACGGTTTTATTTGTCGAGCTTCCAGTTGATGAATCTTCTGTGCATACTTTGAAACCAAGGAATTTGCAAATATCGCGACCAAAATTTTGAGATGGGGTTTTTCGGGCGGACTTACTTCGACAACGATCTCGTAGACCCACTGAGGAACGTTCTCTTTGAGGAGGATATTTTCGATTTCGCCGCTGGCGTCTCTGGTGTGCATACGAAAGAGCGTCCGTCCATTGACTTCGCTGAATATCACAGGCGTATGCTCAGGAACGTGAAAGTAGGGTCGCCGAGTCAGGGCATGGGCACCATCACCCCCGCCGTTCATTATGGTACCATTCTCGTTCATGCCACCATTCTGCATGGCGTTCTCGTAGTGCGCGGTTTGGTTGAAACTTGCCAGCGGCCAGAACTCAAGGAGGGACTCCAACATCATCTTGCCGAAATTTGCCGTCGCTAAAATCCACAGAACGGTAACAGATTATATCTAAAGTTAGAAATTCCGTAAAACCCTGACCATTTTATTCTGTACAGTGTCAATCCAACGAATTTTTCTCAAGTCTTTTGGAAATTATTTTCCATATTATTTTCGATCAGGTAATTCTCCATTTTTCCCATTTTTTACGATGTTTCTGAATTTTTGCTATTGACAATAAACGTTTACGGTAGTATTCATGATTTATTTCGTTCATCAGATGACGGTGGAAGATATTTGTGGATAGTTTGTGCGTTTGAGAATGGGCTGAAATGTGAGAGGGAAGCTTGCTTACGCCATCTGATGTTTCCGCCTTCGGCGGCTTCCATATCCCGTCCAGCGACCCACGCCGCTAAGGCGTCATGTTCGTCCAAGTGTACGGACAACATGGCAGTCGTTACGTCCACGCTGAACCAGTTCGGAATGAAGACCATCTTGTTGCGCTTCTTAACTTCCTCGTCCAGGTCCACTTGGCCTATATTCTCCACCTTCCTTGCCTACGAAACAAAACTCTACTGTCATGCAAATCTCCAGATTTCAACTACCGAAAAACAAAATGTTTCAGTCAGTTCTCCATTCCAGCCACCCTGAACTTTTAAACCGAATCTAATGCGTCTGCAGATGAGCGTTTTTTTTCTAAGTTTTCTTCAGACCATCTCGAACCATTCCCTCGACGCTTTTTTCCGAACAATTTCCTACAAACCTACCGTCAGCACGTCCCAGACAGCGCCATTGCCTTCCGTGTCTTTGGTCAGAATGAAACGTTTGTCGTTCAACACTCGATACTGTCGGATGCTGGGAGCTCCCGGAATGACCAAGTCGGCGGTAGTTGAAAGAGGGTCCGCAGATCCACTGCCGTCCATGTCCACCGGTGGTTGTGTGTCGATTCCCCGAAGCGACTGCAAACACAAGCCACACACTAAAAGCTCCTTTAACGATTCTCGGCAAGTGATTAACGAGGTGACGGTTACATAGTTTCGAATGTCAGAATGCGTCGTGGACAGCCAAATACTGCTTTCATCCGGTACCAGTTCCAACCTTAATACCGGCGCACTCTCCTCGCAGATCAAGACCGATGACTCTGAATCCCTCAAACTGGTTCGGAGAACTTTCCGGTCTCGACCGGCTGAATACACGCATGTGAACGAATCATTCGCCTACAAGGAATACGTGGTGAACTTTCCGCAAACATACGATTACTAACTGTTACTCGGTAAAAGCTCGGCAAGCAAACTTGGCAAAAAATGCTTTCCCAAGTGGCGCACGTTCTCGGTGTCGCTACCTGGAAGCGTGCGCCAGTTGGGGCGACGACGTAGTTGAGTTTGTATGCCCTGCTCCTAAACACGGGCGACACGGGTTTAACCTGACGGTTATACAACGCGTCTTATGCTTTACTGGTGGTTATTGTCACCGTTGACCAATGTTATGAATCAGGCGACCACCAGTAGGGCAGCATAAGACGCTTAATCTTCTTTACAGGAAGGAAAGATCCTTACTTGTATCGTCCAGACGCCTTCAGAATGGTTTCTGAACGTCTGTACACACTGCTGCTGGCCCAAAGACCACAACCGGATAGTGCCATCACTGCTGGCGGAAAGACATTGGGTACCATCACGATTCAGGACGATCGAGCGAACATTCTCTGTATGGCCTTTTAGTTTCATCAACTTCTGACAACTGCGGGGATCCCATACCCTCAAAACCTTCTCCGTCGATCCTATAGAAAGTCTCGTTCGTAACTCCTAATTTCTCAAGGGATCGATGCGCGGAAATCTTACCTGATACTATCACAGTTCCCGGAGGATTCATGGCGATGCTATAGATCGAGTCCTTGTTGCCGGTCAAGGATGAAGCTGTGAGATTAGTGCGAAAGTTAAAAACTAGTATGAAAGTTAGTGAAACTCGGAGAGTGATTTCTCACTGGTGACGGTGTTGTTGGACGCCGTTAACGCAGTCAGCGTGTTGACGTCCCACAGGAATATGGCCCGATCGAAGCCGGCGCTGGCGACGTGCTCCTTGTCTTTGGCGTAGGCTAGCGCTTTAACATAGTCTTTATGCGTGCGCAACGTCGACATGCAAAAGCCTTTTTGGGCATTCCATACTTTGACGGTGGTATCACTCGACGCTGAAATCACTGCAAGCAAACAACTTCGTTCTAACTTCTAAGTGCAGCACTTCCATTCGACATACGACTTGGTAAAAAACTTACAATGTCGACCTCCGCAACATAGAACGATATCGTTCACCCAATCCGTATGATGTTCCATCGTTTGGATCCAGTGCGCCTGCGGAGAAAGCAAGCAATGCCATTAAATTCAACAACCAGAAGTTTGCAGAGCGAGCAACACCGAACTAGCGGATGACGTAATGAAACAACAGAAAACTCCATGGGTGATGTGCGGTCACTGTACCGTTCGTGGCGTCAGTGGACCAAGTTACACAAACTTACTCTGTTATTCCGAATGCTCCATATGCGAATGAAGGAGTCTCTTCCTGCCGTGTACAGCCTGTTGTAAACCGGATCGTATTGCATGGCGTTAACGCCAGCCCTGTGCCGCCGTTCTTCTTCATCTCGAATGACAAATGATACCTTGCAAGTCGAAAATCTCATAAGTTAAGCGATATTAACAGCAATCTGCGACATCCTCCATCAATAATCAACAATCAATAAGCAAATGTCTTCTCCTTCTTACCTGAACGCGACGCTTCGCCTGAGTTCCATTCACTTTCGTATGCATATTCGCCATGTCTCATACGAAACGTCGAGAAACGTTCTCTTCCTGCATCTCATCCGTCAAGCAGTCGAACAGGATAATACTTTAGCACGCCCAAAACTGGTGGAGCGAGTCAGTCAGCGCGCGCGCGCAAGGTGAGGTGCGGGAACAACCCTGGCCTCCGCTGTCGCTGAATGATCCCTGGGTCCTGTTTCGTCGCTCTCCGTTCCACCGCTGATTTTCGTAGGATATCCCTCCTGCAGAATAAATGTCGGAAGCTGAAAGGTGGGGAGGGGAAGCAATCGATGATGCCAGGACCCAGGCAATATTTTGAACTCCGAAAAAGATAAGACCGCGCTTGTTTTACGGGCGGCGCTCCTTCTGTTCCTTGATGGCGAGCTGTGACTGGCATTCTGGTCTGAGAGAGATCGTGGCATTGATTGGAACCGGAAGTTGATTTGATTGTTTCTGCTGGTGCCTGAACGTCACTTTTGTTTTCTGGTGTTTCTCTTTCAGCACCAGATACATTCTTGCTGAACAACTCCCCTTTGCATCCGTGTCTTTGATGCGGAATTGAAAGTGGGCAACCGGATATTCAGAGGTAGGATCTGGCAGATCAGAGAAGTACATAAATAATGGTTTACATTCTATCAACCCCGTTGACTTTTTCAGGAAAATGGCTGGAGGTGGAAGTGTGATGGAGCCCGTTAAATGGGCGAAACTTGCAAGATGGACCATCAGAGAATTCAAGATGCTACCTTACTTAGGAGCAGTTATAGTGATCGCTTACTGGCATAACAACAAAACTAAAGAAACCATGACGATGTACCGAGGGAAAAGCAAGATGTTTGGACCCATTACACCACCTGGCAAACCCGCCTGGTGAGCCTCTCCCTTTCTCTCGCAGGGCCGCAAATGTCCAGCTGTCACTTCCTGGCTCTGTACTGTGGGCTAAGGTGTTTTTGTGTTTGATTTTCTTTATCGTGTGTGGAAGTTTTGATAAATTCGACTGTGTAGCTTGCAGCGGCGATCGATACAAGTGTTATTCTTGAATGTGGCGTAATACGTCATAGCAGTGCAATTACGACATGCGCGCACACTTTTGGGTCACCGATAAAGCATGGCGAGCCGAGAGCATTAAAGTTTTGTATCCACCGAACGGAAAACGATATCAATACCGATAAAGAATTTAGATTAATCTGGCGAATGAACATTGAGCTTGGCGAGTCACCAAATCTTAGAGCTAGAGAACCTTCTTAGTTACACAAAGGAAATCAAAAGAGTCAACAAGACAGAAATGCAACGAGTGCCTTACGTTAGAGAGCATGCAACAGAGAGCCAGACTTCCGACAATGAAATTTAATGTGAGTAACGATAAGGGTATACGTAGGTACTGAGACCAATGGGATACTCCATGAAGTTTCTCTTCGTTATATTACGACGTGGCTAACGACGTTCACTTTCGCGTCAGTCAGTGCCAATATGCGAAACCGTCTCCAGGGTCGACAAATCCTGGTCGCACTGCCGCAGTCTCCGGAAGAGAAGACAACCTCCGGCTCTTTATACCTCCTCTCCGGCGAGAACAGCAGTGTATAATGGAGCTTCCTTCCATGCACCCCGTTATCCACGCCACCATCATCCTTATCCTCCTACAAATGCAACGATACGGTGCTGCCCGAGTCGTGCATCAGGGCGTTCTCCTTACCTTGGTCGACAACGGAGTGAACAGCGCCTGGACACACACGTCCGGTCGATGTCGAACTTGTGCTATGGCTGTCGACTGATAATCTTGTCGGATTGAGGGACATAACGTCGAAGTGGTAGCTCGCGTGGCAAAGTGCGATAAAACGGAGCCAGGTCTCCGGGCAGTTGATCATGTCTGGCTCGATGAATAGCGAGATGGTCTGTCACCAAATTCGATAAGGATCCACCGTTAAGGTTATACGGTAAGCAGGTGAACTTCGACAGTTTCTCGAGCGCTCCTGATACCGCGTGGTACTGCGGAGATAACACTACGTACCAGCGGCGGAAGGATCCGGTCGGACTTCTCCTGAGAACTTCAGTTCGAATATCTGTGAAACTTCTTTCGAAGCGAAGATTCGATCCTGCTAAATTAAACCAACTTGACAAATCCAAAAAATAAAACGATAACCCTGTGGTTTCGTTAAAGCTCTGCTGGAACTAGAAATGAACTAGTCTAGCTTCACAGGATGCAACTTGTCTGCTTCCGTCTGTGCGGTTTGCCGTTTTTCTACGGTTGTTCTGAGCACAAATGCGCTCCGTTGTCGTTGTGCGCATTCTAGTACAGTCCGGTGACTCCGCACGCTCGAAATCTGGACGAAATTTTCCGATTTCATAAGAGAAAAACCATACGAAGTTAACCGTACTGCTCGCCATGCCCACACAGCCGGTTATCTGCACCTTGATTAGTTGATTACACGAGTTACAACATGGTGTAATGTGTGTGTTATGTAATATTGGGCCTTGGTTTAGTATGCGGCGTGGTGAATGTATGGCGGGCATCAAACTGAAACTGGAAAATTTCGACCAGATTTCGAGCGACCGGACTGTACGTCCGTCTCGTTCCACCAGAAGTTTCGAACGGAGATAGAGTTCGTCCGTGTACAGAAATTCTACGAGAACGCTGAAGACGAATTTGGAGAAATTCCCAGTGACCTTACCCTTCAACTTGGGAACAGCAACTGAACCACAGAACATGGCGTAATATACCTCGCTGCCAATTGCCAAGAAAATCCTACAGTACATTACACGTGTATAGGAAAAAAAGGCGCACGGTTGAATCAGATATACAATGGACACTATTCCGTGTTTGGGGACTCGTAACTGTCGGGACCCGAATCGTTAACAGCTAGGCTTCCTCACGTGTGAGCAGGGATCGTATCCAGCTTACCGTCGCTAACGAATTCCAGGACGATGTCAACTGGTACAGGTAGTTTCTGCAGCAGATATTCCGCAGGGTTCTGAACCCTCCTGGCCTCACCTAATCACCTTGCCATCCCCAATCACGTTTTTTTAACTTCGAATGCCTCAGGTAGCTCTCCCAACATCCGCAAAGAACACAAACCTTTCGCAAATGATAACTGGAACCTGTCAATGGAAGTTACATGGTAATTCGGTATTTTAAGTTCCTTCCAGTGGCACTGCGCAAGTAAGAACATGGACCGGTATCAGAATACTCATAGGGCAGAGTTTCGGTCCTTCACGACAGGGCTGAGCAGTTATGCCATCCTCACATCTCCGTTTCGTTTTCGTTATTAACCAAAATTTTTTACCGTTTCAGTTTCGTTATGAAATTTTGGGAACCGTTATTCGTTATAAACCGTTATAACAAAACATTGTATATATTTATCTGTTTTCGACAGACTTGCTTTTGATGTTAGAATCTAAGAGCTCTTGATTAATGTTACAGAAGAGAAGCATCTCAAAATTCGAGTCGTTAGTACTGAGTCTAATTTCACTAAGAAGCCTCCCGGAAATGCTGAAAATGCGTTCAATACCAGCGGTCGTCGCTGGAGCACACAGAATCTGCTTCGGAATGACTACCAGACGCTTAAAAATATCTTGCGTTCCCTTCAAACGGTAGAAGTCCAGCGGGTTCTCGCCAGTCCAGTCATTATTCAGGAACAACTCGTACTCGGCCTCGACGGTAATCGTCGAACTTCGCGAGTGCTTGACCGCAGGAACGTCGTCCTCCATGAAACTGAAGAGCTCCGACTTCTTTCCTTCGCTTAAAAAACCCCATGCACTGACGGCTAATTGCAGTTAATTGCGCACAAACCTGGACTTCCTGGTATCGGGGAGGGCTATGTCGTCGCGGCCTTCCTCGAGCCTGACGTCCCGCATCATTCTCAAGATCAGAGCTCTAGTACGACTCTCAGTTTCTTTGGGCTTCTTGGAGCCCCGACTGAAACACAGCTTAATCGTGGGATCCAGAAACGCAGCAGCCAAATACATCCTCAAGCTTATCAAAGCGCTCTTCCAAAAGTGCGAGGAGCTCCAAGCTGTATTTTTCCAACAGCATACATTCTCCGCTAGCTATCATGTTGGTCAGCTGTATTGGAAGACCGAAAAGAATTGGCAAAACGTTGCAGATCGCTGGAATGTGATGACGCTGAAGCTTCATGAATGCGTCTTGAAAAAGGCTTCGTTATCTTGACGAACTGTTTGAGAACAACTTCATGGTCTGGAGACAATCGGTATTTCTTGTCAAGGCCTACTTTGTCCCAGTCGAGCTGCAAGGCATGTTCGGCCATAATGAAGTTACTGTTCCAGCGAGTTGCACATCGCGCTTTGAGGGCCTTGCCAAACTCTTCTTCCACCTTCTCGGTCATCCCCACTGAATGTCTAACGCTTGACACAACGGATGCGAGGGCTTCTACCGCTTTATGGACTACTGCACAGCGCGCCACTGGTTTCTTCAGGACTAGCTGCAGAGAGTGTGCGACACAACGGACCTGAAAACAGAAGTCTTACAGAACTGAGTGAGAGGACTTACTCGGTTTTATGCAAATAGAGCGTTTACCAGTATTTTTCTGTCGGGTACAAGGCAGTACTTCTGAAACATCAGATCAGCAACTTCATTAGCCAAGCCACTTTCTGTATTCAGTTCTTCTGGGTCGACAGGCTCCAAATCCAGTTCATCGTCCGACGCAATCTCGCTCTCATCGTCTGGCTCTATTTGCGTGTCGGACCCTTCTTCATCTAGACGAAGAGCATTAGCATGATTAGTATCATAGCTATCACGCAAATGAAAAGATGAGTTTCATCCAAAAAATTGTACCTGTTTTGTTCGACGCTCCGGAAAATTCATAAAACTGAGGGAACCAGTCTTTGAAAGCGGCGACGATGTTACTTCCGTTATCAGTTCCAACATAGAACACCTTGTGCAGGAGGTTGAAATCTGCGATCACCTCAACTGCCAGGTTGAGGATCTCTTCAGCAGTGTGAGAGCGTTTAAACCTCGGGCATGCGAGGAGAAGGTTTCGCAGTCTGAACTTCTCGTTTACGAAGTGCACACTAATTCCCATGTTACCGCGCATCCGCTTGCTGCTCCAGATGTCCAGGTTGAAGGCGACGGCTACGGCCTTCGTCAGCAAACTCTGAAGCTTCTCTTTAATCTTTCTGTGTTGTCTATGTAAGAGGGTTCTGACAATCCTGTGTCGTTTGGGCCACTAAAAAACAAAACGAATATCCAGTAATACAATCAAACCTCAACAAGCGCCTCTCGCCACACTCTTTTTTATCTGCAGTATAGTTTAAAGTTTACCTGTAGCCCAGCATCGCCCACCTTGATTGCTCTGTCGAAAGACGAGTGGCCAAGCACTGTTGGAGCTATCAAAGTCTCGATTGAATCCGCGCTACGGCCTCATCCAGCCATATTTGCTTAGGGTGTTTCCGGCCGAGACGCTTTTTCTTCATGTCCACCACGTAGTCGTCTAGCGTTGAGTCGGGCTTCGCTGTCTTCGGTCCTCCTTCTTTCAAGAAGTTGCTGACATCCTAAACATGAATTATTAGCAGCTGAGCAGCCCGAAATGACAGCGCATTCATTACAAAAATTTGTCATAAATATTTACCTTGTCCTTGCCGTGTAACTTCAGGACATGTGTTTTGAAGTTGCTGTATCCGTCTTAAGCCGATATTTTCTTCTCACTCTTCGGCTTTCCCTTCTTGCACAGTTTACAGTGACCATAATTGATGACGACGATCTTGCTGTTCTTCGATTCTTTGGCTGAGGTAGGCGAAGTGAAGAAAGCTTTGTAGAAGTCTTTGGCTTTCCGGTCGTTCTTCTTTCGTGTCGGATCCGACGGCTGACCATCATCTTCTTCCAAGTCGATCTCCATCGACGTTACAGAGCTGTCCGTCATTCTAGCTGTGCTTCAAATGCAAGACGACTCACTCCTGGGGTTTCGTAATAACAAAAAAGGCGGAGAAGCTTCCGAATTGACATACGAATGCAGAAATAACTAAACCTATGTGGGCGGATCAACACGCAGGGCGCTGTAGCATTGACACAGTTAGCTGCTTACCATAGAGGGCATACGGCAGTTGCTGATTATTGCAAGTCAGTGCGTCCAAGTTAAGCTCACGCGTTTCACTAGCGTTCAGAGTACGCGAGAATCTTTACTTATGCGCAAGAATCTTCAAACACTTAGATTCATTTCTGTCCAGTCAAAAGTGAGAATAGGTGGAAGATCAGGACGGGAGAAATTCCAGAATGGAAGTCGTTCGGGAATTCGTTCGGTATTAGTGAACACGCTCTCTGCAGAGGGCACAACAAGCTGGGCCATCTAAACCACATATGCGCCCAACCGAGCAAGAACACGCATTTCCAAACGTGTGCCCAAGGCTGATGATGACGTAACACTACCGTTTTCGTCCCAAATCGGAACGGTTAAAACTTTGTCCACTTCCACGCGAAAACGCTTTGCTTTACAAAATTCGTTTACCTGTGAACTACCAATGAAGGCTGCCCTTCTTTCTGCTCAATCTTGCATGATCTCCCTTGCCGCTTAGTGATCTTTGCGGAAAGGTTTTCCACCGACTTGAGTTCTGCTCCTTCTGAAGGGCTAGTGAAGGCTATCATCCGTTCCAATTCACCCGATACTCATGAGAAAGCCGTGGCGAGAAGTCATGTCACCGTGAAGTTACTCCCTCCTGCTACCTCTGTTCAGAGTGGTTGGACTGAAACCACCCAGGTATTGAACTGTAAGTCGAAAACACTTCTTGATTCTGAGAGCCGACAGAAGGAATGGTATAGCGCAGAGGAAAGTTAGGCTGGTTTAATCATCCGGTGTCTCATCTTCCGGTGGCGCATGACGTCATCGGAAGTGTAAGTACCAAACCGAAAGCGGTTGTGGGAACTAGTTACCTCTTCCATCGATAGCTCTAAAAATCACGAATGAACTTTCGTTTAGGTTTTGAGGGTGAAACTAGCGAAATCTCCCACGCTTCAGGAACATATAGCGATGTGAAGCACAGTCGTCGTGCGCCACTTGGGAAGATCTATCGCAACATCGCTATATGAGTGATATGTGACTTCGAAAATAGAAACAAGGTGCTCAAGCGGTAGATGGACATTGGCTTCCACCTTGGTTCCTACAGAAAATCAGAAGGGCTAAAACTTAGTCCACTCTTCCTCGGTCGCCTTATGGCGGTAAACGGGGTCAGCTGATTTCAACCCAGCCAGGACGCCAACACTGCCACCTGCAGGACTTGACTGGACAAAGTATTTTCGTGGCCAGAGTAGGGCCTCGCTCCTCGTACTCGTAACCGAACTAAGCACAGAGCCAGCCGTTGGTCAATACCATCATTATTGTGTACGAGGTAAACAGCTGGTTGCACCGGAAGTACCAATCAAAGCCTTTGATTGTACCGCCTTACGACCCCGCCCGGATTGTCGATTGATTGATTTGCAAGTTATACAACAATACTTCGGCAATGGTAGCTACGGCCTTGCTCCGCCCCTTTCGTGCCGTGTAACTACATTTTGCTTTCCGGAGCTCCCCTTATTTTCGAAAACTAGCGTAATCGGAGTTACGGTTGGCTAGCATTGGGAAGCATGGTGGCTGCCCAACTATTCAAAGTTCTTATCAGCTGCTGCGCTTACGTTGCAACTCCTCTTAGCTACAGTGGGACTTTCATCTGGCGATAGCAACTTAATCTCTGTTGATTTGTTGATGGAAGTGTAGCAGAGATTGTGTAGAGAGTCTCGTAGAGATTGCATCACGCATTATTATTTCTCCAAACTTTAAATTTGTCGCTACCGTTCTCCCTTCTTCCGAATCTAGATCCCTTCTCTCGACCTTCTCCAACTACTATTTGGTGTGGGACGAACTACTTCACCGCAGTGTGTGTGTGGGCACTTTACAGCTTCACAAAACGACACAGCACCACAGCTGTTTCCGCTTCATCGACAGTGCAGGTTTCCGTCAGCCTTCCAAAGAATGGACTACGACAGGCAAGGCTTCTCCAACTTGTTCCCTTCTGGTACCGAAAACACTTATGGCCTCCCAGGTATGAACTTGCATCTCTGATGGATATCTGATCAAATTACGGTTAACACCTCGCCGAACAAAACTCGACCAGACCGCCTTCCCAAGTGACGCGCAGTTTCAGTGCTATTGGCTGAAAGCGTACGCCACTTGAAAAAATAATCTGATCCTGTTTGTTCGCCGAGCTCCCAACTAGGTTTATCTTCCTTTTCGGCAGTTTTTCCCGGAGCGATTCCTGCGCTCTCCTCGCCTTACCTGAACATTGATCCATCCGCTTTGCAAGAAGCTCCACAGTACATCTTCCCTGAGGGCGCGTCGAAGCAGCGCGGTCGATTTGAACTGGCATTTTCTCAGATCGGCGGATCTGTTATGCTTGGTTGGTATTTATGTGCCCGTATCCCTCTTCTTCGTCCGCATTACCGTTGAATGAGTTGTCCTGTGTATTCACTACTGTATCTCATGTGCACAGGAGCATTAGTCGGTGGTACCACGGGAATGTACTCCGGCCTCCGCGACACCTCCATAGCAGGGTTGACCGGAAGTGCCAGGAGAACACAGCTACTTAACTACGTCTCAAAACGCGGAGCAACTTATGCCAATGGCATCGGCGTAATAGGTAAATTGAAGATAATCCTGTGTAAACAAGGGGTCCTATAAGCTTCATAAGGCTGAAGAAGGGAAGAAAAAGGCCCAGAAAGTTCTTTTTCTGTTCCCAACAACAATCTTGGTATTTTTTACTGTGATGGCACTTGCAGTCGAAAACCGACTGTGTAACGTCGGAAAGGATCATTGTTGATATAAGAGGTCTTTCGCGTCATAAAGGCTTTTTCTGTTTTTCCGGTGTTATCGCTTAGTTTGAGCTGATTTAGGTTTTTCTTGTTCCAGCGGTAATGTACAGTACCTTCGGGGTAATTCTTTCCAAACTTCGCGGAGTGGATGACGAGCTCAACACATTAGCAGCCGGAACAGCTACCGGTCTCCTGTACAAGTCCACGTCCGGGTTGAGAGCAAGTGGGCTGGGAGGTACAGCTGGGCTCGCAATCTCTGCCGCTTACTGTCTTCTTACTAGCGGTGAACGTGTGAAGCAAATGATGGGAACCTCGTCCTACTGAGTCTTGTTGTCGAACTAACTTTGTTGCTTTCTGGGGAACTTTGCTAATTTGCTGTGTTCGTTTTATCGTTTATCGTTTTACCTGTCCTAGAACTTCACGGTGATGTACGCTGTTGAGCAACGACTTGACATGACTTTGATTTTCGAGCTAGAGAAGCTCGTCCTACCTTGTGGTGAATACTTTTGTGTGAGAGAACTGGCGGTCAATTCGATAAAGGAAGACCTTGGAATTTCCAATGAGGAGTTTTTCTTTGCTATAAAACGTGCCAATAAGCAACGGTAAAAGCATGCGTACTTTCGATAGAAATATCCCAGGCAAGTAAAACGACAATATCAAGACTTCCATACCATGCTTTGCAAATGGTTCAAAGAACAAGGCACTAACTTACTCGATTTTTCATCACATAATAATAATGACAAACGCGTAAAAGATGAAACGTGAAGATGGTGGAAAAGCACATCAAAAACAGGATGAATGTAAACAGATGGAAATGATGAAGTAGAATACTCTGAATGAATGAAACTTCCTCGTTCTTGCAAATGAAGAGACAAAACCTGTCTTAACTTAGTGAGTGATGACTTGGTCAAGGCAAGTGGTTCGGACTATAATCTCGGTGACCGAGTAGGGATCGCAGTTGGAAGCCGGACGCCGATCTTCTAAGTAGCCGTAACCTTCTTCGGCAACTTGACGAGGAATTCGGATACTGAAATGAAAAGAATTGAAAGTTGGTAATAATGAAAGCTCGGCAAACAAATTCGAGAAGATTGTTCTCCCAAGTAGCGCACGCTTTCGGATAGTAACACTGAGAGCGCGTGCCACTAGGGACAACACACTCGACAAGTAGCGCACTGTATCAGCCAATAACACTAAAGAAGTGCGCCGCTTGGTAAACCAATCAAACTCGATAGGTTGGTCTTCCCAACCGGTGCGCACTTGCAGTGTTTTTTGGCTGGAAACGTGCGCCACTTGGGGGAAGCCAATCTTTTCGAGTGGCTTCCAAACCAAAAAGGTACCTACCTGCAGCCACGGTTGGCCACACCAGCAGAAAAGTCGTTGATGCTGGAAGTTTCGTGACGGCCAGTCAGACGTCGAGCATTGTCTTTGCCTCCTTTGGGATCGTACTCGTGAATGTGGTCCATGTGCACCTTCCCCAGCTTCTCGATGGCGTCCTCTATAGCTTGCAGACCGATACCCGGTGTGCGCATGGCTTTGGTGCTGAAGTTGGTGTGTGCGCCGGCTCCGTTCCAGTCTCCAATCTACAGTACAAAAGAAAATAGGTTGATCATATACGGAAATATTTGACCATTCAACCTGGAAAACTGTGAAGAATTCGCCATGGTTTTCAAATTTTGGAGCAGAATACTCACCATAGGTTTCGGGTCCAAACTGACCACAACACCGAAGTCCTCAGCAACGCGGTGCAGCAAGTATCGTGCCATCCATAGATCGTCACCCTGCAAAAGAAGAATAGTTCGTTCTTCATGACAATAGATTTCTCGAAATACGTTTGATGACCTAATGAAGTGCGGGAGGCCAGAAAACGAAACGTACAAGAGCGTAATCCTAAACGGCGTACGCTTCCAGCCAGTGCCAACGAAAATGTGCGTCAGTTGAGACGAAAATCGTTTAACTTTCGTTTACCGATCTTTATAAAATTACATAATATTTTGTCGTTCGAATATTCTTGCCAAATACTCATCTTAATGTCGCGCTAATTTTATTTTATTGAACAGGTTCCTGTCTTGTGGCTTTGGGGAATTTGGTCTGATTTGATAGGAGGTCGGAAGTCAACGTCACGGTTGTATAAACAAGCTATCTGCTTTTGTTAACGACAGAAGTCACAAGACCGGTTAATTTTACTGATAAATGAGCAAGTAAGCAAGGCAAATATTTCTTACCGCCGATATGCCTAAGCAAGGTCCAACTTGAAATTCCCACTGTGCTGGCATGACTTCGGCATTGGTACCGGCAATCTTGATGCCAGCATACATACAGGCTCGATAATGTGCTTCGACCACGTCGCGACCAAAGACTTTGTTGGCTCCCACACCGCAGTAGTATGGACCTAAACAAAAGAGTGTTCCGTTCACCAAACCCAGCGGGAACCAAGGTTCGAGAGTGTGAATGGGAAGCTCAGCGATCAAACTCTCAAGTTTGTTTGCCGAATCCGGTTCAGAACAAAACGCTACAGGAGCCCTCACCTTGAGGGCCAGGGAAGCCGTTCTTGGGCCAACCCAACGGATGACCATCGTAGTCCAGCAGTGTGTATTCTTGCTCGATACCAAACCAGGGCTCCTGATCTTTGGCTTTCTCCATCACTTCATTGCACGTCTTGCGCTTGTTACTCTCTAAAGCAAAGATCAAGCGTAAGAAACCCTATTCACAATAAAGAAAATAGTGTGCAGTGATCTTGGTACTGACCAGTGGGCTTCTTGTTGTATTTGTAGGTATCACACAGGACCAAGATGTTGGGTCCTCCGGTGAAGGGATCAGGGTATATGGCCACTGGCTGGAGATACACATCGCTGTTGCTGCCTTCTGCTTGATACGTGCTGGAGCCATCGTAGTTCCACACGGGAAGATCTGTCAAAGAGGAAAAATCACCATTAGACCATAAGTTTAGAAAAGAGGAGCTGGGCAAACAAACTCGGCAAGATCATTTCTTCAAGCGATGCACGATTTCAGCCAATAAGACCGTAAGTATGTGCCACTTGGGAAAATAATCTTGCAGAGGAATTCACCCAGCTCCCATCGATATTATTTTGTTCCCGCTAAAGGAGTTCACCACGCTTTGGGCATGCTCACATAACATGTAGGTATTATCACGAAACACCTTCTCACGAAGGCTTGAAAGCAACTTTCCCGCTTATTCCCTTTTTGTAATTTTAGGTCGACGTCATAATTTATGTCAAGCATCGAGCACCGAAGACGACGCTTATCATTCAGAAGCCACGTGCTCATTTAACTCGCAAGGAAGTGACAAAGTCGAGCCAGGCACTCTCTTCGAAATGGCTGACAAGCGTCTAATCGTTCAACCATGCAAAGCCTGTCAAAATGATAAAAGAAGCGCAAGGCAGCAGCGCAACAAAGCAGTTAAACGTCTCGCAAGAAAGTTACCTTTAGGACTTTTAGCTTCAAAGTCTAAGGTGCGGGTCTTGCAGCGGACAAACTCATCGGTACCGTCGATCCACACGTAAGTCGCACCGTAACTTTTGCCTTGTGGCAGATCCAGATAACGGTGGAGGACGGCCTTGTTGGTTTCTGCTGGTGCAGTGCGCGACATTCTTAACCAGCAGCCCTTCTTTCTTCCCGATTATTATCTCACCAACATCGACTCAAAGGCCTGCAACGCAAAAAAAACAGAAATACCAGCCAGTCTGCGAAAGTATAGCTGTAAGGAAAGCGTCTTTGGGAAAAGCACTGCCTAGAAAAACAAACACGTAAAGATATTGATGGAACAAAGACAAACTTTGCCCAAATCAAGTGATACAACCACCTGACAGCTATAGGATCGAAAACCCACCAAAAGCCACGTGGTACGGACAATATTTCGAAATCTAAGGATGGCTGATTTTGGCGATCAGCTGAGCGATATTTCGACGCAAACTAACCACAGGCTAGATCGATCCTTTCTACGTGCTGCAAACAAAGCATCCATGCGACTTTTTGGACTTACTGGGAGGAGGACGAACCCAAGGGTGAAGAAATGGCTGCAAAGATGGCTGCGAAGAAGTTCCGAAGAAAGAAGCTCACGTAAGTAACCACGTTTTGGTTTGACTGCCAAGAAATCCGTGCAGCTGCGCAGAACGTGGACTTGAATTGGAAACAGATCACGGGGGGCGTGACCACTGTGACATCACGGCCGGCCTTATTGGACGTTTGATGAATGTGTGGAAAACCGGTCCTTCCGTCGCCACCATTCTTTCCGAGCCGTCTAACAAAGTTTGGTCTAATGGAAAACGAGGAAGCTTCCTGCGCAGGTGATGTTTCCAAGAAATTGAATGACAGTCGAAGCATCAGTATTCTTACCCAGCCAGAGCAAGGCCACACCAGCAGCAGCCCGTTGGCTGCTTATGATGCTTGTAGATTACTGAGTACTTCCTGATCCGAACTCGAGAGACGAGAGATCCGCAACGGCCACGTTTGGAACAGCTACCTCCTGCTTCAAGACTGCGACGGGTTACAATGACAAGGTATCTGACTAGTTAGATGTCCAGTGTGTCGTAGAAAGATTTGCAGTTCAGCGAAGAACCGGAGATCTGCAGAATTGTCAGGTGGGAGCTAGCTATAGGCGAAAACGTCCACGTCGTTACGTTGAGTGGCGCACTCTTCTAGCCAATAAAAATGAAAACATGCGCCTTGAGTTGAAGATCTTCCACCTTCCGTTCTTCCAGCTCCGCAGTATGAAAACTTATCCGCCGTTATTTAGTGCAGCCTCCAACACATACATAAAACGGATCGTCGGCTGGTTCCTGAAAACTTCAACAAGGTTACGTCAAAAGGAAACTGGAAAGCCCGCGTAATGTGAAGAGCAATACGTTAGGGAGTATTAATTACAGTAGTCTATAGCCACAGGAAGGAACATCGGGTATTCGGGTAACGAACTGTTGCGATTTTACGAGTTTGTTCACAGTTTGCATCAGAGTATCGCCAAACACAATAGAATCAGCACAATTCAAAACATCTTCACAATTAGGAGGTGCTTTAAAATATGACTTATATGTACAAGAATTCACAGAAGGAAGGCTGCGCAGCGGGATATACATTCTCGCAGGTGTCACCTCCTATAGGAAGCATCTTTCTTCTTTCTATCCGCATCCACTTCGTCGACAAACTGCCTGTACTCCTCGAGGTTTAGCTCACTCTCAGGCGGGTAAAGCTTCCTTCTCATATCCACGGTAGCAGCTTCGTAAAGTTGCGGCTGGTGAAAGACGTAAAAGAGGGCAACCGGAAATCCGATGTAGATCGACATCCTCAATAGCTCCAGCTTCAGCCCCATCGTTACCGATCGCTGGTTTAAACTTCAGTACTTCAGAGTATTGAAGATCATCCGGCATACCGCGCAGAATACACCAGCAACAAGTATCAGATCTGGGAGAACCCAGAGAGGAGAACACGCAGTTGGGATCTGTGGAAATGAAAGATCCTTCTCTGGTTCAAGCCGATCAAGGTTTCTACCGTGATCAAATCAAGGCATAAAAACGACGCTTTTGCTGTCAGCTGTCGATAGACTGTGAAGAACGTAATATGACATGTCATACCATGCTCGGACCGGAAGTCTACTGTCGCAAGCTCGCAGCACTCCCCCTTCCGTTATTTTGTACGCACTGGAACTCTTTAGAGCCAGTAAAAACCAGAACTCTTGACTGTACAGGTCGAATGCAAACCACTACAGGGACGGAAAAATACATTTCGACAACCTCAGCGAAGCAGTCTTGCCGTGTCAAAAAAATAGAACATCGTCAAAATATTACCGAATCCTCCCTCCATCTTCCGCACATCGCACAGTGGAATAGAACCGGGAAATACGATTACTATGAAAAGATTATATGAATCGAAAATAAACTTCGTATGAAGGAATTACGCCGAAATAACGGCCAAGGATCTTTGCATGCCTATAACTCAGTGTGCGTTCTGGTGTTCTTCAACCCAGAAGCAGCCTCACTGTCTAGCATCCAGTACAGCTTACCGCCATTCGATTGAGGCTGAACCATTCCCGACGGCAACTTCTCCTGGTCCTCCAGGACCTTCTTTACCGCTTCTGCCTTGTTCGAGCCAGCCACGATGAAAGCGACGTTACGAGCGTGGTTCAGTACTGGCAGCGTAAGGGTGATGCGGCTTGGCGGAGGCTTTGGCGAATCGGTGATGGCTGCGACCCATTTTCGACGCTCCTAAAACGTTCCCCAGACGCTTCAAGACCCAGAGAACTTAACAAAAGAAAGAACAGTGATTCGTTGGCTTAGAAAAATTCATACTTCTAGCAACGGATGACCCGGAAATAAGGAGCAAGTGTGTCCATCGGGACCCATTCCAGTCAGCAACAGGTCGAAAATCGGAAACATAGCATTTCCGAAACGTTGGACAAGCTGATTATGATAGTGCAGAGCGTTATTCTCAGCTAAAAACCACAAAAAGATAACAGTAAAGCCACTTGTAACATTTGTGACGGAATTTCGATCCAACATTACCGTCTTTGGAAGGATCGATGACGACAAACTGTGACTCCAGTTCCGGCACTTTAGCGATCAGGTTTTTCTTGTAGTCTCCGTAGGTGCTTTCCTTATCGTCAAAGGCAACGATGCGTTCATCGCAGAAGAATACATGCCACTTCTTCCATTCTTCCTGTCCTTTCGGGTAGATGTCGGGAACGGCAGCAGTCAGCTGTTTGGCCATGCTTCCACCTGCAAAACATCCACCGACTTTATGAATCGAGCATTAGTGTTGCAAAGTGCCAAGTGTACCTGAAACTCCAAGAGTAAACTTTCCACGCGCCGCGATGGCTTCCTTGGCTAAGCGCTTCAGCAGCTCGTGCATGCCGTTTTCCAAGTCTGAGCCCGACTTGTAGACGATTATCTTCAGGGAGTCAGTCATGTTGACGCGTAGGAATGATGGCAAGTATTGACGAAGGAGCTGAGCCGTGGCGTTTCAGGTGTCTTCTTATCTGCAACAGAACATATGAAGTGAGAAAAGTGAGTAGGAAGCTCGGACTGGAAGGTCTGCGATCAGAATTAACTTGAGAGGGAAGAAACGATAACAAAGCCGGCTGATTGTGCTGTTGTGTTATCTTGTGACATGACACGAGTCGCGTAAGAGTGTGATACGCGTGTGTAAGAAACTGTACCGTCACACTGACCTGACATACCACAGTCTGACTGACTTGCTCATCATCGATTGATTGACGGCTCGGGTGTTCGGCTTGATTGAACCGAAACAAGATTTAGTGAAATTTTCTTCGTAGGTAGCCTTCGCAGATCGCAGTTCTCCTTTGGAAGTTCATCATCGCCATGGCCTCTGACAAGCTACCTCCTCCGGAGCCTTCCCTGACGTTTCATGGAAGCGAAGGAACCGTCTCCTGCATGCGTTACAAATCAGAAGGATTGCTGGCCGGTCGACTATTCTCCGGATCAACTCACACCTTCGTCTACGTCTGGGACCTGGTCTCGACAAAGAAACTTTCGACGAAATTCCGCTGTGACGAGCTCGCTGAGAAAAACGACACCGTTCTCTCTATCATTCCTTCAGCTAGAACTTCAGACGAAGTGAGCATACAAGTTCGCAACGGATCTCTGCACAAGTGGCGACTAGCAGAAAGCACACCCGTCCGACTTCAGGTAAGCTCGCCCGGGCAGCAACTCGGATTCTGCCCCGCACTGGACCTTCCCGAAGCCGCATTGATTGCCTTACCTTCAGGAGGCGTTGCGAGAAATGCCAGCGCACTTGGACTGGTGGACGCAGAAACGTTCGAGCCTGCGGCACTTCTTTGTCCGGAGGAGTGTATAGGACCACCGATGCGCGCCGCCAGATACAAAGTAAAATTAATGATAATTGGCAAGATACGCGCATTGTGCTGATGAAGGCATGCTGAGTTCAGATTGTAATGTGACTGTAATACTGACTTTTTCCTGACGTCATGCTCCGGTATGTGACACGAACGGAGGAAAAATGTGTTTTCGGGTTTACCTTCGAGGTTACTGGCTAACTTTAGTCGTTTCTTTGGTACCAGAGCCACCCCGAAATTTTATAGAAAGAGATTCCCGTTCAGCCACTCGCGGTATTTTTTCTACGGAGTTTTACTGTTAGTGACAAACTTACAACCGCCACTAGCGCTTGTTCATTTTCAGGACCGACAGTTGTTCGTTGCCCACGAAAGCGGCGACGTGCTCCTGTGGGACATTCGCTCACCTTCCCTTCCCGTTTTCGTCTCCTCCGCTTTCCGAACAAGCTCACCCAGGTCTGTACACTGTGATGAAGACTTCGGCGCACTTACTCCATTGGCTCTCGACGTCGACACGGACCGCGACCTTCTCATCGTCGGAGGAACCAGCAACCTCCTTCGGCGGTTCAAGATCACTCCGACGGGTCTCGACCCTCTCGACAGCACTTCCTTGTCGACCAGCGGAGTGAGTGACGTGAAGATCCGACCGGACAACAAGATCGTAACTGTATCCAGCTGGGACTTCACAGCCAGAATATACTCTTGGAAAGCGTTGAAGCCACTTGCCGTTCTTGATATGCATAAGGACACGGTGCAGTGCATCGAGTACGCGATGGTGAGGGAACGGAACTGTGTGGTCCTGGGAGGAAAAGATGGCCTGATTTCTGTGTGGCCGTTATACTGAAGGTGATCCTTCTGGTAAGAACTTCGATCGGGAAGTTTCCGCGTTGCAGCGTTGGCCAGTGTCACCTGAAGTTTTTCTTGCACGAGGTGATTTTTGAGAAACTGAAAATGCTTTCTGGATCTACGCAGTGAGGCTACAGCCGGCCTTCACATCGGCTAACGGTAGGTGCTTTCTCGAACTATAAAAATGAAACTCAGAGTCGCACACCGACAAGCAACGTTATGATGAGTACAGTACAGTTACAAGGTGTTTCCGCCAAGTGACTACTACGTCGCGATTTTCATGGCTCTCTCAAATGAGTGGGAGTTCGTCCTCACGACTATTTTTCGGTAATTGAGAACTCCTTTTGCCACCTGAAAAGTAACTACTTTACTTGGCCTGTAAAACTGTCTATGGGAAGTCGAAACTCGACCCGGGACTGGGGAAGGTGCAAGCAGGTAGCTGCTCCGGCGCGGCCGTTTTGCTTCTTCTCCCTTCGCAAAACAAATCTTATCTTATCCTGCTGCACTTTTGCCTTGAGACTGCCGATTAGAGGTTGTTCAACTATACTTTAGCTCCCGAAAAAAGAATCTGTGTCGTCGTGTGTCCCGTTGATTGAATTATACAACAGATTTAATAAAATCGTGCCGAAATATAGAGGGTCGCTAGAAAATCTCAAAATGGTTTTGATATTTTACCGACAGATATAAGCCTGAACGGGTGGCTGACTTTATGGGTTATTTGAAATGAGAATTGGTTCGAGTACATGAGTGGGGCTTGAGTGCACGAAAACTTCCGCGAAAACCAAACATGCGTGAATCAATAACTTTTCCAGATTTTGAGCAACTTCGAAAACTTTATATCCAGCTTTCTGAAGAGGTATTGCGGTGTCAGCAAAAACAGTAATTAACACAGAGATTATGCTGCATGGGGAGTGGTGGGAAGTCCAAACTTTTGGTTCGAAGCGTAGGTTACGGTTTTCGCCATGAGCAGCGGTTTCCGGGCAAAATCAGCAGAATCGGCGGTTTTAAATCATTTGTAAGATTTGATGGCACTGCTGCGAACTTCCTCAGTTCTTGATAAGAACCCAGATAGCTGTAAGTCCGGTAAATGCAAACCGAAGATGAGTACTTGCACACGAAGGTTTAGAGGCCACGTTATGCTCGTGGTGAAAAGTCTTCCTCACCGGCAGTCATACAAATCGATTTTTCCAGCTCAGGACTCAGTGCATGCGAAAAAGCTACTATGTCTCAGCAAAAGCAGCTTAAAAAATTGTAGGTAATGTCTGAAGGAACGAGACTGAAACAAACAATTTGAATTTTTGTTTGTACGTCAAAGTTCCAGGTGGTAGTCACTTGGCGGAAGCATGCACATACTGTACAACGCATTGTATGATACGGTAACACTTCACACCTGTGAATTCTCCGCTTTAATTTAGTCATTCAGATTTCGATACCTATCAGCCTGTTGAAATAATCATTGGTTAATAAAGTGTAATGATTGTTGTCAGTAATGTGTGGACAATCTGAGCCGTCGGAACTTGAAAGTGACGACGAAAGTGTCACGGCGCGTGACCTGCAGGAGACCGTTCAATTGTTACGTTCTCGTCTCACACCACACAAAATAATTGCCGGATTATGATGGTAAATTTACGATATGCCAACCGGATAGTTGGATTCAAGCGGAAAAATCGAGAAATCTTTACATCATTTTTTGATTTCATCAAGCCAGAAATCTATGATGTTACATAGTTGCTGATGTAACCACCTGTCTCTCGTACGGAACACAAGACAAAAGACTGGACAGTGTCATATCCTCGAGGCTGTATCCAGCGAAAAACGAACACCGGATACGTAACGAACTCAAAATGCGAGAAAATATAGAGAACTCAGGTTTACATAGTTGGTGCCACTCAAAAATACGAGTGTGCAACTGCTCGGAATTTTGGTTTTCTCCCGACGTGTTTCTCGAAATAAATCCACACCATGGCTGGAATAGCCCGTTGGTGCGGTCTGTCGTTGGTATGTTTGTCAGCGCTTCTGGCTGTGACCTATGGTCAGTTAGATATCGCAGAAGACAGCGTCTATGGTCGAACGTCTTCGAAGGTTGAGCACAAGAAGAGCGAGAAATCGTCACAGAAAAAATCCTCCAGCCTGAAACTCTTCTCCATTACCGGCTCGCTGAAAATCTCCACCTCGGGTAACGCCCAGATCAAGGATAACGAAGCTCACGACGACAGCGATTACGCTTCCAAAGTTACGACGACGACCAGGAAACGACTGACGGCCACGAGCGCGGCTTACGAACTGAAGGACATTGACGAAGATGACAAAACCGACTACCAAGTTACGACACGCAAGCGTGTAGTCGTTACGCCCAAGAAATCCATCGTTACCACCACCGAGGCTGTGGAAATCGAGGACGATACTGACGCGCCGACTGATTACTTGGTAAGTACCACCCAGAAACGAATCGTAACTGAACGTCAGACCAAGCCTACCATGATGAGAGCTACAACTGAGGCTGTGGAGATCGAAGAAGACATTGATATTCCTACTGACTATTTGGTGAGCACTACCCGGAAGAGGATTGTGACTGAGCTTCGAACTACGACCGAGGCAGTCGAGATTAAAGAAGCGACCGACGCGCCGACCGGTTACCTGCCACCGACTACTGCGCGACCTAAGGAAGCCTCGAGCTTGGTTACACGGCAGCGTGTTGCGGGTAGCTCGGCACAGAAGGAAGAGAAACGGCCTGAATTGGAGCTGGCGAGTTCTTCAGCAGTGGAAAAGAATGCCAACAGGCAGTTTGGGGGAATAAAACTTGATGAAGACTTGAATGAAACTTCCAACGAAAACAACAGAAACAAGAACAAAACCGAAGAGGTGAAGCTGTAAGTACACAAAAACTTTTGTAGTTTTCCTGAAAGTTTCTGCCCGGATGATCACAGTTAGTAATTAGTAATACGCGAAAGGCAGAGTGGTTTTGCGCACATTCTGACCTTCTTTTACGATTATTTTGCAGGAAGGAAGTCGATCGCCAGGCGCAGGTCCAGCAACAACAGCAACAGCAACAGATTGGATACGGTCAGGCACCGGCGCCTGCACCGAGCAGCTATGGACAGCCTCAAGCACCGCCAGCCCAGCCGAGTTCCTATGGGCAATCTCCAGGTCCAGCCCAACAACAAGGCGGTTATGGCGAGGCTCCGGCTCAGAGCAGCTACGGCCAGCCACAAGCCCAACAAAGCTCTTATGGACAAACGCAGGCTCCGCAAGGATACAGTCAACCTCAGCAGCAACAGCAAAGTGGTGGCTACGGACACGTCCAGAATACTGACAGCGGTTACGGCAACCAGAACAACAGACCTTCCGGGTATGGAGCTCCCCAGCAGCAAAGCGGCTATGGATCGAACCAGCAATCGAGTTATGGAATGAACCAGCAGCAAAGCGGCTATGGATCGAACCAGCAATCGAGTTATGGAATGAACCAGCAGCAAAGCGGCTATGGCGGTAACCAGCAGTCTGGTTATGGTGGTGGCGGATATGGCGGCTCGTAAGTTAGACTTCTATCATCTTTCCTGCTATATCCAAATGAGTATGATGGTTGGGACGTGGGCAAATGAATAAAACAAGATCGTTTTTTCAAGTGGCACATAATCTTAGCGAGCAACAACCAGAACCTGCGCCACAGTGCCACTTGACATTGCGATCTGGTTGAATTTACCTGCCTATGCCCGTTCAGATATTGAAAACGATCGCGTATTGTACAAAACTGAATGGATGGTTCATTGTTCTTCTCTTGCAGGAACCAGTGGTCTTCGATGAGGAACCACCGTAACCGAATGCCAGGAAGCGGATTTGGCATGGTGAACATGCCGATGATGTTTGGAGGAAGAATGAACGGGTTCTAGTCTCTTCATTGTCTTGTATTGAAACGCTCTCTTTTCAGTTTCGTGCAACGATAGCTGCCGACAATTTTATAGCTCTTTTTCTAGCTTGAAGCAGTCACAGATACATATGTCCAAATTTATTTTCAACATGAAAATATAAACGCGCGGACTCTTCACTCTTCGTTATAGCGAATTTATCTTAGTTTCAGGAAAAGCTGCCGTTGATACTACGGTCTTCACAGAGTACGAAGAAAGCTCGGCCGAAGAATACGAAAGGGATATTTTATAACTGGACCTTCACTTCGCCACCTAGGCTATCTCGTAAATGGACGCTGTGGACTTGCACGGGGTCAGTTGGGTAGATGTCCAGGGGAAGGTTCCAAGCGATGGTCTCCACCGGAATACGGACAGGAGCTCTCCAGAGAACCGACTGCTGTTCGTTGGCTACTTGAGGCACGTCGAGGTGAAAGGCTTCGGTTGAAAGCACGAACTCGAAGCGCAGCTTCCACTTCAGCTCAACTGCAATCACATCATCAGTGAAAAACTTACTCACTTTTCAAGAAACTGAAATTTAAACGAAGGACGGAAGCTCGGCAAACCCATTCGAAAAGATCTTTTTTTTCCAAGTGGCGCACCTTTCCAACCAGCAACACTAAAAACGTGCGCCACTTCGGCAAACAAATTCGAACAGATCGTTTTTCCAAGTGGCGCATTTTATCAGCTAATGACACTGAAAACGGGCGCCACATGGCAGAACAGTGTTGTCGAGTCTTTTTGTCGAGCAGTCAAATATTTTGCCCTACTTATTTCAGATGAGAAAGAATGTGTGATGTGTAGCGGAATCGGTAAAGAAAAGTTTGATTGTTGTAGGCACAGGCAGAAATCGTTCGCTCTGCTGACGATGTTCTCCGAGAAAGCGACGCCTTTCGGTTTCCGATGGTCTTCGCAGATGTGTTCGTCCCCAATCAAACTGACCAAATACTACAACCAGAATAATGTAAGCCCTTTACAGAAATTTAATGGAAAGGAAGTTCTTCTTACCTGAATACAAGTGACATTTTTGTCCGTGAAGTCAAACTTGCCGTAAATTTCTTCCCCCAATCGGAACTTCGTCTTGGAAAGCGTTAGTTTTCCCAGCTTCCCGAACTGGCAGTCGATGTTGAAGATTTCTGCAATGAAAAATATAAAAACAAGCATGAATGGACGGCCTATGAACATAAATAATATTCGGATTTCGGAAGGTGAGCAAACGCAACATACAAGATCATCGTCCCAAGTGGCGCACGTTCTCATTGTTACTAGCTGGAAGCACGCGCCAGTGAAGTGATCGATCTTGTACGTTGCGTTTGCCGACCTTCCATTCATAAAAAACAATTGTACGTACTTGGATTCCTTTTCTTGGTCAGTTCGTCCAAGCTTTGCAGGGCCGATTCCAAATTCACCGGTCCGTTGTGGACGAAAACTTCGTCTTCCCCATCTGCATTGTGTTCTCGAAAGGTGAGTTCTTCGGGCAGTTTTCCATCGACTGCTGAATCGCCATTACTAGCCCGTCGAATACCATCACCATTGGACAGCAAAACCTTCTCAACTTCCGGTAGGATCATTATCCATAGCGGTATGTGGATGACCGTCGTCGCTTGTCCCAAGACCTGACAATGGAAAGCCAGCTTCCATGAGTATCGAACAGCGAGACCACGGAAAGACGGGCAAGTTGATTTGGGAATGACTTCGGAGTAGAGCACTGAAAGCAAAAGAACACCGTAACTCAATCAGGGCCATGCTAGGTACGGACCTGAATTTCCTCAAAAGCAGCTCTTCGCTCAACGCTAGAAAAGTGGCACAGAAGCGAAAGACTAAAGGCCGTGCTGGGCACAAACCTTGATGGTGTATTCAACAACATCTTCTTGTCAGCCGCGCATGACGTCACCATCCATTCATGAAATCGCTGCGTCCAGCGCTAACGCCAAGCTCAACTTCACGAAAGAAATGTCCGAAATACGGATTTGAAGGAAAGATAGTGACTTACCATTGAATTCTTCTCCTGGTCGAAGAGTGAGATTGCCAACAAGGATCTTAGGAATGGTTGAAATGACTGTGAAGGTATTCAACTCAGTTCCAGTAGAGGAATTCCGCCTGCCTGCAGCTTCCGGTGGCTCGATCAGTGGCTTGATGGGAAGCAGTACCTTTGTATCTTCCACTGAGCACTGGCAATGGATATGACCGCTGACAAAGGCAATAGTTCTCTTCTCCACTGGCGTCGAAAGTGAACTAGCAAGCAAAGCAACCCTGCAACGCAATCCTTCGCCTGAAACGTAGATAGCTCCTCTAGTTAAACTCGCAATTAGATCGACCATCATCCGCGCAAGTTTATTCCGATTTTGGCATTTTGCAACAACGTAACTCGACAGTTTAATCCCCGTCTAAAAGAACGTGACTTTGGCGCAAAAAGAAACCACAAAAAGTGTCTAACTAGAGACGGTCAAGGAGATTTGATCTCGAAAGTTGAAAGTTGAAAGTTAAAAGTTGCAGGATAAAATGTGAGAGGCTGAAATGTAAGACCAAATATGAGCGGTTGATTGATTTTGCACAGTCTTATCACTCCTATGTTATTTTTTATTGTTGGAAATATTGACGCCACTGATGTTCACGCTGGTCACGTTGATAAGATCCATGCGGATGTCGTGTTGGGTCGAGGGAGTCGGTGAGGGAGCAGACGGGGACGGAAGTCCAGGAAGAACGGCTCCTTGGTACGACAGTGGCGCATGGTTGTCGTATGGGATTAGCTGCATGCGATAGCCGTGTGGGACTCCGGTATTCCAACAGGGGCCGCCAGTGCCAGGCAGGCACAACAGTTGACTCCACGACCCGCGTCCTGTCCCAGACTGCGCCATCCCAGTTCTGCAACAACCCAAACTACTTAAGTAAAAACATAACCAGAAAAATGGGGTTCATGTTTAACAAACTGGCTGGTTTAATCAAAAACCAGCTCAGATTTTCAAGGATTTTGGCCTTTTGGGAAACAGTCCGAGACGGAGACACCCAAGTAAGTAAACTGTCGTCAGCCGTAGACCTGAGCTTAAAAACCAGAGGTTTAAGATCATTCGCGATGTTAGGTGAATGCTTGTAGTTAGACCGAAGCAAGAGAACAAAGACTTTGAACGGATTCTGTATGGCGGTATCGACATGATCAGCGCTATATAAAGTACGAGTGCCCACCCGGTTCCATTGTATCTCAAGCGTCCTGGTTCATTGGGAGTTCGTTGAACGGTATTGTCGACTGAATACCAGGAAACCTTCAAGGGCGCAGATAGAACTGGATTTCTGGAGAATATCATCAGCGAAGAACTCAATGCGAAAAACTCAGTCATTCTGCGCTGCATATAATTTACTCCATGACGACATGAACGTCGAAAACCCATTTGGACGTCTTGGTCAATTTCAGATAGCCTCACCCGAAAGATCTTCACATGGCAATCACTTTGGTGAAAGTTGTCTTATATAAGGTCGACGGACCGGATTCTCCTCGACTTCGACACATT
>BDGG01000019.1:166042-209103 GCA_001949185.1 Ramazzottius varieornatus | reverse complement strand
AGGGGAGTTAGTACGTCGCTTCTTCACGACCAGTGNACAGAACATAAAGTCCAGATAAATTTACGGAGGTTCCCGGCCTTATATTTTATAACAACGTTTGAGGAGATCTTCAAGAGAATAGTACAGGTTTCTCCTAGGCAGAAGAGCAGTGAAGTGACTGAAGACAGAGTACTCCGCTAAAGTCCGAAGGATGCGAGGAATTGTGGGATGGATGAGTGCCAGCGTCCCAACCGAGACTTTCTCCATTCATCCAGAGCCAAAAATCGATTTCACCGCATTGTTTTGGTTGTGAATGCTTGGCGGACTGGAGGTACACCAAGCAATCAACAAGCGGACGTCTGTTCCCTAAAATCTGTTCCTCGTCGTTCGGTGTTCCCTCCTGAGTTCTTTGAGGAACAGCGTGAGCGCTGTCGATCAAGCTACAACATTTCCATTCTTGCTTGATTGGAGCGTCTATCACTTTCACAGCTGGTTTGAATTTGAACTTGATTTTTCCGTCTTCTCGTCCAGAATTTCTGTTTCTGTCCGCCCATCCAGGTTTCTTCCCATCTGCTACCATCCACTCTTCACTTTGCTGTACATAGCCCGAGAATTATCATGAGCAGTCGCCGAGTCACCAAGAGCGCCATTGACTGGGCCGCCTTTGCCGCTCGCGTGCCCGAGGATCAGCAGATCTCGCTGAAGGCATTCAAGACGCGTCATGATGCCTACTTGTCCAAGTAAGGGGACGAATGTCTTTCCACTTCCCGTTCAGCGAGCTTTACCAAACCGTATTTGTTACAGGGCGATGTCTTACCCAGAAAATCCACCAAAGATCGACTGGGAGACATATAAGAAGAAAATCCCCGTACCTGGCTTAGTAGATCAGTTTCAAAAACAGGTAAAATTCCAGCTTGCCTAGCCACCAAGTTTCATCTTCTGTGAATGCGTTTATGCGGTTTCCAGATGGCCAGTGTGAAGGTTAGCTATCCTAAAGACACCTTAACGTCGCAGATCGACCAGCAGGAACAAGAAGCGGTAAAACCTTGTTTTCAGTGATATTTGGACGGGGGCAGTGGAATGATACCGGATCGTTTTTTTCGAGTGGCGCACACCATTAGCCACTGACAATGAGAACATGCGCCGCTCGTGACAACGATCTCGTTGAACTCATTTGCTCACGTCCGATTTGACCGGGTTATACTTATGTGGTGGCTTTTCCAGCTGGCGAGCACGAAACGTTTCATCCAAGAATCAAATCAGCGAATTGAGAAGCTTAGAACTGAGGTACGCTCGGTAGTTGGCTGTGATTTCTGCCGGGTGGCTTTCATTTGACTTCTCTTGTAGGCGAAACAATGGGAAGATATGCTGCCGCTGCACAAGATGACGATGGAAGAGTTTATCCTAGAGTTTCCTGAGAACGCCCATGGCTTCGATCAGAAGAGATACCAGACTCTCCATCCTCACGACTACGATCCGAAGGCTGGGATTATTCCCGGAGAGAAGGGTAGTGGCGCTTGGAACATTGGTGGTCCAGACAGACATTTGGAAGACAAGAATGCTCATTAAATATTTTGGAGTGCTGTCCTTGAATGTATTCTAACGCTCTGTCGATTTTAGAACAAGCTTGTATAGGGAGCATCTTCCGGGTGGTTTACTGTGTGCATTTGGAATTTTGAAGTTGCGTTTTTACCGTCGACGATTTGTGTGTGTTTTCCGTTTTCTTCGACGAGGAAATAATGGGAAATCGGAATAGAAAATTGATCCTCCGTAATCAACAATCAATTCATAGTGCTTCCGCGAACTGAGTTCGCGCATTAAGTTATAAAGCTAAAGCACTGGTACCGTTACAAAGCACATGGCGTGACGTCATGCTCTATTCCATCGTTGAAGTTTCCGGTCTTGATTCGCAAATTGCGATCACTCCGTCCGGATCATTCATTGGATTTATTCTTCGTTCTACTGCTTCTGCTGACCTACCTTCATCCCGAAATAAACACTGAAGATCGCCGACTGTGGAAGCCTAGTGAAGATGTCGTTAGCTCCTTCCATGGCGCGCATCTTGGCGCAGCATCCAAGTCGCTGCTGGAGGCAGTGCTTATCCCAAGGTAAAGAAATCCTGCCGCCGCACTCTTTAGTCGTAATTGGCTTTAAACCCTCCTGCTGACCGTGTCCAGTAGGTAAATCTCTCATTGCTCCTTCATTCTCATCACCCCGTCTCTCACAAACCTGCAGAAGCTACGGTCGTGCATGGCGGCCACCGCCAAGGATGTTACTGCCTGAAAAGCTGTTAAAGTCTCCTCCTGCACAAGTGGCACCAGCAGATCAGGAAGAGATCCAGTTTACCGAGATGCTTGGCGACCCACAGTGAGTCGCGCGTCCCTAGATTCTGATAGAGCATAGGATGTATTTTGTGTGTTTTCCTTCTTGCAGACTGAATCCATTTAATCCTAAAATATTACCCGAAGAAATTCAGTACGGCGATCCCGTCGAAGGGCTTGAACCTCACGAAGCTCGAATACATAACGGTAAAACATCTCTTCTCACTTTAGAACGCGCTCCTCAATTTTGGCCAATGTTTAAACATTATGCTTTTCCATTTCAGAGGTGACCGAGAGGATAAACAACCAAATTACAGAAGGCAGTCATGGCCGGCTTTTCGCAGTGGTCTTCCTGTCAGGCAGACAGTATCGCGTGACCGATGAGGATATTATCATGATAACGGGTGTCTATCATGTACAAACTGGTGAAAGAATACGGATGGAGAAGGTAAGAAAACTACGGGAAACACTTTTCATTGTGATGTTGACCCGGGAATTTTCTTCGCCAGGTCTTGGCCGTGGGATGTTCCGACTTCACGCTACTCGGTCGCCCATTGTTAGAGTAAGTTTGAATTCAAGCGAGTCATTTGAGAGTTCGCAGTTGCGTATCAGGAGCTTTCTGATAACTTGTTTTGATGTTTCAGTCGAGGGTTCGTCAACGTGGAAGCAACTGTCATCGAAAAGACTTTGTCGTATCCCATTATTCGATTCAAGCATCTACGAAAAATTCCTCTGAGAACTACGCGATGTAAGTGCGGACGCATGGTTAACGAGGCGTTTCAAAGTGTTGTAGAAATCTCAGTGACTGATGAGATGTTCCTTTTGCAGTTAATCGCGAGCCGCAAACCCTAATTCGGATCAACAGTGTATCTTTTGGCCGAAGGTTGAATGAGCAGGCGGATTCCCAGGATGTCGTGCGCAATATTTCTTGATGATTGAACTGAATAAAATGCGGTTTTATGGAGTTGTTTCTAGTGTTTTTTTATATCGGACAGTGAATCTGTGTTGTTGGCTTGCTGGGAGGTGGTTCAAACGAATATGAGGAAGAAAACAGAACGATGAACTTTGTTGTCTTTTGTTCGAGAATTTCGTTGGAGCTGATTTCCCGACCGTATAAAGAAACGAAAAATGTGGAAACGCTTCACGAGTTTTGCTTGTCGTCCTTCTGCAGGGACCACGCTAATCTACTCTGTATTTTTTCGGATTTAGTAAACGAGTTTCCAGTCAACAGACAATTGCATAAATCGTCTTTATATACCAGTCAGTGGCAATTGCTTCCTGGATCATCGATGTTGCTTTCTGACAAGGGGATTATCCCCGCCCCACCTCCCGACGGTCAAACTGTTCCGGCAAAACGACAGAACAGAATCTCTTCTACGATCTGAGCCAGGGAGCTAAATCTCGCGATGGTCCTGGAATGAACTATGGAACTCGGAAATGAACGTCCATTGACCGCTTTAGTATGCTGCAGTGACGTAGAGCCCTTTGATTGGGAGTGTTGATTGAGGACATTACGAACACGTTGCTCAGCTACAGTATAGTAAGCTTGACGTCGCGGCGAAGCTAAAATAAGACGTTTCAGCCGTTCTTAGCCGCGGCTGAAGGAGCTAAAATATTTTTAGCCGCCGCTCAAACATTAAATACAATGCGACATTCGGGTACCATCAGCTAGTACCTCGGATTGTGATGTGTGAGTCCAGAAAAACGAAGTCTGACTCTGACTCCGAGCATTTCAATCCCGGGGAAATTGCTCCAGAACGGCACAAATTGCATAAAATTGAACCCCTAACCCCTCAACCCTCCAAACCGCTCAAGTTAATTTTTTGTTGCAATCAGTCAAACCTCGCTATCCTAGACTACACATCACTAGAGCACGGAATCTGGCCGCATGCGCCGCACTGCACTGCAGCTGTACTGTGCTGCAGCACAGCTGCAGTACGGAAATCGACGAAATTTGTGCAGCACATCATGCAGCAGGAAGCCGAAGACTGCCGCGCAGATCCACGGACCAACACCTAACAAAAATTGGTACTTTTGGGTATTCGAGCTTCAGGCATCTGGGTTTTGCCGTACCGTATGGCCACGTTTTCCCGGTGGACTACCCATTTTGCCGACAATACTATAACATAAGTCGGTACATCAGCGTGCAGCGCAGTTGCAACAGGTCCATGTGCATCTGCAGCGCAGCTGCCTAGCCACTGGGCATGAAAGTTGCTCAGCACAGCGCAGCGTACAGCGACCTGGTAGCATGCGCAGCACAGTTGCTGCGTAATTTTGAACCTGCGGCCCAGTGCTCTACACATCACAATCCGAGGTACTAGCTGATGACACCCGAATGTCGCATTGTATTTAATGAGCCTCGGCTAAAAATATTTTAGCCCCTTCAGTCGCGACTAAGAACGGCTTATTTTAGCTTCGTCGAGCCTACTATATTTGGCGGTACGGTTTGACCGTCGGAAGGTGGGGACAGGCATAATCCCCTTGTGAGTCGGGGCTACCGGTATAACCAAAAAGCGCGGTTCGTCGGCAGTCCGGCGTTTATTCTTCTTATTGTTCAAACATTCTGTCTGAACGAAATTCTCCACGTTTCTGTTTTCGAACTATGTGTCAAAATAAATTCCCTATAACAAACTTCGTGTTAACGAATTTTGGTGGCGAATTTGTTTGCGAATTCTAAACGACGACCTCCTGTTGAACAGTTGAAACCACAGTAGAGTTACTAGAGCCCTGCAACATGCAGCACTTTCTTCACTGCACTACATCTTACTGCAATGCAGTGCAGTTGCAGTTGCAGTCGCCGAAGTGGTGAGAAAGTGCAGGTGCAGTGCAGTTGCCTCTTTGAAAAAACGAGCACCGTTCGTCGCAGTACACTTTTGTTGCCTTAAAACAATAGCAAAATCTTCTTTTTCTGCATTTTCTGGCTGGATTCTACCCTTTTTGGTTAAATCTCCGTAGAACAATGACGTTTACGATGTGTTCGACATGTATTTCCGCTGGCAGCCAGAAGGTCTGAATTGTTAAATGCAGTACACTGCAGTTGCAGTTTGGAAAACAGCAGAAAATTGCAGATGTAGTGCAGTTGCAGTTGCTGGAAACCGGATGCAGTGCAGAAGCAGCACTGGTTTCAGCTACTGCTGCAGGGCTCTAGTTGAAACTTGAAATGATGGCAGTTTAGTGTAGGGAATTGGATCGCGCGACGGGTCCACGCGGAAACGGGCGGTGGTTACCGCCCGCTTCCGCCCTGGAATCTGCTGAAATTGTTACCGCTTGGACTCGCTTAGTATTTGATGTGACTGTTTTCCGCCCGCCCCGCGTCGATGATAGTTACGATAAATGTTTAAAAGTAAACCTTGTTGAAATGGAATTTGGAGTTTGCTGTATCAGAGCCAATAGTCTCTACCGTCAAGGCTAAGACTTGGTAACTATGTTTCTTCCATAGTAGTTGCTTCTGAATTCAGACTCGTTTACCTTGCCTGAAGTACCGCTCACTGCCGCTTTCGCGTCGGCATTAAAGGTTTACCGCATGCTTTCGCCTTGAGATTACCAAAAATTATTCCGCACAGTCCAGAGTGGACAAGCAAATTTTGTGAAATTCTGGTTTCCGCCAAGGAAAAGTTGAGCGGTTCCCTACTCTATGGCAGCTCCATCTGCGCATTGCAACAACGTTCCATCGGTTCGATTACAATCGTAACTGACGTCACGTACCGAACAGTGGAACGAACTTGAGCAAGTGAGCAAGTTGTCTTTTGCGATTCTGAAGAGCCGACCGGGAGCTTTATCGTGCTGCGTTTTCTTCCTAGCTATTCTCTTAGATCCGGAGGACCTTTTCCCAACATCCTGTGGATTATTTGACTAGCCAGAACATCCAGGTATGTGCGCCATCCTTGAAAATCGAAGTTGTTCCCAGGCTTTGTTTGCCTGGATTTTTCGGAATTTTGAGTAGCGAAGTGGATCGTACTAAATCAGCTGTCTCTTCTTGCAGACAAGATGCATTTTAGAAACCAAGTAATCCCCAACCAGCATTTTCACAAGAAGTGGCAGAACCACGTCAAGACATGGTTTGATCAAGCTGCCAAGAAAAAACGCCGATCTCGTCTCCGAATCAAGAAGGCCAGGGAGATTGCACCTCGTCCTCTCGGATTACTCCGACCAGTCGTCAGATGCCCCACCATCAGATATAACAAGAAAGTCCGAGCCGGAAAGGGGTTTTCTTTGGATGAATTACGTGTAAGAATATCTGCTTTGTAATAGTGTTCGTGTTCGTGTTCGTGTTTTCAAGCTGGGTGGTTTTAGGCTGCCGGAATCAACAAGAAGATGGCTAGTACAATCGGCATTGCCGTCGATCATCGTCGACGCAACAAATCGGTGGAAGCGCTCCAGTTGAACGCCCAGAGGCTGAAGGAATACAGATCGAAACTCATCCTGTTCCCCCGACGTGGTTCTACGAAGAAGAGGGAAGGAGAAGCTTCGGTGAGTCGTTTGTTTGAGCCGGAAACGGGAAGAAGGAGAATAATTAATTTTTCTGAGAACGAAAGCCAGTTGATTGGTATCAGATTTGATTGATATGACATGTACATGTTATGTCATGTTATTAAGTACTGCTCCGACCATCCATTTTGGTCCTCCGTTAGGCGTATCTGGCTCGTCTCATAACGTGGTTTGTTTGCAGGCTGAGGAACAGAAGAACGCAGTCCAAATCCCTGCCCGAAAAGTCATGCCGGTCAGGCAACAACAGGGCAAGGAGAAGGCTCGAGCCATTTCCAAGGACGAGAAGACCTTCGATGCCTATGTTCACGTTAGAAGAGCAATGGGTGCTGCCAAGTCCATCGGCCGCAAGGAGAAGAAGGCCAGGGAGAAGGAACAAGAAGTTGTGGCACCCGCACAAGCTGCCAAGGCACCCAAAGAGCCTAAGGAACCCAAGGAGAAGAAAGAGAAGAAGGGAAAGGCTGCCGCTGCTGACGAGTAAACTCTTTTACCTTGCTGTTTTTATTTTAACTTCACTTTCCTCTTGTACGAGTTGAAGAAATTGGAAATAAACACGTTCATGTACTTCCGTACAACTGGCTTCTGGTAAACCTGGGGACGAAGTAAAACCTCATCCAAGTGGAAGGATGAGTCGTTTTGTTTGGAGGTACTCGTAGAGCTTCACTAGCATTCCGTGAAGCGCGGACCAGGAAGTTATCAGAGTTACGAAGTCAAGGCTTCCGTTTTTTTGTACGGTATGAGTAAATCAGGCACAAGGAACAACAGCCTGCAGAATACCGTATCGGATTCCAAAGTTAGGATCTATTTATCGTGGATCAGCGGGATAAGAGAAAGTTGTGATCGAACACTCGAATGCTGAGGCAGATTTATAGGTTGATCACAGAGACATGGAACGATTTTGAAATTCTATGGTAAATCTGATTAGAGCTCGTCACAGTCGTACTTTAGCTCGTTGAATAGATCATCTTTAATAGCTTTTATTATAGCTTTCATTGCTTTAATCATCTTTAGTCGTCTTGAATAGCTGTTAGGTTTGTCAGTTAGGAGAAACTTTCATTAGGAATCCAGGTACGGCGCCCTCGAACCACACTTCGATCGCGAGGCTGGAGTCCCACGAATTGGCACAAACCGAGAACCTTGAAATCCATGCAGCCGGGTCGTTTGTCCTCCAAGGAATTAGAGTATGCATACCCGATGCAGTGATGTGAGTAAAAGAACGGTTTTATCTTGTGGCTACTTCCAAAAGGTTTATCGTCTACGCGATGGACGGAGACACGAAATTTATTCTCACCATGTTTTTCGCCTCGGTGGGTGCGACCTTAATATGCTCACCACGTATTTCTCTCTGGTGTACTGGAGTGAAAAGTAGGCATTTTTGACGTACATTGTGTTTTAACCGGAATGACTCAGTCTGCTTCCGCTAAATTTATTTTAGTTTTAAGGCATAAAAATGCACGGGGAAGATTAATTTGTGGTCCACTCGTTCATCCAAAACGAATCGGTCAGTCCCACTTAAAATAACCTCCTGAACAAAACACTTGCTTGGCTCGATCCCGAAGTCTCCATAGGGAACGAGATCCAGAGATCATGTGACCGGAAACCCGAACCCATGGCGAAAATTTACTGACCCATGAACAAGAGTCTTTATGTCTCGAGTTAGGCTCTCGATTAAGCCTGAAGTTACCCCAGCCTGCCGCGGTGACACCCGTCCCCTCGAGCATCGAGCCAGGGAACGGCTAGATATTTGAGGTTTTCTTCAAGTACAGCGTTTTTAGTAGGGGATTGCAAACGCGAGCTGGATACGAGTGCAGCACTATCAATATTTAGATCAGAATAAACCATTAACAAAAGGAGAAAGAATATTCACAACACAGTGCAAGTAGACGCTGTTGTTCCGCGATCGATAGAAAATGACAGGTGGACATGTGGAAAATTATTTGATGGAGTCCAAGACTCGGGCGAGGTCTCCATTGTAGTTGTTGAGCAGACGGCGCAACAGGTCGCCTTCGTTGTTGAAGCCCATTTCGGCCATAGCCTTGAGGGCGGTCTCAATCCTCTGATCTGTAAACAGCAAACTGATGGTCACAAGCGTAGGAAGACGATGTTGGCACTCGAAAAAAGCCAAAGAGCGATAGTTACCCTTCAAGTCGGCTTCGGTCGGAGCAGCGTTGGTGGCGCCCGTTGTCGGAGACGGAGTAGTCTTGTCGAGCGAAGCTCGGCGTACCTTGGTGGTATCCGCGACGGGCTCAGCTTGCAGATGCGTCCATTCTTGTTCCTTGTCGGGTTTGACGGACTCGGCGACACTATCAGCCCGCTCTCGCTGGACGGAAGCTGTCCCCGTGCTGCTGCTCTCAGTAGGCGCGTGCGACGAGCTGTCCACGTTCTCCTTCTTGTCGGCTTGCTCTTCCGCCTTCAGAGCTCCGAAGAATTGTTGGGCAATGTTGCCGATAATGTCGCTGACTTGTTCCCAGTTGACTTCCTTGCCTTCCTGGGCCACGATGAATGGACGAAGGAAGTGTGGGACAAAGGCCCCGGCTCCACGCTGGAAGGCTCCACATCGTCCGCCCATTGCTGGACGAGGTCCACAAGAACGAGGCCCGCATGGTCCACCACGACGTCCCCATCCACTCATTCCAGCAGGACCCTGAGGACCGACCGACGGAGCGCCTGCTCCTTCCGCTGCAACGTGGTGACCATGATGGCGCGCTCCGTGGAAGAAGGCACGCCATTCCTTCGAGTCGGCATTGCGAATGGCCATCATGTTGTGTTGAGGGTGGACATCCTTCCTTTCGCACTCTTCACACAGATCATAGTCGGCACATTGCAGACACTTGTAGCGAGTTCCGGCAACGTCGCCTCCACATCCATCACAAGCGACGCATTGGTGGACCTTCTTCTCGCTGCAAGTGGGCTTCTTGACGGCGCGAACAAAGATGCGAAGAGGAGCGTTGGTCTTCATGCTTTGACGAGCCGCTTGCAACTCATCGTCCGATCCGAGGACGACCATATCGTTGTCCGAGTCTCGCCAGAACATCTTGAAGGTGTCGTTTCCCAGCAGTTCTTGGACGCGTTGCCTCAAAGCGGCGTAGTTGGCGGCAGTGTCGAGGTTGAAGCGACGAATTTCCTGGTCGGCGTCGACAAAAAGCTTGACTTGGAAGGCCATTTTGCCTGTAGAAAATCGGCTGGATGAGAAAGACAATTTCTGTGACGAGGCAGTTGAATTTCGAAGGCTCGATGAGACTGCAAAAGAACAAGTTGGTGATGTGCTCTGATCATTCAGACAGTTTATATACGAACCTGATGCTGCGGGTTATCTGTGTCGGAGGCAGTCCCGTTCGTTCAAGGAACGATCGATGAATCATGCTGACTCGACGGTTCTTCGTACAACTCGGCGTGGTTTCGCACTCGGCGACCCAATGCCGTGTCGAAGAAGCTCTTTCCGCTTTTCGGTATGGTCAAGCTTTCCATCGTGATACAGCACAATCGATGTGATCATCGCAGGCTGAACTATCGAGCGCGGGTTTCTAGATTTTCCCTGAGGGCCTTGGAACCTTCGCGAACTTTCTACATTTCGAGATGAAGATCATGATTACTAGCCGTTTTCCTTCACGCAATCTTCAACAATGGACGGGTGATGTGGGGACCGTAGATGGTTCTTGTATGTACGTGCAAGCGGCAGAGAACCCAAGCCGGACATATGATGTGGTAGTGGGATTCCGAAGATCCTCAACCTAAAGCTTGAAAAGTTTGCTAATGATTTTTTAGCCGCAGATCTTCCTGCTATCTTCGAGATTTTTCTTCATTTGTGTGGGTCAAGCCATTCGCAGTAGAACAGAGCTCAACTCATAAAGCTCCTCATGATTTGCAGGACGAATAATCTCATCCAAAAACACCGCAATTTATTTATAAAACGATAAAGGGGGAAGAAAGACCGCAACGTTTCCGCAAAGATAAATTATACATAACATACATAATAATATTATGATGATATTATGATGAATAAGATATCACCAACGATTTCCCAATCTTTTTCTCCTTACTCTTCGGGAATGGTAGGCGCAGGCATGAAATGGTTCGTGATATCAGGGGGTCTCGGTGGAGCCTGCATCCCCGCCATGAGACTGGCGTAAGGATTGTAGCCACCTGGAGAAGCTCCAGCTCCGATCCTAAACATGTTCACACTTGGCGGACCTTGTCCTGGCATGGGAGGTTGCAGTGCTCCACCACGAAGTGGCTGTGACTGTGGGGAAGGACCGTTAAAGGGAAAGGACCCAGGCAACGGCTGATTGGCATGACTGGCTTGATTGGACATGGGACCGAAATTCATTTTCGGTGGTGGCGCTGCGACTTCCTCTTCCTCCTCACCACTTTTACTGGTATCTACCCACCGCTTCTTGGCTTCATCGTAAACCAACGTGGGCTTCTTATCATCTGGCAGATGTATCTGTTTACGACCTTTGAAGATGCTCAACGGTTTCTTGAAAATACTACCAAACCAACCGGGATTCTGAGCTTGTTTTGTGGCTTCTGCTGCCTTGTCATCTTTCGCCTTCTTAGCCTCACTTTTCTTACTACCGCCTCCTCTGTCTGGTTCGTCAAAGTCCGCTGTTGGATCCCACATCTTTGTTGGTTTACTGTTTTCCTTGTCCTCTTCGGGTTCAGAAGCGTAGTCGTTCGTGTTCTGCTGGTTGGGAGAAAAGTACGGCGCGTCGCCTGTGTCCAACGCTGGGTCGTTGGGCGAAAGAGGTGTCGAGCTGTCGGGAATCCTTCCCGGGACCGGAAATGCATTCTTGAAGGATGGTCGAGCTTGAGTGGCAGCTGAGAAGAACATCGGGACTGAAGGCGGAAGTTGTTCTTCGCTGCTGCCGCCACCTGTCGAATGAGTTTCAACGGAGGGCGGAGCTACTGCCGTAACCGAACTGCCCATTGGTAGAAAGGCGTGGCCAGTGTTGTACATTGGTGGAGGGGCAGCATCTGAAGGTGGCGCAGCGGCTGGTGGAGGGGTGACGGACCGATGCGTGGGTGAAACTGGGCGATGGCTGCCTGTTGACTGAGTTGTCTGATTGAGCTGGTTATTCACGAGAGAAGGACGGGGGTAAGAATGAGTGTTGATGCTGGTCTGAGTGGACGAAGGTCGAGATTCGGACGGTCGTCTCGAGTCAGAGGAAGATCGAGTCGTGATGGAGTTCTGCCGCGAGCGAGCGATCGACTCTGCGTCCATGGGGATCTCGTGGGAGCCACGACGTTGAGTGGTCATGTGGAGACCGCTGTGGACACTTTCGGCGTCGTCTTCTCGCGCGAAGACTGACAGAGGCTCTGCCACGTAGAAGCCCGAACTTTGCGACTGTAAAGAATCACAAGCAAAATTGGAGATACCGTTGGACTATGGCAAATGACTTGGAAATGATCGTTTCCGCCAGTGGCGCACACTTCCAGTTACTGACAACAGGAAAGTGCGCCACTTTAGATAAAAACCATTTTCAGTTCATTTTCCGACGTCACCGTTGGGGTTGGAAACAAAGAGTATCTTACCGCCGGAATGACAGGCGAATGATGCTTCACGCTCGGAGGTTTCTCCGACACGGCGGAGAGTGATCTTGGCCGTACGGCCTGACTGTCGCTCCGCTTCCGACCAGCTCTGGCTTCTTTGTAGCTCGTAAAAATGTTCCACAGCCACTGCAGCCAGTCTTCTTGATACACCGCTGCGTTCGATGTAGCACAAGCTATGCTGAGGTGGAAGAGTTGCGCGTACAGGTCAAAGCTCAGCTGGACGCCATACTCCTTGATGACCAGCACGATGTTCTTGCAGTATTCCGTGGCTTGCTGATTGAGGCTTCGATCGACCAAGGCCTCCACGAAGACCAGCTCCATCTTGATGAGGTCGACACAAGTGTGAAGGTTGATGCCCTGAAGAATCTGAGCCAGGAAGACGAAGGCCTCCGTCATGAAGAAGTGCGACAGGGAAAACTTGCTCGAAGCCTCGAGGTCCAGTTCTGCGCCGATCAGCGAGAAGGGCTGTGTGGTAAACCTCTTCTCGGAGCTGCAGAAGATGAGGCAGATGTCACGAGCCATTGGCATGTTGGCCGCGCTCAGAAGATCGGCCAGATTCCCTGTAAGGAGCAACAGAAACGTTAACAGCCCAAACGTAGCATCATGTTTCACCATACACTCGACCTCTCAGAATCATGCACCGGAAGCACGCTGGTGGGTGTCTCCAACATACAGCTACTCGTGACATGCACCACAATACCAGCATTGCTCACGGACCACCATAGACAAGCTGCGTACAAACACAGGACATAGCAATACGCTGGTGCGTGTCTCAAGCTGGAGCTCTGTGAGACACAAAGTACGATATGCGCGTCCGCGATAACGCCGGAAAGTAGAGTATGTAGGTGTTTGTCTCAAATATGAAATTGGCCAAAGTAACGCACCTATGAATCGCAGACGCAGCTCTTCCTGTTGAACGAAGCTGGAACAAGCCAGGACGATGGCCAAGTTGGCCACCCAGTCCCTAAAGCAGTTCTCCACGTTGGGCATCCGTCCGCAAGCCAGGCAGCATATCGTATGCACCGCGTCGCCTCTTGACAGGCGCTGGTCCAGCGCCTTCACAGCCAGATCGTTCGCTTGTTGGTTCTTACACTCCAAAGTCGACTGCACGGTCTGCAGACACAGCGCCAGCTCCCAGCAATCCCCACTCTCCGCATACTTCACCGCTGTCTCGACATCTCCCGTCAGCAGCGCCTTCCTGATGGGGTACAGATGCATTTCCGGGTACTTATCCCTACCCGTTCTCACAGAGGCTACCGAATCCCTCCCCGTATCTTGCACCAGCCTCATCAGAATCTCGGCCACTTCGTAGGGTCGCGACTGTTCGCCACGGCTGACGAAGTGAACGACCAGGTCCCAGAAGACAGCTTCCAGCTCGACTGTACCGTACTCGGCGCTTTCGTTGGACAGGCTGCTCATGTGACGACCGAAATCCATCACTCTGTTGCGTAGCTCACCATCATCCATCAGCATCATACCTGGAAACAGCTCAATCTCCGTCCTGTCTTTCTCACTCTCTGTCGAGGTGTGTCTCTTCACCAGGAGGGTCGTGGAACGACCACTCCGTGACACTTCGGAGAACTCGTTCGCCGTCAGAAGGCAGCCCTTCCATTCTGCTCGCTGAGGCTTTGCTAGCACTTTAGGCAGTTCCTCTGCAAAATCCAAAGTCACCAATCAGACAATGTATTCGAGAGCGACGATAAGGTCAGCTGCAAATCACTTTGGCCGTTGATTCGCTTTATCGGAAAGAACGTCGCTAATTCAGAACAAGTGTAATCCTTCCATTGATTCAGAAACGTTGGTTCCGCTGATCGAACACAAATTACTTCACGTTAATACGGATGTACGAAAATTTATTCTGACAAACCTTTCGGCCTCAAAATTGTGGAAGGTGCAGGATAATTCATCACACTGGGTCTCTGCCCACTCTTGCCCGAGGCAGAAGCCGCATTACTACCAAAAACAGGTGGAAGCGGAGTTTTCCCTTGGACTTCCGGCTGCGCAACTTGCGCTGGTTGTATCGGCTGCTGCGCGAGTTGATAGAGGCCAGTCGAGTTGGACGACACCGGAAGTTGACTGTACGCCTGCTGATGCTGAGCAGTGAACGCATAAGTTGCAGGCTGTCCCAGCTGCTTTTGCTGTTGTTGTTGCTGGTAGGTCCAATGGAGTTGCCATTCGCGATGGTAAGCTTCGAGATACTGGTCGGTGGACCATTCACCGGGACGAAGACGACGCGAACTGCGGTGACTGCGTTCAGACATGGCGCGCGAATCTCTTCCATCCCCATTGGACGCACGACTGCCTTCTCCATGGGAGGATTTCTCGTGACGCTTTGAGCTTCGTGATTGCGTGGAGACTCGGGAAGCATCGTCGGGAATGTTATTCTCGGAGCTTTCCAGACGACTACGATTCGAGGTTGAGCTTCTACTTTTATCTATCTCTTTCTCCGACCGAACCGACCTGTCTTTCCTGTCAGCCCTTTCATGTTCTGCCTTGTCTGTACCGTTCACGCGAAGACTTTTCTCTGGTCTGCTCGGACCATCGGGAGTCTTCTCGGAGTGGGAGTTGAGAGTCTTCTGACTGTCGGAGCGCTCAGAGTTCTGCGTTACGGAATTCTGCCGGGAGTATCTACCACTTTTGGATGAACGGTCGGCGGTTCTGGAGGACTCGGAGGAACGCTCCATGCTGTTTCGTGCACAACTGGCTGTCTTGATTTCGGTAATGTTGTCTTTCAAGCGTCCGAAGACTCCGAGTATTTCATCGTCGTCTGGCAGCAATGGACGAGCTTTGGCATTATCCTTGGAGTCTTTCTCGGTCATAACTCCGTGACCAGCGTCTTTCAGCCCTGAAGAAAAATATACCATCACACTCTTATCCCCCGTGTCATTCTAGGATTTTCTCGCACTCAAAGACCATAAATGGGCCTTCGGCAAATGAATTGATCGTAGTCGCTATCAAGTGGCGCACATTTTCGTTCCTAAAGGCGGAAAGCGTGCGCCACTTGGGAGAACGTTTCTGTCGCAAACCTAGAAGTTAATTCGGTCTTTTTCAGAACAAAATTGTTCTGTAGATCAGTCGAGGATGCGTTCATCTTAGTGTCAGATGATGCCGTCCCTTCTATTCTGCATCTTCGAAATTCTTTCAATGCAAGACACCTGCGGGAAAAATCAGAGCTCGGTTAGACTCAGCCATTCATACTCCAATACATAGTTCATAGCCAAAGAGCCGCGCCAATCAACACAATCAAGCGTTCCCGAAAACGTTCTGAAGTAGTTCCAGTGATGTCCGTAACGCTCTCGACTGAAACTATCCATGCACTTTCTCGTCGTATTTTCGGATCACACTTTGTAACCGAACTTACCGGTAGTTTCTTCTCAGAAGCTGAGCTTGTCGGCGTGTGCTGTTTCTCAAGGTGACGGGGACGGGTTACAGGCAGGCAAGGGCCGCAAGGTGATCTCCTTCGCAAGAGATATCCCAGCTGTTCCAGCTGTTCCTCGCAGATCCGTAACGGCAAAGACGAGCGGGAGATACCGAGCATACAGCGATTTTTAATGGCCCACTTAATGGTGCAAGAAGAAACAACTTTCACGCGCCATTTGAGCCAAAGAAGACGACGAATGGAAACTTTCTTACGTGTCAAAGCAGAAATCCAGCAGGCAGGTGCAGTCAGATGGATATGGCAGGCGATAGAGTACATCTCAGTCAGGTGCGCTCTGGCAAGCCCTCTCGTTATTGGTTAGTCCAGCAGCGAAGACGTCACGCGTCGCCTGCAACCGCAGCTCTTATCGTCTCATCCAGGAAATAGATCAGTCGGGGCGGCTTCAATCCTTGATCTTCTGGCGACTTCCTCAATCCGATCGCCACTGGCCGTCCATGTAATTACCGCCTCTAACGTCGGTTCTCGAGTTTCTGGTTTCTAAAGTCCGACACAAAAGCCTCCCTAACATGAACTGAGCAACAGGAGCAAAGCTGTTAGCCTGTCTCCATTACGGCCCGATATGAGCAAACCGAGTCGGTCGATCGGCCATTCACGTGATGGGGACTTGACCCTGAAGTTGCCCGAACATAGATGTGTCATCACGTACAGTACGCCACCATTTGCTTCTTTCCATTCATCCATTCATTTGCAGCTGTCCGTTCATAGCTTGATTTTGATTTCTTCCTTTTGTGCCAATTACAAATCATCAGCCTACTTTCTTCCTCCTTCCTTTGGATTGCACTTCCGGGCACATGGTGGGACTCTCAGGTGCTGATTGCTGTTAGTGGAAGAGCTTAATCTGTTGTATTGTGGACGGCAGTGCGGAGTGGACGCGATACCCTACATTGGCGATTGTTATGATCTGTTAGCGCTCTGATATTTCAGTATAATTTTACGCAACGTTCATTGTGATATTCAAGAGGCTTATCTGGCCTCGTTCTCTCTGGCTTCCTTCTTCAAGCTTACCCCGAAGCAAGCCGACCTTGTATTAGGACTGATAGCAGTACCTTATCCTGTTCGTTTGTGGAATTTCGGACGATACTTTCGCACCTTTAGCGCGGCGTGTTTGTGTTGTTCTCTTTGACTTGTAGATACGTTTCCTCGCCACAATGAACTCCCTCTTCCAAAATCCGATCGCTAAGAAGCTCTCCAGCTACAAGAAGTCCACTGCCCCCGTATCAGAAGCAGAAGAACGATGGACGGAAAAAGCTATCAAGGGCTTGATGAAGAAGCTCAAGAAGTCTCCAGCTGCGCTTAGTGATCTGGAAAAAGCCTTGTCTTCACAGGATAAACACTCCAAATGTGTACTCTTCCCCAGGTAAACCCTCTTCCGTGTTTGCTTGGTGGGAAATAATCCGTTTCGGATGAAAGCTATCAGACGTTATCGCAAGAGATACAAAAATGCGTTACGTGATGCTTGATTATAGCCTAATTAGTTGATTGATACGGTTTCGTCCATTGTGAGAAGGCTGGTTGAAACCGCACCTGTGACGTCATACTATAGCAGTGCTGTAGAAGACGTCATAGGTTGGGTTTGAAAGGATGTGTGATTGAGCTGGTGGTTATGAATGACTGCAATCCCAAACATTCTTTGACCAGCACAAATGCTTGCATGCTTCGGACACGAATTTACCCGCCCAAGAACTTACAAATGAATCATGAATAGATCGATACAGATCACAAACAAGAAGTCATGTGATGTTCGTGGAATAGAACCTTGTTGATGAGCGAGAGATACCCTATTGCACCGTTTCTTTTCTCCCCGTAGGAACTTTGATGGACGATTATCGGTATCAGTTCGCCGAGGCCTTCCTCATGTCATTTACTGCCGTAAGTCGTTCCGTCCCTTCTTCTTTCGTATAGAACATGTCGGATGGGACAGTAGACGAAGCTATCTGGGACATTTTTGCGAAGATGAACCTCCACGTCAGTGATTTTGCAGGTATTTGGCGCTATCCAGACTTGACCAGCCACCATCAGCTCCGCTCGACGGACACTTGCCCCAACGGGTGGATCAGCAAGAAAGACACGGTGTGCATAAACCCTTATCATTACGACCGTATTGCCGCACCAGGTAATGGAACCGAAGTCGCGTGGTAAAGTCGTTAATAGGTATTCTTTATGAGTATCGTTTTAGCTGAACTGCCACCGATCTTTGTGCCTCGTAATCATGGTGAGACGCTGCCGCCACACTCGGAGTTGCCGACAGCTGAAGATATTGCGGGGGGACAGGTGCCGGCGAACGCGGACCTCCCCTTCGACCTGGACGAAATGGACCTTCTGACGGCCTTCTCCGATGTGGGCTCACCAACCTTCTCTGCGGAAGACTTGGACCTGACCGAAACGCTGGACGCTCTGAGTAAGATTTGTCCGTTTCTATTGGTTCGAGTTAATGTCGGTTCACGACGTTCCCTTTGGCGACAAAAGCATGAAGTTTCCACTTATCGAACATACGGGAGCACATCAAGGTTGGATTTCGAGTAACGCATGCTTCGAGTGTTGGTGGCTGACGAGGTGCGCCACTTGGAAAGACAATCTTGTCCAGCTTGACTGTTTTTTCAAGTGGCGCGTGCTCTTAGTCTTATTGGCTGGAAGCGTGCGTCACTCGGAAGAACGATCTACTTGAACTATTTGCCCAGGTCCCATTACAGGAAGAACACATCCAAAACCAGACTGAGAACAAGAGGTAGTCTTTGGCCGAGGAATTGGAAATTCTGGGGGTGTTCGTACCTCGTCTGATGAACCTGGGTTCTTGTTGCAGATGGTGGTGAGAACAGCGTAGAGCAGATCGCTATCAGTCCCGCGATGCAGCCCGTTCATTCTCCACAGTCCTTCGAAATGTTGTCGGATGTTGAGCCTGTTAGCTACGCCGAACCGGCCTTCTGGTGTTCGGTCAGCTACTATGAACTGAGCTCGCGAGTGGGTGAAACCTTCCACGCTTCCCAGCCTTCCCTGACCATCGACGGCTTCACCGACCCTTCCAACTCCGAGCGCTTCTGCTTGGGACTGCTGTCCAACATCAACCGAAACCCCGTGGTCGAACAAACGCGGTAGGTACTATACCAACTGGGAACTCTGCAGATTGTTTTCCCAAGTGGCGCACGTTTTCCACCAATAACACTGATAACGTGCGCCACTTTGGAAAACAATCTTGTCGAGTTCGTTGGCCGATGTACGAATCGGTCCTTTCTGTTCTCCAGTTAGATCACCTTTGTTGATGGTTCTTTTCTTTCGTAGACGACACATCGGAAAGGGTCTTCGTCTTTACTACATCGGCGGTGACGTGTTTGCCGAATGCCTCAGCGACAACGCCGCCTTCGTTCAAAGTCCCAACTGTAATCAACGCTACGGATGGCTGCCGGCCACTGTCTGCAAAATTCCACCAGGTACATTCCACTATGAAATACCCGGACAGTTGGAAGCAGCTGTATCTGGGAGGCCGACAACCAAAAACGTGCCGTACTATATAGTTCTCTAAGGTGGCGCACGCTTCCACCTAATACCAGCGAAAACATGCGCCGCTTAAAACACCGATGTCGTACGTTTCGTTTGCCGACAATCCATTGCATGTGTTGGAATCAATAACAAGTTGGGCAGTCAAAGTTGCTCTTGAGAGTGTTGATCAGAATACTGGAAAACTGGTAGGACAAGATTCACATCGCGTATCTGTAGCAAGCGAACCGTCCACAGAGTCCATCACTCGATTTGGCTTATTTGAGATAGATCTCAGAGGCGTCTGGATATTCCTCTTGTTTTTTCAACTTTGACTGTTCGCGTTTCTGAAACACTCGATACTTTTTAGGCTGCAATCTGAAGATATTCAACAATCAAGAGTTCGCCGCCATGTTGGCACAGTCCGTGTCGCAAGGCTTTGAGGCCGTGTACCAGCTGACCAAGATGTGTACCATCCGCATTAGTTTTGTCAAAGGCTGGGGCGCCGAGTACCGCCGCCAGACGGTCACCTCCACACCCTGCTGGATCGAGATTTACCTGAACGGACCACTGCAGTGGCTGGACAAGGTGCTGACGCAGATGGGTTCTCCCCGTATTCCCTGCTCCAGCATGTCATGAGCGGCGTCGAACGAGGGAAAGTCGGAAGGAAGATTGAACGAAAGGATAAAGAAAGATAAAGAATGTATTTTTTGACTTTAATATCGCTTATTATACTTTCTTGTGTTGGTCGGAGAGAGGTTGAGTGAATGATTGCTTCTGAGAGATTAGAAGTTTTGTCTTCTCCGTGGTTTCTGTTTCTGTTCTGAATGCCCGTAAAGGAACAACCCGTGTACCATATTCTTCTTCGAATTTCATTACTTAATTTTCTTTCTTGGTTAATTTGGTGTTGTAATGTCAGTACACGTACTTTATCTTTTCCAGTGTATCTTTTTGTCGGAAATTATCTTCAGGTTAGCCTTCTCTTTTTCTCTGTGGTCCTTTTTTGCATTTCGTTTTTCCTCCTAACCCGTACAACGATGATGGGAAGAAATCTCTCTGGCAGGGTAGTTTCTGGGATGATGTAGTTTTCTTCCTGTGCTAGTTTACTGTAGGTAGTCTTCATCTGTTCTTTTTCACGACTTTTTTGGAGGGACAATCTCGACAGGAGTTCTCGGACAATGTAGTTCTACTTCTCCTTTTTGTGACAATTGTTCGTCAGGTTGATGAATCGCGTGGCCATTTTTGTTATCACTAGTCTTGCTCGCCTTTGCACATCCATGCAATTTTTCTCTTATTTTAAGCCTTCAGTTTATGGATGTAGTAAATTTACAAAATCGCCATAACAACTTTTGCTCTGTTTTCTTTTCTTTTGAACTTGGTTTTAGAGTCTTGTAGTAGAAGCAGGAACACCAAGAAGTTCTTCGGACCTACTGCGAGGACGAACGTCTTGGAAGAAATGGGCTCTATCGTCTGTCTTTGCTGGATTGTATTTTCCTTCCTTGTACTTTCAAATGTGGGCCCAGCTGCTCAAAGTAGGTGGACGGGAATGTGAACAAGTTCGAGCCATGGTCTGATCCGTCAGAAAGTTCTTTTGCAGGAGGAAAACATGACAGGACTCACGTTCGTCGGTCCGGCTTGGAAATCGACAGGCATGGAAACCACTGGAACTTGAGGTCCCACCGCCAATATTTGCATGTGTTTCCGACAGTCAAAAACAGGTACCGGCACACACACAGGGCCCCGCTACGTTCAGGAAAGTATCCTCCGAAAATTCAGTTCGACGATGCGGCTGTCAACGGTGGCTGGTCGGAATGGGGACCATGGTCCGACTGCCAAGTGAGCGATGGAACACCTCCACGCTGAATGGCGCTCGCACTTACCTTGCGTTTTCTTTCCACAGGTAACTTGTGGAACAGGTGTTCGAGTTCGAGAAAGGTGGTGTAACAATCCCGAGCCGGACAACGGAGGAAAAGGTGAACGAGTAGCTGTACGACTCTTACAATGACCCTTCTAACTGGGTCATCTCTTCAGATTGTGAAGGAGAGTCCCAAATGAAAGAAGAGTGCAAAGTGAAGGTTCACTGTCCGCAGAACGGTGGATGGGGAAAGTGGGGACCTTGGAAGTGCAACGTCACTTGTGGTGGCGGGGTTGCAACTCGACACCGTGAATGCGACAGTCCACCAGCCATTTATGGTGGAATCTGCGTAGGAAACGCTCGGGAAGTCCGCAATACTTCCTGTAATGCATTCACTTGCTTGCCCATCCGGAAAATTGGCAACGGTGCGTTTCTAGTTTTGCTACCACATCTCAGTTTACCACTTACTGTATTACCGGCAGCACATATACAGTAAAGAGTGTATCCGTCAGCCAAAAAAAGAGTTTATTTTTCAGAGACGAAGCTACTTTTGGAAAATCTGACCAAGAGTAAGTGTCTTACAGTCGTTACTGGTACAACTGCACAAAGTTTTTTAACCCGGACCGTCCCAGTTGTCAATTACCGACATCGCTCGTTTCTTGTCATGCAGGTCTCGACGTGCAAGTGCACGTTGTTCAAGAAGGTCTTCGAGTGGCAAAAGTGCTTTGTGGGACAAATCAGCTTCTCGACAACCTCATGTCTGAGCTGAAACTGGACTTCCGCAAGGCTTTGCGTTGGGTGCGGAATGGCGAACCGTGGGTGGAAGACAAAAGCCGCATCGACAAAGCCAAGACTACGCTGGACTTCAAACGAGTGGCGCACAACGACACTGGCTTCTACTCCTGCGAGCTCGATCTCCTCGGCGGTGGCCAGCGTATCCTCAAAGCTTTCTCCCTCATAGGTAAATGGATCCATCCAGCCAATAATACGTAGCTCACTCTTCTGCAGGCCTTGGTGTTTATTTTTTAGTGGCTTCCAATAAAACCAACATGGACGTTCAAGTCGGCAAGCCATTCGAGCTGGACTGCAACGCTATGGTCTTAGCCACCATCTATCCCAACGCAAGATTGTCTTGGTACTTTAATGGGTCATTGTTCAAGAGCTTCAATGATACTCCAGCGACTCTGGTAAGTCTTCAGTCCCCCGAAGGCCGATTGAATCAGTCTGAATATCGGCGGTGACTTGACGCGGCCACCGCGTTGCGACGTCATCGCGGAAGGTACGGAGATCTGGATTGATTGGCTTTTTGGTTTGATTCAGTCGAATACAATAAAGTTTCCGTTCGCCTCGTTGAACATGACTGGTGTATGGGAATGTAAGACTTACGAGTTGGATATCAAGGAGAGCGACGACGTGAAAGGCAAAAAGGGGTTATTGGGAAAGATGAAGGACAAAGTGTTCAAGTCGTCAGAAGACAAGAAGAAAGAAGAAGAGGAGGAAAAAGAGCGGAAGAAAAAAGCCGGACCGGCCATTCTACGACCACTGACCAAGTATGTTTCGACGCCTGCACCACCGCCCAAAATCAAGGACGGAAAGATATGGATCACAAACAGAGTTCGAGTTCAAAGTAAGTCGATCACAGTTATTACTATCAGTCGAAGTAGAAATCTACTTATCACTCAAACGAGACAAAATGTTCGCTTTTTCCTGCTTCCATTCTTTAAAATACGGGAAAACAGCGCGTTTTCTCGTGTAGTTCTTCCACCAAAGTCCCTCGCCGATATGTTACGGACACCTCAGTTTCTTGGCTTATGCGTCGGTTTAGCTGTTTTGGCCATCATGATCGCCGGAGGACTTATCAAGACCAAAGCCACGTAAGGAATCTTGCAGACTTGACGACAAAATGTTGAAAACAAAAGTGGCCTAAACCAGATCTTCGAGTTTTCCAGAGCTGCTATGGCTAAGGCGGAAAGTAACGCTCAGAAAATTGTGCAGAAGAAGGAAGCAGCGGCGACGTCCGTGTCCGCAGCAAAATTGCCTGCTCCGCAAGACTCCGCACGACAAAAACAACCAGCAGAGTTCCCGCACCAGATGGATGAGTATCACAACGAGCGAGAACCGCTGTTGACTGATCAAGGATATCTGGACTTTAATCAGCAACGATCCAGCTTGAGAAACCCACCAAGACCGAATGCTCCTCGAGCCTAAGCACCAGTGACGACAGCAAGTATTACTATTTGGAGTGGCGGTCCGTGAACGACGTTAACAATGATAACGCAATGGAATGGATAACAATGTTCCGATAAACGCGACCAAAACCAAACAACCTTATCAAGAACATACCGCGTATGCGCTGACTCTTCTGAGGTCTGAACGAGGCTGACGCGTGCCATTGGCCAATTACAGAAGCCGTTGCAGCCATGGGTACCAACGAGCAATAATATTTCCAGCCCATGATTCTGGATGCGGAAATACTGTACTCTGTATCGTCCTTGCAGTGGGATCAACCTGGTAAATGATGGCAAACTGAGATGAGCATCGAAGTCGTTCGGTCAATGATCATCAAAGGCTGAGAGGTTTCCATTGTTATTGATGTAACCGGACAGCGTTGATATTATTCAGAAACGAAAATGGAATACTCCAAAGAACGTCACAAAAGTTTCACTTATGGCCCGCTTCCGGTTCGTCCGTTCGTGCTGGACCTGAAGGAACTCAACGACGATCGAACATCCTTATCAAAGTGAGCTAACACGAACAGTGAGAAGGAGCTGCACTTGTGACTATTTTGCTACGTTTGATTTCCCGTTATTTCTCTAACTCTTGTTTTTCAAGATGGAGAATCTTTGGCACCCTATCCGTAATCTCGCTGGCAATCTTGCTAGTTCTAGCCATGTCCACCTCTTCCTCGTCCGGGATGGGACTTGGCTTACTGTGGCTAGGCGGACCTTCCTTGCTAGTTCAAAACCCGGCTTCCACAACGCTAACCTCAGGCCAACCGGAAATAACTGCTGTCCTCAGCAACTCCAGTACGGATTACGAGACCATGTCGGAGAAACTGGTGCCAGGATGGCCCACACCTTCGACCGTCAGAACCTACCAACAACAAGCTGTCGCGTCCGATGTCGCCGTTTGTTCCGTCATCGGCAAGTAAGAAGCCGCTTTCCCACACAGATGCGCTCAACGACTTCTGCAGACTTGACAAAATACTCGGATATGAGGAAACCGTCGTAAAGTCAGTTGATAAACTCTGTCAATTTTCGTGGTGGTTGTAGTGAAATGCTGAAGGCCAACGGGACTGCCGCGGATGCCGTTATCGCAGCGGCATTGTGTTCCGGCGTTGTTCACCCCTACAGTAAGAAGAGTTGTTATCAAAACGATGCAAACATGTTTGAAATATCCTAAAGGCCGCGGATGTCAGGAGGTTTTCCGTCTGTCCGACAGGTAGCGGTCTCGGTGGTGGCGCTCTGGTCGTCTACTACGACCGCGCTACTAAAATTGCCCACACCATCAACGCACGAGAGGTGGCCCCATTGGCCGCCACCGAGGACATGTTCTCCAAGAGTCACAATGAGTCTGACAGGTTCGCTTCGATGTTCGGCTGGAAATCCATCGCGGTACCAGGAGAGTTGGCCGGTATGTGGGAACTTCATCGACGCTTCGGACGATTGCCGTGGCGCGACCTCTTCCAGCCAACCATCAAGCTAGCCCGTGAGGGGATGACAGTGACCAGCTTCTTCGGACGGATCCTGGCGTTCAGTAAGAAGTACCTCTTGGTGCATGGAGACAGGACGTCGCGGGAGCTTTTGTTCGATCCGACGACAAACTCGACTTTTGTCGTGGACGATGTGATCAAGATGCCCATATTGGCGGATACGCTGGAAACTATAGCGAACGATCCGTTGGGTATAAACGAGTTCTACAATGGGTCGATCGCTCGAAAGCTTGTCAACGATATCCAAGGTGGAGGTAGGTTGTTTCGATAAATGGATAAATGGGGCATCGACGAACGATTTCAGCGAGAACGTCTTCCCAAGCAACGCACGCTCTCAACTTATGACAATGACAGCCTGCGCCACTTGAGCCAGCAGTCTGGCCTACGCTCTCAGTTCTGGTACCGTTCTCATTCTTTCGATTAAATAGGTGGGATTGTTCAGCTGAAGGACTTCGAGCAGTACGCGGCACGAACAGATGATCCGCCTCTCGTCACGCAACTACGTGGGAACTTGGCGCTTTATGGATTGCAGCCACCAGCCGGTAGCATTCTTCTCCACCACGCCCTGAAAATCCTCGATGGTAGGCCAAGTCGCCAGGTTCTTGAACCTGTGTAAAGCATTTGTGTATGTGTCGGATTCGGACCAGTTGCATTTGGTTACAGGCTTCCATTATAACACCACTTGGGAGAGACTGACCGTGGAGGAACGGACTTTGTTTTATCATCGTCTGGTGGAAGCTCTCAAGTTCGCCTTTGCGATCCGTGGAAATTTGGGTGACCATGCATTCTCCACCGCTTTACAGCAGGTACGGCTACCAATTTCACGCAAAGGGTATATAACAAATGGGTTTGAGCTAGGAATTATGTCACTCTTCTCAATGACAATTTGTCACACTATAATACTGTATAAGGGCCGCCGACGAAATCCTAAACAAAGTCGCAGAGCTTTCACGAGAGTGCACAATTCAGTTGTACAGATATCTGTTGCCCCATCAAGATTCAAGCATCTAAAAACCGAAGCAAGGAAACGTAATTTTCTTTTAAGAATACGATAGACGCATCAAATCCTTCTGTTGACCTAGGATCACACCACCTCGTGTTAGACAGAATCCATGAAGACACTCAAGGAACGCGCTGTACTACTATAACCCTTTTTCTACGATTTTGTCTGAATAGTTCGTGGAGCGTGTGCAGGATGCAGGTACTTCGGACGCTGCTCGCGCACAGATCAATGACAGTCGGACATTCGACGACGAGGCATACTACGGAATGGAAAACGCGGCGGTGGAAAACGCAGGAGGTACCGCCCACACTTCCGCCATGGACCAGTTCGGCAACGCCGTCTCCTTCACCACGAGCCTCAACAGTGTGTAAGTAAATTCTTCAAACACTTTACAGTACTTCCGCAATCTAGAATCAGGCTCTCTGAAGTGCCCTTTCTGCAGTTTTGGGTCATATCGCATTTCAACGTCGACGGGGATCATCCTTAACGACCACATGGATGACTTTGTCACGCAGCTGAATGCCAATACGTCGAGTACCTACGCTGCCATGCCCTCGTCTCCTTTCAATAAGATTGTTCCGGGAAAGCGACCCATGTCTAGCCAGTGTCCTCTGATCATCGTCGACAAGGAGGGCAATGTTCTTGTAGTAGCCGGTGCCAGCGGGGGAGCTCGCATCTCATCTGCTCTCCTGAACGTAAAATATACCCCGACCTCGAGTAAGAATGATGACAAGTCTGGTGCATTCGTAGGTACTCACTCGGGTATTGTACTTTGACCAAAACTTGAAATCCGCTATGGACGCCTCTCGTGTGCACCATCAGCTGCGACCTAATGAAATTGACTACGAAAGAAAGTTCGACCAGGTACGTTCCCGCGATGTCCAAAACAAAGTTTTGGCTTCTGTACAATGACGCTTCGACTTGATCTTTGTAGGTCTTCATCGACGCACTGAAAGAGAAAGGCCACAAGTTAAAACAGAACATTGCGCCAAAGTTTGTATCGCACAGTGCGGTGGAGTTCATTTACAATAATGTAACCGATGGTCGGGTCTACGCGGTATCCGATGCGCGGAAAGGTGGTCTTCCAGACGGAATCTAAACTGACACTTTTGAGAAACTTTCATGAACATCGTACTCGGCTTTCTACCGATGGTTATACCTTTCTGTATATTTTCGATTTTCCTCACTGACCTTTAATTTTGCATACATACTGTAGGGACGGTGAGAAATGATCGGCATATGATCTGGTAGGGTATAATAACGCTACCTAACTCCGAAGTAACAGTCCGTGGGGCTCCTGGAACAGTATAGGTCTCTGCACTTGTACAGTGTACAAAATGCACAATACACTGTTGTCCAACCACAGTACAGCGGACGGTCTAGCGTTGTCGTCTTGAGACCGTAACCATCAATACGAGGTGCTCTGTATGGGACGTCTCTCCATACAGTATATCCGACTGCCGGGTTCGTACCCTTGCAGCTGTCGTGAATCTCGAATGTACATACACCCGCCACCACCACCGTGACCGCCCCACGCGTTGCCTCCGTTTCCGTAACCATTGTAGTAACACTGAACGTTAACCAAACTGCGGCAAGTTACGATGGGTGATAGCACAAAAGATATCCAGACAATACAAGTCGTCATCAGGCCTAGGTATTAATAGTACTTGGTTTTTTCATTACGATACAACGAATAAGTTCATTCAGGCCTTCAATTTTTACGTAAGGGAGCTTTAACAAGTCCTACAACGAATACTGTCGCAGAGGGACGGTCTTGGTTGTCCTTCCACATTTTATCTTTCACAAGTTTCCCTCGGATCAAAGTTCAAAATTGAGCAAGGCACAAGACGATAAATGCCAAAAGTACACATGCGATATGGGCAGATCTTGTCGCACTCGTCTGGCTGCCGTCCGATTTCGCAGGCACGCTGCAAACGGTTAGTACAGTTACACTTCGCTAATCTATCGTGTTAGTGATACTGAAAACTTATCTTGATTTCGATATCGGTTTACGATATGCACAAAATCCGTGTATCGGTGTTACTGTTCTGAATTACCCGGACAGATACTCCACGACAAGATTACTGAAGGTGACCTGCAGAATATCTTCTTCACCCTCGTTGCTCTTGGTAGGTCTTGCCGCATAAACCCCAATCTGGACATCGCCGTTCTCCTCGGCAAAGGCCCACGCCGTTTCGCGAACCATTGTCTCCTTCACCCCGTCGATCATATACACAAACATGGTTGAGCCCTTGCCCTTGGCCACATCAATTTCTTCCCGTCTCAATTCAATGGTGAGCGTCGCCTTCCCATCGGCAAGCGGAAGCAGACTCCAGTCCGAGTGGCTGGTGGCGGCTGTCGCGACGGTGGCGACGTTGGCCATACCGTTAAACACTTCGACACCCGTCTTGATCCAGGCTCGTTTAGCTGAGCTGTCTTTCGATGGGGGAGGGTACAGGAAGACTAGGCCACCTTGATCATATAAACGTGTCCAGTTGGCATCCAGGGTGACGCGAGCACGTCGGAAGGCCGTCAGGGGGATGGTCGCGACGTAGCAGGGTGCGTTGAGGTTGTCGATTAGAGGAACGGAGGAGCCACCACCAGGTGGCTTCCTCCAGATATCCGTGACAGGTCGTGTGGAGAGGGTGAAGGATTCGAGGGTGGATAGGGACAGTGTGTTACTGGGAATGTTGAGCAGGGGATTAATCAAGGAAAACGCGGCAACGGTTAGGGTGGTCAGTGTCGCCATCTTTCGAGCGCTCTGCGTTTCCTCAGCAGAAGAATCTACAGCTAGAAGGAGGTGACTGACAACTTCTGATTTCACCATAAGGGTTCCAGAAGTTATAGAGGGGGTGATACTTGCTGTCTGTAGTGCGTCGTTCGGAATTAGCACTGCGCACGCTGTTATCGCTGGTAAGATACAGCCCGAACGTCCATGCAGGGAGATGATCGCTACCAACCTGCCTATGATATAATACTCCCGGCAGTTGATAGGGCAAGGCGTCGGTCCAAAGGACAAAGGTACAGGGTGGTACGAGTGCAGAACCTGTACTACGTAGGACGTCGCTTTCATCTGTCTCAATCCCGACTGCGCATTCCGGTTCGTAACCGTTTAGCTGGATGGACCATGGACGTGCCCACTCCCGCCACCGCCACCGCCACCGCCACCGCCACCGCTACCGCCATCGCCACCGCCAGGATCAAAGCCGCCACTGTGGCCTCCCCAGTTATCTAAGGACGCTGAGAACTGACTAGTCTTCATATCCATTCTTGAGCGTATACCATGCATGGCATGCAGTATCGGTTCGAAGATTCGGACAGCTTTGTCGGACAGCTGTGGGTGGCGATATCGGGTGGAGACTGCGCGGGGCTCTTTTCATCGAGCGCGCCGCCCTTGCAAGCCCTCAAAATGACCAGCGAATTACGGTCCCTGTCAAGCACTTGCAGTTACATGCGATACCATTTTGGATGTACCCCTGTTCGGAGAGCGTCCCGAGCCTTGAATCCGTCCAAATGAGATCTGGGCCACGTCGGGGTTCTATTTGGTGGCTATTTGGTGCAAGTCAGGAGCTTTCATGTCTCATAGACTTGAGTTATTTAGGGTCTACTGAGGTGTAATAGAAATCGTGATGAATGCAATGGCAGCGTCAATGACAGGACGGCCTATTCCGTTCTGTGCCTGCCATGCACTCAGCAGGCGCAAAACAGAAACCATTCATAATGTAAGGCGGGCCTCTCTGGCATTCTCTTTAGCTCTGATCTCCGTGGCTCTATATGTGCTGAAGTCACAGGTTCGTCCCTGCTCTGTTGGGAGACGACACGAGACGACGCGAATCGATCATGGTTGATGGTCAGAACGATAGTACAGTGAACTAAGGGAAGAACCCGGCGACCGACATTGAAGCTGCCCGTGGGTCACTAACTTACAGTCCGTTCAAGCAGACTTGTCACCACCCTTTCAAAAAATCGATTCTCTCCTATTAAGGATATCATAGATTCTGAGTGTTGTTTCTAATTTTCTCCGACAGCCCCAACTCTCACCTTTCACAAAAGCATCAGACATCCCAAATCGAACTACCGTGGTCGAAATCCCGACCACGAAAGCTCAAGGCTCGGCGGGAGCAGTCGTGTAGAGACCCATGTTTTCTCGTGGTTTTTTCAAGGGTTGCAAAACAAACTTTTACTTCAAAAATTTTGTTTGACACAACGAAACGACTTCGCTGCTGCAGAACGATGGCGCATCTGATCTAGTACTGCACGCGCTAGAGCTTGAGTGAAATCAGTCACGCTGGATTTTAGCAGACTTGAACTTCACGAAAAACAGTTGTGTTTCGGCGGCCCAATTTCCGGAAACTCATTTTGCTACCAAACGACCCTTTTCCGATATGAACTTTGAGAGAATATTCGGAGGCATCGGATGGTAGCTTTGCCGTACCTCGCCGTGGCTCAAAGTCTCAAAAAACTGTTCGCCCTTTCGGGAAGACACTCTGGAAAATTCAGGGGTAACCAATAACTAAAACATCCACGCCAGGGGGTTTGATGTCAGAGAGACTACCTACGCATTTCATGCTATACGGCGTCATTGTGACGTCAAAACCTCTTCAGTTAAAAATTCGAACCCCTTCGGACTTTCCCAACGTATGCTCGGTCGGATGACGACGCTCACCCCTACGATCTAAGGTAGCCAACAGTACTGTCAAAGGATTCGTTTTCGGTTGATTCTAGCAGCTTATTGACAGGGCTTTCACTCGTAGCCTAAAAGTTAGGTCCGAAAGTCTCATCTTTTAAAATCAGTGGTAGTGTTGTCGTAGTTTGGTTCATTAAACGGTTAGTCGTGACTTAAGTCGTGTAAAGTCGCGACTCGAAAAGTCCTTTTGCATTTCGGTCAACCGTTTTGCAAAATGGTTAACCGCACAAATCAAACGACTTTGATTATTTATTGACCACGAGATTTCCTGCCAGAAATTTAAAAACTATTCCGAAATTCGAACTGATATTGACATAACAAATTATGAACTAATCTGCCCTGATTACATCAAATAATTACATATGGCCAATAAATTTGAGTAAGAACATGGTAAGACCACCGATTTATTTACCTCGAATTTGCTGCATCATTTGCACACCGACAGAGGTGAGCTTTAAAGTTAAAATGCGTATAGACCAGTTAGACCGGAACACCTCGGAAAGGCATTTTGATTGATTTGGAGGAAACTTTCTGTGGTGTAAGTCGTTTGAAAGTCGACCAAAGCCGTTTTGCATTACGACTTTGCTGCAAAAGGTCGTTTTGCAAAACGGTCAACCGAGTCGAGTCGAGCTCAGTCGAACTACGACAACACTAATCAGTGGTGACAATTCTGCTTGAGCGGGCTGTGCATAACAGCAACATTACGCCGGAAAGTGACGGCGGGGGCGGTCCTTGGTAGTGCCTAAACAACGTTAGAAAAGCTGAAGTGTTATTGTTGAACAATAAAACGAGCAATCTGTTGCTGAACCTTTGCTCTTCTTGATAGTCAGAATCCTCCATTCGCGAGCCTTTTAGCGTAGGAATCTTCCGTTTCCCCTCACGTAGAAGGCCGCCGTATCGAAGTATGGATCGGGATGTAGACTAGATGTTGTGTAACAGCTTCGCCTTCAAGTGCGAGTTCTGTGAATTTCGCTTGCCCAAAAGACCAACCCGGATGGCCTATGCCGAGTTATCACAAGCCATCATCCTTCGGCATGGTCTGAAGTGTGCACCTTGCGGGGAAGCCCATCCGGAGAAACTACAGCAGCTGTTGCTTCTAAGTAAGAGATAAATTTATGTCGTAACGGTAGAAGGGGTTATCTGATGGCTGGTCCCAGGTGTCAGAGTCGTGTCCTCGTGCTGCGATCTGCACAGCAGCAACGGAATAAAACAACGATATTACGATATCAGTATCGTAGTACAACACAATACCATATATATGCGCGCTCGGCAGTCATACTCGACAAGATGGTTCGTTCAAGTGGCGCACGTCTTCAGCCTCCAAATAACAGCGAAGATGTGCACCACTCGGCACGACAAATTCGACAACATCGTCTCTCCAAGTGGCGCACGCTTTCGGCCGATGACACCTACAACGTACGCCACTTGGGGAAAACAACACTGCGAAGTGCATTCGCCGAGCTCTCATTTCAATAAAACCCAAACACATCCTTGAAAACATCAGAACCAACAGCCCCACATACCTCGATCCTTCAGCTCTTCGACGGAATCAGCTGTCACCCACTGCTTTTCCATAGCCATCCATAGTCTGATGTAACAGCCGATCTTCCTATGGTAGCTCTTGCTGGCGCTCACCTGAAATTCATTCAGCAATAAAATAACAGCAAGAACCATTTGGGAGCTCGACAGACAACCTCCACAAGTTCAGTTTTCCGAGTGGCGCAAGCTTCCAGCCAATAAAACTAGAAGCGTGCGCCACTTGGGTAAACAATCAAGTTCGACAAGATCCTCTGTCCAAGCGGCGCACGCTATAAGTCAACCACAGAGAAAACCTGCGCCACTTGGGAACGATCTCGTCGAGCCTGTTTGCGGATCTCCCATTTTACGCACGCTCATTGACACAGACTTACGTGGAATTTTTCTGGCAGCGTTGGTCTGCAAGATATTCTCCCTGGTGATCCATGGTGGTTTCAGCCGAAAGTAGACCAAGCTAAATAGATAATCATCTTGATTTCTGTATACAGAAATCGACCAAATCTCCTAAACGATGTCTGCTCAAAAGCGAACTTACGTTTGACTGACAAGAAATGGTTCAACGAAGAGTGGAGTCAGCTGACCAGATGGTCCTTGCTGGTGAGATCTGTAACCACGGTAGGCAGCGAGGAAAAATCAGAACAAAAGTTGGTAATCGACATGTCGTGATTGTCCCGTAAAACCTTGCTTACCGATCAAGTCAATATCGTCGAGAAAACAAGAGCTTCCAGAGCAGATGGTTGCCCGATGAATGTCTGATCCTGTACAGCCGAGAGACGGGCAGGAAGGGGAAAGGATACTATGAACTACGAAGCAGAACTCCAGAAGGTACCAGTTATACCACACAAAGTCCGATAACTCGCTGTTATCGCACAGCGAAAAAAGTTTAGCAACTGCCAGTTTGTCAAGACTTAAGACTCAAGTGCCAACTTGAAAACCAAAACAAGCCGATAGCAGGCCCGTATGGCACACCATAGCGAAAAATGCCTAGTCCTGGCATGCAGAGCCGCATACGCCGATATTAGCGATCTGGGCGGGGCCTATAGCCTGCGTTACAGTACTCACGCAACTTTGGTTGGTAGCGGTAACGCACAGAAGATACCGGGGATCTTGAGTGATTCCTTGTTTCAATAGATACCGCCATGGCCTACAGGGTATCAATCAATCGAACAGAAATCCGAACCAGTACGAGTTAGTAGTTACCGCAAAGTTCATCTTCTCTGCTCGACAAGATTGTTCCTCCCAAGTGGCGCACGCTCTCAGCTAATAACAGTTGAGACTTGCGCCTTTTGGTAAAAAAATCTCGTCGAGTTGGTTTGCCGAGCCTCAGTTTCCTATGAACGAGAAACAAAAACGCTAAAAACACAGTAAGAGTTTCCGCATCTTTCTAGAGAAGAACCAGCCGAGTTAAAAAAAGGAACGCTGAGAATACATCACATTTTACGCATTTATTGCTTTAGGAGAAGTGAAAGCCTGGTTGGCTGCCGCACCAGCAGTGTCCAGTATGAGATCGGGTGCCGTGGAAGATATGAAAGCTTTATTCGATGTGGAAGTGTGCGACTGACCGCGGCCAATCTCGATAGCCGAGGAAGAAGAGATACTGACAGTGGAAGTTCGGTTCTTCGACGACTGTCTCGTCGACCGACGTTGAGACTGCTTCACCGGTGAGATTTCCGGCGAGGACTCTGGCGACAACGGATCGAGCGCCTTGTCTTCTCTTTGGTTGAGGGAAGTACTGGGCGAGACGTGTGCGGGAAACATACCAGGTGGAACTTTGCGAAAGACTTTCTCTGCCATGAAATCCTGAAGAAGAAATGAACACAAAATGAGTCTGAACCAAATAGGGTCTCCGCAAAAAAACTCGACAAGACTACCTTCCTAAGTGGCGCACGTTCATAGTGTTACTGGCTGACACAGTACGCCACTTGACAAGATCGAATTTACGAGCGGCACCCTCATCCAGCCAAAGACAAGGGAGATTTGCTCCACTTGGGAGAAGAATCTTGTCGCTTTTCTCTGTCTGGGTCCCAAATAATCTTGCAACGGGGCGAAACTTACCTGAAAGCGTCTAGAGTAGAAGGAAGGATGACAAACCGAGATCTGGTCGCCGTCCAGCACGACGGACTTCACCGTGTGCTCCATCTTCTTCCGAAGCTTGTAGCATTGGAGAATATCGATGATACCCATGAAAAGAAGCAGCCGTTCGCCTTTGGAGTTCCATGCCAAAACGCCGTCAGGTCTACAAAGAAAATACCAGATACATCAGAAGGCCCACGGGTCACTGAGCCCGGGAGAGTCGACGTTGTAGGATCGAGTGGATGTAAATATTTGATGGGTTGCGACTTACAGTATTTGGCTCGTGTCGGATTCCTGATTAAATTTGGAGTAGAGTTGCGTGCGAGCGGGCGTCGGCTCTTGAACAATCGCGGCAAACTTCTCGCGGTTCGTCTTAGCCCGTAAAAGTGGTGCTGCAACACATTCCGGAAAAGTTATAAGTGTGTTTCGCTTGAAAACACACTACAGAAAAACTAAAAATGATTCAACAGACACGCGAAACATTTTGCTGACCCCCAGAGTCAGCAGTAATACTGTCGCTCGCAAATCCAACCGTGTGCACGAACTCATAAGTGATATTTTTCTAACTATCAATCTATTTAGAAGGTTTCTCCAACAGAATAACGTCAGCGAAATTTTTGTGAAAAGTTTCGCACGCAAAAACACCCCGCCTGAAGTGCATAGCATGTTGACTTTGCGAAAGATTACTGATTTCCACCTAGTTCACGTTCTCAGCGCTATGCTCCTTCTGGAGCACAACACCTCGAAAAGCTTTTTGCAAAGTGTTTTCGATAGTTGGACGTATCTGGAAACGAATTTTTCAAGAAGTGAAAGCACTGCTGATTTTATTATTCAAGTTCAAAAACGCCCCAATCTACAGGAATCACCCTGTAGCCCAACGTGTGGAAAAGCTTTTACTGTACTATCCATATGAAACATTTCGATCTCTCATTTGTTTCGCTGTTCCATCGCTTTATCGAGAAGATGGTCGGAAAAGCGTAGCGTGGTGGAACTTACGACGGGTGCGGTTGTTACGTGGTAAGCTTCCGTCTCCCGACGCGCCCTTCGTTCCCAGCTTGAACAGGCTTCCCATGGGAGACGACTGCGGCTTGATTTCACTCTGACTTGGCGGCACAGGTGAGCTCGACCCTGGTCGATGGATAGCGTCGTCGTCGGTCGGCGAACCGAAATCTGGCTGTTGAACCGTTATGCTACCCGACCTCCGAGCTACCTCTGTGCGTTCGGCATCACCTCGTTCGAGTTCTTTCTGTTGCAAGTCCAGGTTGTGGATACCAATGAGGAGGCTATAGTCCATGATCTTGAAGCTTTCGAGGACCGTACAGTCTCTTCGGATGGTCCGTATGAGCAGATCGTATGTCTCGGGTTCGAGGAAGATACCTGCAAATATTTTAGGCCGTGAACGCGATGATGTGGAGCGGAACACACAACCTGTATTTCCGAAAAAATATCGTAGAAAAATCACGAGGACTCCGTGCTGGTGTCGGTCAAGTGTTGTATTCAGTCTGCGCATAATTTACGTACTTAACGATCAATCAAGCGACACAATGAAATCTTACTGAGGAAAGTTTAGCAAAGCGAAGCGAAACTATCAAACAAGTTTTTTCCGTTTCTCTAAAAGTTATGGTTGAAGTTTCTGAAGACCGTGTGTTGCAAAATTCCCTCCGGCCAAATACAAAAGGGAGTTCGGCGAACAAACTCGACTAGATCGTTTTCCCAAGTACTCGTAGTGCTTTTTTCGAGTGACTTTTTCATTGTTTCATTGTTTTCGACTGACAGTGTACGCCACTGGACAGAGCAATCTGGCCGGGTCTGCTTGCCGAGTTGCTCATTTTGAAAAACGTACGGGTTGAAATTTGAATGGTCGCGCTTCTTCTCACCTTCGGGGTAGAGCTGCATGAAGTCCAGGTCTTTCAACGTGGGGACCTGCTTTTGGCGTTCAGCAGCTGACGCTTGTCGCTTGTAAGTGGACCCTTTGAGGTCGAACTTTTGATGGTACTTCACCTTGCGCGGTAAGAGATTATTCATGCAGATTATGCGAACGTTTTTGCCCAGTGACTACAAGAAACAAAAACAGTAATCCATCAGCATATTTAGTGTCAATAGGGGCCTGAAATATCGACTTCATCTACAGTAGCTCATTGGACATTCATGTCGTAATACCGATGACGGTCCGATGTCAGCAACGCCGCCGTACTACCGGAAACACGAGCTTGGCTTCCCCATAGCACCCAATAGAAATTTCAAGCTAAAGTCTCAGAACGAGTCAAGACGCAAAGTTGAAACACTTGTTTCATCAACAAAGCGTCAAAAAATAAATAACTCGAAAAAATAAATACTCAAAATCTGCAAAAATATTAAAAGACCACCCTTATGTTTCAAAACTAATGTCAAAAAATAACTGATTTATCTTTTCAGTATCCTTTGAGTTTTTATTTATGAATTTCAAGATTGCAGAAGAGTCTCATGAGCGGACAATGTCTCTCTGTGTGCGGTCTGACGGTTGATGAATCAATTATTTTTCCAGCACATCACGCTAACCTTGACTGCCTGCATCACAACAGTGACGTTATGCGTCACTGCAGCTGCCAATTATCATTGTTGGCTCCCGAAGTCATGTCGAGAAATTACTGACACGCCTCACCTGATAACAGTACTGTCCAAAGAACTTCGGTAAGAGCGTACGGGGATTCTGATTGAGGTTCATGTAGTATCCGGGCAGGAGCTTCTGCAGGAACTCTGCTTCACGGTACATGACCGTCTTCAAGATAAACTCGTCGTCTTCTGTCAAGTAGAAAATGCTGCCTGACGCTCCAGGGTTTGATATCTCAATCATGGCTCGATCACAGAGGGAAAGCTACGGAGAGAAAGAAGAGAAATCGTTTTCGATTAAAGTCGAGACAAAATCAATATTTGGCCACAAAAAGCCAAGGCGCGTCGACTTTACAAAGGATCACTATGGGCAAATGGACAGCGAGTGAGATGATGAAAAGAAGCAAAGCTGTGGAGGGATAGTGGAGATGTCCTACCATATAATCATCCGGAGCGATGCCAAAGAGCTCGCGGAAGTAACGAAAGGCAATCGGTGCATAGGACTTGAATGTGAAATCGTTCATGCCGTGTGCCGGCGTGAATGCTGATCCATCCCTTGAACGAAAAAGACAGCGCCATCAGCAACAAGAGCTTCGAACGAAAAAGCCAATCAAAATACGTCCGAAAAACTGTTTTTGGCTAGTCAAAAAATTTGATGTTCAATACATCATCTCAAAAAAACCCAAAAATTGTACGCCTTGCGGAATTCGAAAACCTGGTAGCGCTCACGACTATTTCCGAGGACAATTGAGTAAATGTAAGATTACTCAAGAATCAGGACAAATCGAGTGTTGGCTCTTCTCTTACTTTTTGTGGAAGACTTTCTCCACGACAGTAAAGTCCTTCATGAGAAGGTCGCGCTCAGGTTTGGATGCCAGCTTGCTGACGGAATGGCGAATGCCCGTTTGAATGCAAAACATCAAATCGTTGGCGCGGAACTGTAAAGATAAGCAGATACAGCCGACAATCGATAACGTGGAACTTTACGATCCAATGAGCCCAAATCCAGCACGTTTTATTGCCTTTCACGTACCCTTTTATAGGTGACGTTCCCCGTTTCATCTACCCGACGGTGACCGATCTTCTTCTCCTTGAGCGACGTCCCTTGCATACCTCCGTCCGTTGTATCTTCTAAAAACACAAATAGAGATTCACAGCAACATCCCAGAAGTATATTGGGGAAGTGGGCAAACGACCTGGCTTGGATCGTTTTCCTGAACTGGCGCACGCTTCCAGTCAGTAACACCGCGAATACGCGCCACTTGAAAACAAGCTCGCGAGATCGTTTCTCCAGGTGACACGGGCTTCCAGCCAATGACAATGGAAACGTGCGCCACTTGAGATAACAATCTGGTTCCAACCATTTGTCCACCGCCCATTTTGATGAGGAATTTGCTTATACACACCATTGTCAGGTTTGGTTCCCGTTGAAAATCTCTTGCTTCTCCGTACCACCGACATTTTCGCGTCTACCTCCTCGTAAATTCCGCTCTGAATTCTCACAAGGCCGACAGGTACGAAAAACATGTGTGTTCTACGTCGTGGCAATGACAATCAGGGAAAACAGGCACATTCCCCAACAAGACTACGATACAGTGCAATCAGCAGCACAGACGGGTCTTTTGAGGAATAGGTCGTGTTACAGTAATCTTGAAGCAGTCTTCCGAGAAGCAAATGGGAGGAAGAAGATGGGCAGAGTGAAGACAGAGTGACGGGTAGAGAAAAAATAAACGGAAGTATTTTCGGGAGATGGGAATGGCACAAGCTGCTGCTCCACTTCCTTCACTCTTCCACAACTACGCAGTACGCACGGGCAAATCATTCATCCAGCCAGTCACTTATGCCACCCCTCTTCCCGTTTGTGCTACGAACGAACAAACAGGAACGGAGGAACAAACTTGTGGCCTCCAAAAATCGATAAACAGTGCGCAGTAGGACTGTTGGATGTCTTCAAACGACAGAGAGCCCACACACACTGTAAAACATACAATGAATCGCACTGGTCAAAAATCAATGTGACGCAGTGAGAAAGGAGGGCCTTACCCAGCGCGGCAACGCGCATTCATATTACAACCTGAAGACTTTCACACAGGGACGTTAAAGAGTCCAGCGCATCAGCAGGAGCGTTCATCCAACCGAAGCAAAGGCCCGCCCAGCCGAGCAAACTAGAAATAAAACGCCCACTGAATAAAAAATCAATGTGAAGGAAGCTATACGCCAACAGATGTGTTTCTCCTCAAGACGTACTCACACATGCCTTCCACTGTGTATTATAAAATTCAATGGGATCCTATCTTGTCCAGGAATAACTTTTCCAAAGGCAGAAACACAATACGACCGCCACGAGCGAAAACGTTTGTCAGTGGAAGCTGGAGGCTGAAAGCGTCTTCGATTTCCGGACTGTCGTCCTTAATAATTCCCCCTCAGCATCACAGATAATTACTCGCGATCAAGCGGGACAAATGAGCACAAGTAGTTTTTGATATCCATTTGAGGAATAGGGGAGTCCGTTAAAGCTGATAAGGCAACCGTCAGCTGGAATAAAAGGCAGCGCGGGTTTTAATCTACCAATTGAAACTTGAAAGCATGGCTTGAGTAGCTTCAACGCTCGTCAGCTGGTGCAGAAAAAAAAGAGCGATGTACAAGCGTGAGTGGTTTCACCTCTTCGTCGACGTCAACGGATATGCAGCTGAGTATGGAGTGGCAGACGTTCGCCAACCTTGAGCTTCAGCAATTTACGTAGGCTCGCACAACAGATGCTCCATTATGCTGAAAAAGAGGGTAAATATAAGCAGTGACGTCTCCTGTCCTGCAGCCTCCAAGAATGTTATGTTTTGTGATCCTCTTGATGGCTTGGAAAAAAATGGGAGACAGAAGTAACAGGACTTCTCCAGTCTAATCCACCGTTCAAACACTTGCCAAGGTGACCCTGCCAAATCCAAGACGAAAATGATATGCGGAAAATCCAAAATCGATCGTCTTCCTGATTCCTGAAGAAATAAACCAAAACAAAGCTACGTCACTGAATCACCTTACACCTGCTTCAACCGTGTTGGCTGCCATTACTGTGCGATGAACTACTCTTGGCGCTGTCTCCGGTTCAGAACAACACTTCGCCACTTCGCGGCGGATCGGCTTGCCATCGTGATGGACCAACGTCTGGCAGGTCTCTGGTCGAGAACCGTCAAACTCGGCAACGCAGTTCGAGCCTTTCCGCTGGTGCAAGCTCTATGACCGACTTCCGGAACTAAAGTCTCATAACCAACGAACTAGGCAACAACAATACAGCGTGGCGAGCTGCAAAACCAGATAGCGGGTCGGTAGAGCAGAAGCTTCCGTCGAGTCGGGACATATGACAACAACAATAGGTATTATTCGAGAAACGGAATACACATAACAGTTAAAAAAAGATCCAATGAAGAACTTTACGCAGTCGTAATCAAAGATATCAACAGAATCAACGCAATTCTAAGCATCGGGCGCATGTTGAGACGAGGGTTCCTCGGCCTCAAAAAAAGCGTCGTTGATTTTCTTGGTCACGATTCGCTTCTGCGCTGGATTCAGCTTCTTCAATTTAGTTATCCATAAGTACACTAGAACACAACAAACAGAAAATGTGAATAATGTCACCCCTCAGCCGAAACCTGACAGCACTTTTACCCTGGAGATCATCTTCGTCCATCGCCGTCGCGGTAACTGCTGTCAACCCTGGAGCAACCCCGGAAGATACATGTGCTTGAGGAGGAAGCGGAACTATGAAAAAGAGCCGTAAGACTAGGATAATCGCAGAGTGACACAGATTTTGATTCAAGTACCTGCGCGACGCGGTGTTATGATATGGTTTTGGGTACTTCCGGCGGACCCGTTCTGTCGAAGAAAGTTTCGCCGCGGTGTCGGACCTTTGGGCGGCGCACATACCAGGTGCGGATCAACAACATCAGTCTCAGTTGTGTTTGCAGAAACCGTGACCTCCACAGGTCCTTCCGAAGCCGATATTTCAGCTCCACCTTCTTCCGAATCGGCATCGCGCTGAGGCCTCAAACGTTTAACACGTTGATAAGCACTAGAAAGAAAGGGAAAACTTCGGTCGAAATTACTTTCTTGCCAATAACGGAGCTGTGAATACTTTTAAGCATTTCGGCCAACACTCACCGGTTGTTTTGAGCGTTGGCCGTCAAATAAGGGGTCAAGAAGTCCATATGCCCGGCTAGCCACCACGTACTTCCGTCTCGTTTACCTTTGTGAGTCCGTAGCATTTTACAGAAATTGCTTCGGGTATAAGCCCACGTCTTTCGGCAGTAGTCTAGCCTCGTTTGCTCTGTAAAGCAGATGAGAATCAAGGAAAATAAGCACGAGTAATGACGAAAAACTAGAAAACCCAGTTTAATGCTCCATAAACATCCCCGATAAAGTCGCGCAACCCGACAGCGATATTCACAGAATAATGAGCCAGGTCGAAACCAGGATTTCTTCAACTCTCACCGGAAAGAGTTTCGTCCATTAGAGGCAGCAGATTCCGTACTACAGTCAGCCATCCTTTATCTCGAGAATCATCTGTGGTATGTATGCTACGATCGTACAGCACAGGAATTTTTTTGATCTCTTCGATGAGAGCAACCTTGAAGTTGGAGAGATCATCCAACGCTTGTCCATTATCCACTTGCTCTTGCGCCACTTCGTCCTCCTTCTCCTCCGACATCATATCCGAAATTTCATTGTCGTCGATCTCTTCTTCCACCTTCTCGATCTGAGGCATCTTGTCGTACTGCAGACGTTGTAGCTAGGGATGGAACACGAGTCTGTAACAACAAAATGTCACGATTAGGCTATCCATCTTGTGACCAACGCCTGGACAATAGAAGTGACCCTGTCCAACTTTCTAACAACACCGATTTCTTCCAGAAACTTACCGTCAAAATATGGCGCAACAGACAATGAAAGGAGAGAGTACTGACTACTTCGAACCAACAGGACTAGTGGGTACTTTCGGAATTTTGCGATAGCGGCCATTCCAACTTTGAATTTTTACCGTCAAGTACAGTTCCATGTGCCCACCGGCCCCCACCCTCGAGATTTTCCTCCCTGGGGGCACTGTGCCACTGTGGGAAGCCTGCCCTCCACCGCTGTACGGCAGTCTCGGCGACTGCTCATGATGATCCTCGGGCTATGTACAGCAAAGTGAAGAGTGGATGGTAGCAGATGGGAAGAAACCTGGATGGGCGGACAGAAACAGAAATTCTGGACGAGAAGACGGACAAATCAAGTTCAAATTCAAACCAGCTGTGAAAGTGATAGACGCTCCAATCAAGCAAGAATGGAAATGTTGTGGCTTGATCGACAGCGCTCACGCTGTTCCTCAAAGAACTCAGGAGGGAACACCGAACGACGAGGAACAGATTTTAGGGAACAGACGTCCGCTTGTTGATTGCTTGGTGTACCTCCAGTCCGCCAAGCATTCACAACCAAAACAATGCGGTGAAATCGATTTTTGGCTCTGGATGAATGGAGAAAGTCTCGGTTGGGACGCTGGCACTCATCCATCCCACAATTCCTCGCATCCTTCGGACTTTAGCGGAGTACTCTGTCTTCAGTCACTTCACTGCTCTTCTGCCTAGGAGAAACCTGTACTATTCTCTTGAAGATCTCCTCAAACGTTGTTATAAAATATAAGGCCGGGAACCTCCGTAAATTTATCTGGACTTTATGTTCTGTCAACTGGTCGTGAAGAAGCGACGTACTAACTCCCCTGCAACTGTAAAAAGACTTTCTCACGGAGCGAAGCCAAGCTATGCAGAACGAAGATTTCGACTTCGAGGAAGACTACTTTGTGGAAGAAGACTCACTGTAAGTGAATTCCCTTTCGTTCACTCAAGACACCTTAGCAGTCTTCGTAAAGAAACAGTAGGATCGGAGATGTCGATCGGGAGCAAGCGACTAGATGGACAGATCACAATCGGTGCTCAAAGCGTCGAAGCAAGCACTGCATGGCAACGTGTAATATCCTCCGCTGGTGCAATTTCACGGGGGATCGTTTGAGTAATCCCCTTGATTCAGAGCCGGAAGTACTGTACCCATCGACGTTCTTGCCGGAAGTTTTACCATCGTTATGGATGGATTTTGGGTTTGATAGTTGGCTAGCTTTTGACTGTGCCATGGCAGGCTTGACACCATATGGAATGTATGGGTTGTATCCAGGCAATTTCCTCCCTCGACCGGAAGACCGACGGCGCAGTGGATCTCCCGATGACTCTTCCAGCTCTGAGGAGGGCTACCGCCATCGACGACGCAGCAACTTTACTTACGAAGATACTTTGTAAAATCAGATGACTTAGCTCCTATTAACCTGGAGTTTTGACCGGGA
>BDGG01000019.1:129890-163689 GCA_001949185.1 Ramazzottius varieornatus | reverse complement strand
TATTTCAGTGGCGCACTTTTTCTTGTTGTCGGCTGGAAGCGTGCGCCGCTCGGGATAGAAATCGTGTACGTTTTGTCTGCCCGGCTTCCCAATTGTGAAATAGAGAAAAGATGCATAAACGGGTAGTGTGGTAATTCTGTACGAAGATATTGACGGATCTGGGAACGTTTCTGCACAAAGCCATTCCCGACACGGAACTGACAGTGCAGAAATACGCCGATGCCAAGTTCGAGTACCTGGTAAGGTTTCCTCAGTTCCACCGTGGTTTGAAGGGTTCTTCGAAACAGTGTGATGGCTTTTTCTTCCAGTCGTACTGTCTGAAAGTAAAGGAGATGGATGACGAAGAGCTGACGTTCAATCAGCTTCAAGAATCCCTGTACAGAGTGGAGACCGGAAACTACGAGTATCGCCTGGTTCTCCGATGCCGTCAACTAGCCAGGGTGAAGTTCTCCAAACTCCGCGCTGATGTTTCTGTCAAACTCGATCTTCTTGATCAGAAACACGGTAAGCGGCAAAATGGGTCTTGAATTTTGAGTGAGAGTACGGTGGATCAATCAGAGGGATGTCTCTTTCACGTATCTGCATACAACATCTCTGTGCAAATTGCTATACTGCGATGGTATGCAGGTGTTCACAAAGAGTTCTCTCTGCCTTGCCAATTGTCAGATGTCCTCTGGGTGCAACTAGAGCATTCTCCGATGCGATGCGATGCGATATGGTCCATGTTTTGTACTGACTGAATTTTATTTTTCAGTTCAAGATATTCTCTGCCAGCTTCAAAGACTCATCGCCGCCATTTGCCGGTACAACGACGAAGCGGCGACCGAGATTCGCGAGCTGGTCGGGCTCTTCCCGGTTGAGATGGACCTGAAGGAAGACGTCTTTCAGTACAAACAGAATCCCTTTCAACGGTTCAACTCCGAAGAACGCGACGACCACGACGACGATGGTGAACCTGTCGCAAGAGTACCGAAGAACTGGAGCTCAAGACCTCGAGCTGATGACACTGACCAGAATATCATTGACTTGAACTAGGCTGGATAATGTATTTTCGTCTCTGGTGCTGTCACAAGGTTCCGGAACGGTCTCAGAGAGGCTGAAATAGCTTTGTTTTCTGTGATTCGTGTATAATGTGGTTGATGAGAGGATATTGTTTTCAGGGGAGTTAAATGTGTCGAAGTCGAGGAGAATCCGGTCCGTCGACATTATATAAGACAACTTTCACTGAAGTGATTGCCATGTGAAGATCTTTCGCATGAGTCTATCTGAAATTGACCAAGACGTCCAAATGGGTTTTCGACGTTCATGTCGTCATGGAGTAAATTATACGCAGCGCAGAATGACTGAGTTTTTCGCATTGAGTTCATCGCTGATGATTTTCTCCAGAAATCCAGTTCTATCTGCGCCCTTGAAGGTTTCCTGGTATTCAGTCGACAATACCGTTCAACGAACTCCCAATGAACCAGGACGCTTGAGATACAATGGAACCAGGTGGGCACTCGTACTTTATATAGCGCTGATCATATCGATACCGCCATGCAGAATCCGCTTCAAAATCTTCGTTCTTCATCCACCGCGTGCTTTCATGAAACGAGAATCCATCAGGAGTATACTTAAACCATAGGTTTCCCGAAGCGTGGGTTTACTTGTTCGGCTTATCGAGCTCTTTAAGTTTTACGGCCGAAACTCTAACTCTCAACACCCTGAACATGACTTACTCGGTCACGGCTATTCTCCTGCTAGTGGTCGGATCTGTTTACAGGTTGGGTGATGGTCAACAAGGAACGTGGGTAAACGTCTGCCCAATAAGACTACCGTGTGCTGCATACCTAGTGCCTCCTGGCTACCAGCTCGTCCCTGCCCCACTTCAGACGTTCGGTGATGGTGGACAAGGAACCTGGGCGAACATTTGCCCAATAGAACTACCGTGTGCCGGGTACCTGGTTCCGCCTAGCTACCAGCTCATGCTTGCCCCAGTTCTGGCGTCTCCATCTTCATCCGCCCCATCATCCACTCTCCAACCTACCTCGAAAAAAGAGCTAACACTATCGGAACGTCACGTTGAACCTACAGAACGTCAGTTTTAATAACATCAGCAACTTTTTAGGCCTTTCTTGACTGGTCAGCCGAGTTGACTGACGTCGTGTAAGTTGTTTCACTGTTTTCTCAACATACTCTCTCTGTTTTTCTCTGGTCTAAAGCTTCTATCGATTTTTAGTTTTTACCCACGTTAGTTTTGATTTTTTGAAATCAGAGTACGTACTTTTTGAGCTGCGTAAGACGACCGAGTTACGTTGTTGTGTTCCGAATAAACCTTTGTTGACATGGTTGATTTGATTGCGAGTTTGACCAGAGGAGCTATCCACGTTTCAGGCGAAGGATTGTATTGTAGGGTTGCTTTGCTTGCTAGTTCAGGTTCGACACCAGTGGAGAAGAGAACTATTGCCTTTGTCAGTGCCCATATCCATTGTCAGTGCTCGGTGGAAAATACAAAGGTATTGCTTCCCATCAAGCCAGTGATCGAGCCACCGGAAGTTGCAGGCAGGCGGAATTCCTCTACTGGAACTGAGTTGAATACCTTCACAGTCATTTCAACCATTCCTAAGATCCTTGTTGGCAATCTCACACTTCACCCAGGAGAAGAATTCAGTGGTACTGTAAGTCACTGTCTTTCCTTCCAGTCCGATTTTCGGGCATTTCTTTGTCAAGTTAAGTGTGACGTTAGCGTTGGACGTGAGATTTCATGGACAATGATGACGTCATGCATGGCCGACACGAAGATGTCGTTGAATTTACCATTAAGGTCTGTGCCGAGCTTGACCTTTAGTCTTGCGCTTCAGTACAATTTTTCTATGGTCGAGCGAAGTGCTGCCCTTCAGATCCGTGCCCAGCGCGGCCTCGATCGAAATTTACCGAGTCTCTTTTGGCTTTTAGTGTTTTACTCCGAAGTCATTCCCAAATCGACTTGCCCATCCTTCCGTGGTCTCGCCGTTCGATACTCATGGAAGCTGGCTTTCCATTGTCAGGTCTTAGGACAAGCGACGACGGTCATCCACATGCCACTATGGATAATGATCCTACCAGAAGTTGAGAAGGTTCTGTCCAACGGTGATGGACCTGATGGTACCCGACGGACCAGTAATGGCGATTCAGTAGCCGAAAGAAAACTATCTGAGGAACTCACCTTTCGGGAACACAGTGGAGATGGAGAAGACGAAGTTTTTCTCAACAACAGACCGGTGAATTTGGAAGCGGCGCTGCCGAGCTTAGACGAACTGACCAAGAAAAAGAATCCAAGTACACGCACCACGAGATATTACGCGCCAGGCGGAAAAGACGACAAATTTACAATTCTTATGGAAGTCAGAAACAGATTTCGCACAAATGACATACTGTATTCCCTCGAAAGTTCTGCGAATCACGTGACTGTCATGGTAAATATCATCCGGCGGGGAACAGAAAGTATCTGTACCTTCAATCAAAGACTGCTTCCCAGTCAAGAGCTATAATGGGCGACAATCAAACAATCAGCGATACCAGTGCGGGTGTAATTTACTGGCTTGATTACGTAATTCGCACAACTATCGAGGGAATAGATTAACATAAAAATATTCAACCGTAGAAAATTGTCATAGACAGTGGTCATCAGCTGATCGGCTGTTTTACTTTAGCGCTTCCATGCTGCTGTCGAATTTCTCCCGGCGGCCGGAGAAGCCTTGGAATAGTTTGAACTGTTGAAGGTATAGTAAAGATCTGACTGCTATAACATTAATATGACAAGCTTTAGCTCCTCGGCCCAATATCCAGCACGCACGTACAGCAGTGCAGCCTTCGATGTGGTTTTTACCTGAAGCAAGAATCACCTGCCCGTGCCGCCGTAGCGAAAACGCCTGGTCCGCAATTTTTACTGGCGCGTAATATATCGTCGTGCGTGTACGTACAATTCCTTTTTCGATAGCTGCCATTCCAACTTTGAATTTTTACCGTCAACTTGCCGTCAAGTACAGTTCCGTGTGCTCACCCTCGAAATTTTCGTCCTTGGGCCCTTGGGGGCAACCTTGTCGATGATACGGACACAGTAGAGCACGGAATCTGGCCGCATGCGCTGTACTGCACTGCAGTTGTGGTGCAGCACAGCTGCAGTACGGAAATTGACGAAATTTGTGCAGCACAGCATGCAGCAGGAAGCCGAAGAGTGCCGCGCAGATCCACGGACCAACACCTAACAAAAATTGGTACTTTTGGGTATTCGAGTTTCAGGCATCTGAGTTTTGCCGTACCGTATGACCACGTTTTCCCGGTGGACTACCCATTTTGCCGACAATACTATAACATAAGTCAGTACATCAGCGTGCAGCGCAGTTGCAACAGGTCCATGTGCATCTGCAGCGCAGCTGCCCAGCTACTGCGCATGAAAGTTGTGCAGCACAGTTGCTGCGTAATTTTGAACCTGCGGCCCAGTGCTCTAGGACACAGCGGTTTTCGGGATCCGCCCGCGCTTGAGTGGGACTGTGGTAGAGCACGGAATCTGGCCGCATGCGCTGTACTGTACTGTAGCTGTGCTGTGCTGCAGTACAGCTGCAGCGCGTGAACTGACGAAATTTGTGCGGCACAGCACAGCATACAGCAGAAAGCCATAGACTACCGCGCAGATGCACCTACCGAAACCTAACAAAAATTACAGTTTTTGGGCATTCGAACGTCTGCCGTCTCAGCTTTGCCGTACGTTAGGGCAACGTTCTTCAGGCGGGCTACTGATTTCGCTGTCTAAATTACAAACCACGTCAATACATCGCCGTTCCGTACAGTTGCACCAGGTCAACGTGCATCTGCAACACAGCTGCTTAGCCACTGGGCATGAAAGTTGTGCAGCACAGTGCAGCGTACAGCGCCCTGGTAATGTGCGCAGCACAGTTGCAGCGTACTTTTGGACCTGCGGCCCAGTGCTCTAGACTGTGGCCTGTGGGAACTTCGTGGGAAGCATGCCCGCAGCCCCTGCCCTCTACGGCTCCACGGCAGTCTGCCGGCCTGCCGGGACTCCCCTTGCTGGTCACGGGCTGCTCCAACTTTCCATTTTCCATCCAGAATCCAGCAGAATCAGTCTGAATCACCAGATCATCGGGATCGCCTCCAGCCCTCATGCTCATTATGTTTCTCTTACTGCTTGTGGGATCCGTGTCCTTTGTGATATTCTATCTGATGCACCGAACCATCCACTTCTTCGTCTTCCAAAGAGGGCATCCGGCAGTGCACAGAGATTTCGGAACACGGCCACAGAAAGTGATGGTGATTTTAGGCTCGGGTATGTTTTGTGCATACTTGATTTGTTGGGCAGAACACTCCTCCATCGTTCCGATTTTTCCACCTGTTGATCGCTCTCAAAATTCTTCTGCATGTTTTTTATTCTTACATACTTTCCATTGCAGGTGGACACACAGCCGAAGCTCTATGCTTGCTGGAAAGGATGGACCCTGAGAAGTACGATCCCGTCGTCTTCGTGCTGGCCGAAACGGACACGACCAGTGAAGCGAAAGTCCGAGCTACCAACCGGAAGTCACTAACAGAAGTAAGGATCCTTCTGCGAAACATACCACCTCGCGCTTGCCTAACGGTTTTTTCGGATGTAGATAAAACTACTGAAGATCCCACGCAGTCGGGAAGTACGACAATCATGGTTGTCTACCGCCTGGACGACATTTTACGCGATAATATACGCGTTTCCGGTTGTCTACAGGGAAAAGCCCAACATGGTACGTACGCATGTTTTGCTCCTTTCTATGGAGCTATGGATTCACCATTTGCGTCTTTCCGTTACAGATACTTTGTAATGGACCAGGAACATGCATCCCAGTATGCCTAGTCGCTTGGTTCTTTACGGTACGTCGGAGAGATCCAACTAGGAATATTTGTGAATGCGCTCAATGTTCAAGGCGTTGTTTTGATGTTTGACCACAGGTGATCGGGTACCATCGGTCAATACTAACGTTCGTGGAAAGTATCTGTCGAGTAAAGAGTTTATCTCTGTCAGGTAAAATTTTATATTTTATAGCAGATATATTTTTTGTACAGTACGAAGGTCTTTCGAAAAAATATCCACGTAGTGTCTTTCTCGGTAGGCTTGTCTGATTCTCACTCCTTTGTGCAAACTTTCTTCCCTCAAGTTCGCTGTTTGAGTTTGACAACTCCAGAATGAAGTATTTTTGAAATGCATTTTGTTATCGTGGTTTCACCAGGCTTCGTAAGGTAGTCCGATGCGTTTCGCCAGGTCGCCTCTTCGTCTCACCGCTTTCGCGATCCCTTCAAACGTGTCTGAGACAGGTCCATTCACCAGCCATCCGTACTTTTGGTTCTCCGTTCTGGGGATCGGAGGCGTCCAGGTTTCCATCTTGGGAATAGTTGTCGTGTGGGTATCGTGGACGATGTGAGTCAGGGGTCGATCAGGCAGCTCCACCTTGTACGACGGCTGCTTTGGGTAGTTGTGATGCGAGAAGAGCTGTGGAACGCGGAATGTCCGCTGGATATGCCGGTTGGCCAAATCAATCTGGATATCTTGATCGTAGGTCAAAGATAAGCGACCACGAGCGGGCAGACGGAGTGGTTCCTCCTTGGTTTCGCGGCGACGTGGCTTCTCGCCGACCAGGAACTTTCCGTAGCCCGCTTTCCATTGGGCTTCTGTGGCTACTTCATTTCTGCAATGATCACGCCTGTACACAAACATGTCGTGAGTTAAACAGGAAAAACTTTCGCAGAGAACGCGGGACACTTACCAGGAGTTGGCGATATGGACTGGGTTTTTCTTTCTCTCGGCGTCTTCCTTGCTGGGCATAGTTTTGTCTGATGTTACGGACGAGCAAAGCTCGAGGTAGGAAAGCTCGCGCTATCATAGGAATGTTTAGGAGAACATGGGAGTGCCTTTCACAAGTATCTCGGCAACTCAACGTGGACGTTGGCGATTGTGCAGTAAATTCCCACAACCCACACGCGCAAGATCTTTCAGAAGACATGGGCGCGGAAACTATCTTTGGGGACCCGATGAACTTCTTGCACGGAAAATTCTGAGGGCGCGCTCTTTCTTATCTTTTGCCGTACCCAGCAGTAAGGCGAACTGGAATGACTCGCCGCACGTTTTCACGAAACGGAGATTGCAGGGTCTTCCTGCGCTATGTACAGTACACGTGTTAATGCACCAACAAAGCTGATACACATAAGCGAACTTTTCATGAGAGGATGGTGACATGCAGGGGTATGTGCTGTCAAATATAACGCGGCGGAGAAGTTTTGAGAGGATTTCCACTTCAAGTTTGATGGTATGGGAAGGCTTCGGAATCGATGGATGCGCACGTGGATGATCGTACTTGGGTGTTTGTTATGCTCATTACTGATTTCGGCAACGCAAGGTACTTCCGATGGGTATTGTGAATATAGTTGTGAAGTTCGGGTACCATAATACCAGTAATTTTAAAACTATTTTTTGGTTGAAGAGGACCTAACCTGCTTTGCCGAGAATGAGGAAGGTACAGAACTTCATGTGACCAGCGAGGACCGGCTAGCGAACTCGGCGACCTCAACACGCGAGGTGGAGGACCCGAGGGATGCGGTAAAGGAAACTTGAGTTATCTTGTCCCTCAGAACAGAGTGTTGATTTGCTGGGATGCTCTGCTAAATCCTCTCCGTGAACCGGAGCAGAAAAATGGTTTTACTCTGCAAAACTGATAGTTTTCGAAACCGGAGCGAAGAAAGAAGTGGCACTGTGGGCCTGTGGCACGGACCACAGGGCATCTGACTTGAAATGTGGCTCACTTGATTGTTGATTTCATCAAAACTGAAAACACTAAGTACTAAATCAGTCTACAGTTCGAAATCATTCTCTTCCGGTCGGTGTCGTTTTGTGCCTTTGCGGATATCTGCTTGGAGAAACGTCCTCTTTCGTTCCAGCTGGATTATCTTCGGAATCCGATCATGTTTGGCAATAAAATCAAGGTGGGTGCAATTTCTGCATGTCTAGGTGACTAACACGTGGCACATGAAATCGTCCCTTGTCAACTCGCTGACTTAAATATCTTATCTGCTCCGTTTGTAGTGCTTACTCATTCATGAATTCACTTTAGATTGGCGTTATCGGAGGGACTGGACTGGACGAACCCAACATCCTCAAATCACCGGTGGCGAGGGAAGTAACCACGCCATGGGGACCGGTCAGTCCATTCGGCAAATCTTCCCCTCTAATCGATCCTCTTTTGAATATTCCGCTTCATGCTTTCTTGTATGCAAGTGATATACCTGTTTCTTCTTCAATTTAGCCTTCAGATCGATTAATTACGGGGCAAATTCATGGAGTGGATGTTGTTCTTCTTGCCCGGTGAGATTGCCCACCATTCTCGTTTTCGTGATGTCAGCGCATGACGCCTCCGGAAGCTTTCTTCCGGTGCTGTTTCGCAGTGACGTCGTGCGCGAGTTTGTCGACTATGCTTTTGACGCTCCAGTGCAAGCTAGTCGTTTACCTCTCTTGGGCTCTGGCTGTGCAACACGCTAATAACATCTTGCTTTCCTCAGCCACGGGCGCAATCACACCATACATCCCGGCCTAATCAATTATCGCGCCAACCTTTGGGCCCTCAGAGCGGAAGGATGCACGCATGTGCTGGTGACCAACGCCGTTGGATCGCTGCGGGAAGAAATTCTTCCTGGAGATATTGTATTTATCGACCAATTCGTCGACCGGTTTGTTTCCAGGGTCTCTTACATTTTGCTCCCGTACTCTGCGTGCCATTCATGGGTTTTTCCCCTATGAAGGACCACTCGACGGGACCAAACCTTCCACGATGGAGCTCCCAATAGTCTTCCGGGTGTCTGTCACATTCCCATGGCATACCCTTTCGACCAAGAAGTTCGTCAGATCCTCCTTGAAGTTGCGAAAGACCTGAACGTTCCGAGATATCATTCGACGGGGACTGTCGCGGTGATCGAAGGGCCTCGGTACTCTTCGAAAGCTGAAAGCCAGCTTTTGCGCGCCTGGAACTGCCAAGTCGTCGGAATGACGTCCGTTCCCGAAGTAACTTTGGCCATCCCTTCATTCTCAAAAAACGCACCTGAATTCCAGTTTGCGGAAAATTCTCGATTTTTTTCTACGAATCTTTCTCCTTAGGTGGTTTTGGCCAACGAACTCGGGATGGCATACGCTTCCATCGGGCTAGTAACCGACACCGACTGCTGGAAAGACTCGGAGCATGTCACGGCGGACCTTGTCGTTCAGCGCTTCAAAGAATTTGCCAAATTAGTCGTGGATATTCTGTACCACACCATTGATAGAATGCGATTATATGATTGGCAACCGATGATTTTTCGCAGACAGGTAGACTGTCTTTCGTTGTATTCGCCAGGAACGAGCAAGATTTGATTTATAAACCGACGTTTCTGTAGGCAATGCTGCGGGACGCGATTATGCTACCGAAAGAGTTCGAAGGACAGCACCCGTTTGTGAACCCCCATCCAACCCCAGGTATCTCGATTCCGGCTGACGCTAAGTTACCCACGGTGAAGCCAAGAGGAACTGTCCGAACAGATGTGACCGGACCGATTGCGAAGAAAGGTGAACCGGATCTTCCTTGATGAAGCAAACAGAATAATGCTCGATAAGAAGTCTGTTTTCACTATGAAAGGTTGTTTCCCATCTGATGCTTTTGAGATTGAAAGTCGTCAGTGACCACTCTGATCAGGCGGAAGTTTATCTAACTCAAAACCCGTTTGCTCGCGACTTTAGTTGGTCTGAACGCAACCTTATCATTCCTTTTCAACGCAGAAGAAAAAAAGGATACCAATAACAGCATGGTATGTGACATGGCAAGGAGTCGACTAGTCCTCTGGAGTCTCCGGTAGCTGCGTCATGAGGAGGCCGAATCGCTTCTTAACGATGATACGCTGCTTGGAAAACTTGTCCTCCGGAGAAAACTTGGCTGCAAGTACGAGAATACGCCATTAGGCCAAGCTGGACAGAGTATGATAATGTGGAACATGGGTAAATGACAGAATCGGTCATCTCAAGCACCGCACGGTTTCCATTGATGGTAAACTCAACGTGTTCGCCACCTGGGAAACGGTCCGCATCTGCCGACGTCCCATCTACGTTTATTACCTGGATGCGCTGTCAGAGTGGGGTGTCCTAACGGGTCCAGATCCTGCAAAAATATGAAACTCCAAGCTTCAGCGGTAGCCACAAGGGACACCTAGCCGTTTAGCGATGGCTAGTAACCTTCAACGTGTAGATCCGATTTCCCTTGTCGTCCAGATAAAACCGCAGGAGCATTTTGGCACGAAGCTGTTCTTTTCGGCTGGTTACGATAGGTCCGTCTGCCTTCCCCGTGTTGCTCTCCTTTCACACCGATACGCTCAAGCCCTTAGACCCGAGCTGAGCGACAGGACGGCCGACTGATACTTCTGGAATATGGAGAAAGAATACTTTTGCTGGAACGTTGCTGGAAAGTGGCAGCGGAAACCAAAACTTCGAAAGATCGAAGCATCTAAACAAACAACTGAAATAAGCCAATCAACAATCGTTTTACAATCAATTCGTAGTTACGACGATTGCGAAATTCATCTGGCATGTCATATCAGGCCATGTCAAAGTATGTCATGTCATTCATGCACTTTCCCATTCGGAAAAATGGAGTCTGGACTTCTGGATTTCTATCGTTATTTGACTGTATTTTTATTTCTCTTTTCTGGAAGAATTTTATTTCTCGTTGCAGGTTACTAGTACGCGCCTTTTCGCTGGCGGCTAGACAGATATTAAGGATGCTGAAGAATGCTGTGGTGCTAAGGCAAGCGGTGTCAAATGTCCGCGGATGTCTCAGCACTTCTTCGCGTCACGTACAGTCGAGCGCGACCACATCAACTAAAGTCAAAGTGGACGCTCGAAACAGCGAACTTCTTGACCGGATACTGCGCGTGGACCATGCAGGAGAGGTGGGAGCTGACATGATATACGCCGGGCAACTCGCCGTACTCGGACGGACGAAGGTGGGCCATGTGATACAAGAAATGCGTGACCAAGAAGTGCATCATCGTGAGACGTTCGAGAAGCTGATCAACCAGTACCGCGCTCGTCCTACCGCGCTCCTACCCTTGTGGAACGTCGCGGGATTCGTACTAGGAGCTGGCACGGCGCTGCTGGGATCACAAGCCGCCATGGCGTGTACGGTAGCGGTCGAGACAACGATCGGACAGCACTACAACAACCAGATACGCGAGCTGATGGAAAAACACCCTGGCGAGTTTACGGAGTTGCTTCAAACACTGAAACAGTTCCGAGATGAAGAGCTAGAACATTTGGATACCGGTCTGAAACACGACGCAGAACAGGCGCCAGCGTACAGAGCCTTAACGAAAGTTATTCAGACTGGATGCAAAGCAGCCATTTGGATCTCGGAGAAAGTATGACGTACCAGACGATCTCACTTCCGGCATGAGAAATTGTCGTGATTTCTTTGAAATTGCGAGTACTTGTTCAGTATGAAAGGATTTCTGACTACTGGAGCGAACAAAGTACCTAGCGGATGCTGGATAATAAAATTGTCTCAAACCACGGCACACCTTCAACACAAACTTGACATTCACAAAGACAGAAGTAAATAGACGTGTAAAACTGTAGACAGCAATTTCTACATAACTCTATGATCGATACCAAACCTGGCTCTTGGCCATTCGCTTGATTTTCTTCTGAAGCTGCAAGACACCGTACAGCAAAGCTTCGGCCGAAGGTGGGCAACCTAGAATACACAGAGAGGAATTAAGAAGCGAAGGTACCAATATCGAAAACCCGAAAGGAGACTTGTATACCTGGCACGTAAATGTCGACAGGGACGATGCGATCACAACCGCGTACCACAGAGTAGGAGTAATGGTAGTATCCACCGCCGTTGGCGCACGATCCCATGGATATTACCCATTTGGGTTCCATCATCTGATCGTACACCTTCCTAAAAGCCGGAGCCATCTTATTGGTGAGTGTTCCCGCTACGATGATGCAGTCCGACTGCCGCGGACTGGCACGAAAGACCACACCAAAACGATCCATATCGTATCTCGGTGCAGCCATGTGCATCATCTCTACGGCACAACAGGCCAGACCGAACGTCATGGGCCATAACGAACCCTGAAAACGAAACACCAGAGCGTCAACGACTCCTATAAGCATATGTGGGAAGAACTAGACCGGTATCGGACACCATGACGGTATTTGTCGCAACGCTGAATCTACTTGATTAGCCAGCGCATTACATCGTGGAACGACGTTCAAACCCCGTTGAATAAATTTGTCAGATGAGATAATGCGTCAGTACAGCGGGGTGAGCCTAAATTCGCTCATATCGGAAGTCCAATCCCGAGCTGCAAGTGCATTACCTTTCGAGCCCAGGCCAAAAGATCGTCTACTCTTGCGAGGGCAAACTCTGCCGTGTTGGTAGGTTTGAAAGGAGAGTATGGACGCTTCTTGTGAGGTACGACAGCTTGCTGCGGACCACCTTGTGGTGCTTGTGAATCTTTGGGACTGACTACCTCGCCTCGTTCGTCAGCGGATGGCTGCATCGACGCCGTCGACTGAAGACGTCCATGGTCGATGGTTGTCAGAGGTAACAGCTCGCTAGCGATGGGCCGAAATATGGCCAGACTTCGACTGCAAACACCACAAAAAGTCTCCAAAAAGTCATCATCAAAGCAGAATAGAAGCTTTCGCGCATCGTTCAGTACCTGCCACGAGCCACCAACATCTTTGCCTCAATCGCCTTTCTACTCGGATATCCACGAGCAAAAAGATTCGTACTTGATCCTGAGCGGTACACAATTGTCTACCCCACAAACCAGCAACAGAGCTAGAAGAATGGAGGAAGAACAGAGAAAAGTGAAGCAGAAAACAAACTCATCTTCACGTTCCCTTGTCGTCCAATCTCCCAGCTGGACGCGATAGTTGTACACCCGACCATCACAGTCACATACCTGACGTCACTTGGACAACAATTTTAAGATGTGTAACGTTAACATTGATTGCTGCCCTTATTCTGATTGGCGTGTGCTCCTGCGACTTTTTAAACCCACAGAAGCCCGCAAGGCAAATGGACCACGTCAGAATCATTTCTAAATTTTTGCTCAGACCTTTTCTGCGCATTCCCTCTGGAATCTGGATTCTTATCCCTCTTCTAGTTCTCCCGAACTCCTTTCCGGATGGAGCGAACTTAGGGAGTTCAACAGTCGTTTGTGATACTCATCTGCTTCTTTCTAAGCTTCTGCTCCTCTCGTTTAGACCCTAACCCAGTAACCCTACTGTTGGATAACTGCCTTATTGTCAACTCTGACCGGAAGCCCAGAAGACTGCGGAATTTCTTCTACTTTCAACGATCTCCTATATCATTCGGTTAGTTGGTTTCAGTACCGTGTATCGTGCATCGCGGAAGTTAGGGAAGCGAGGTAATAGTATGAAGTATTTAAAGGCTGACTGCAGGGATGATGGTTTCCCGATCCCTTCGATTGCTTCGATTTCTCACAATACTGTAATCCTTTCTCCATGTTAATTAACGTGCGTTTGGAGTTTTTCCAGGTATCTGCTTCGTGCTGCTCAGAAGATAATACAGAGCGGTAGTTGCGGAGGAAGATCGCGCCATGGATGCTAGGAGACCCTTGGATGCTTTGAGTGAAGAGCAGACGGAGATACTCATCAACTTTCAAGTGCGTATTTTGCCTGTCAATCACGCTCAACTTCAAATAAAATAATTTTCGTTATTGATTTCACATCAAATTCCTCTTTTTCTTCGTTGCAGAACTTATCGGGTTTGGACGACATCAATCAGTGCCGTCGTATACTTGAACACAATGGATGGGATGAACAGGTTTGTAATTTGTATTTTGACGTGTTTTAGAGACTCAGTTTAACGTAGTTAAAATTTGTGATGAAGGCTGCTGTGGAAAATATCTTCCGGGAGCAAGACGACCAGGCTGATGCGCTAAGACGTCAAGCTGCTGGACTTCCATCTATCGCGCGTTACAGTTCAAACTATAGAAGAGAAGCGTCAATGGCGCAAGATGGACCTACGACGTCAGCTAATCCAGCAAGAACTCCCAGGTTGACCATTTCTCCCTCTAGTACCCAAGTGTACGTTCTGTGGTCGTTCCTCTTCTTATCTAATACTCGTATTTCTCTCGTGGACTTGTGGGTCTGAGAGCTTTTCATCTTTTATTTGTTTGACGAGGTGTTCTCTTACTTTGCAGCTTTCAAGGCGGACCAGCGCCGGTCGTACCTTGGGGATTATGGGACTGGATGAAAGCTATCGTTGTCATCCCGGTTCGCTTTACTTACACGACCATCGTCGATTTCCTGCGTTTCCTCTGTAAGTCTTTACGCCAGCTTTTTTCCGTCATAAATGAAATTTGGGACAGCGGCAAATGGGCGGAACATGACCGTTATCTTGAGTGCCGCACTTTTTCATGTTATTGGCTGGAGGTGTGCGCCACTTGGGACAGCGATCATGTTCGAGTCATTTGTCGATGTCCCAATTGTTCTTCCAGAAAGCTCGTGTTTCCCTGTGAGCATGTTGATGATATTTTTTCGTTTTATGCAGGGTCTTTCGTAGCTGGACCTTCCTTCCGTAAGTCAGTCTCTTACTGTGCCTTTGCTTTCCATGAAACATTCGCGCTGATGGCTGATGGTTGTGGAGTTGGACGATGTCCCTGTTTTGTAGCTGCTAGTACACCCACGCAGGATGTGAAGAACTTCATCGAAGGCTTTGAAGAGATGTATGGTACGACACATCCAGTGTTCTATCAAGGTGGCTACAAAGAGGTACAGTATGAAGACAGAATCTTACGTAATCTTCTCATGGAAACCGGATGGCTTTTCTAACGGTAACTGGATTTCCGAAAGTTGTCTCAGTTTAGTTGTTGATTACAGGCTTATCAGGATGCCAAGAGAGAACTACGGTTCCTGCTTTTGTACCTACACCAGGACAACTCTCACGATTCCGACCGTTTCTGCAGGTACTGTGATCGATGTACGTCGCACGGCTTTCTCCCGGGAGGTCCAGTGGTGGGCAGCCTTTCGAAATTTGGGAATTCTAAGCGATTCTTCCAGTTTGGGTCAAATGGGACGCAGGCAAATGAATGGAACCAGATTGATATCTCATGTGGCGCACGTTTTCATTGTTGTTGCCTGGAAGTGTGCGCCACTTGGGAAAACGACTTGGTTCAGTTCGTTTGCCCACGCCCAAATTCTGGACTATGACGGCTTTCGATTTTATGGTGTTCTGCTAGATGGAATCTCTTCCCAGAGTGAACGATTTATCGCTGCTTTTTGTTACTTTAGGGATGCCTTGATTCATCCTAATGTCGTGTCTATGATCAACTCTCGTGCGCTCTTCTGGGGCTGTTCCACAAAGTATGCCGAAGGCTACAAGGTAGCGCAAGCCTTACAGGTCAGCAAGTATCCTTCCTTGGGACTGATCGCCAATAAAGGAAACCAGATGACGCTCATCGGAAGACTGCAAGGATACCACAACCACGAGCAGCTGATCGACAAACTGACCCAGTTGTTCGGCCATAACGAACGCCTTCTGAACGCTGCTCGTCAAGAACGGTAAGACTCAAACGTTTCGACGACGACTTCCGCCATAATACGTAACTTTCGCTGAATGGTTACAGGCAACAGCTGGACATGAATCAGACGTTGAGAAAGGAGCAGGACGAAGCCTTCCAGAAGTCGCTCAAAGCTGATCAGGATAAAGCCGAGAAGAAGCGTCAGGAAGCTTTGAAAAAGGAGCAGGCCGAGCATGCCAAGAAGGAAGCGGAAGAACGGAAACATCGAGAGGAGATCGAGCGAGTCGAGGTTAGTCCCTTTTTCTTTCGAGATATCCGCTGGCGGGAAAAAGATGGTATCGTTGTTTTCCATTGCAGAGCTTGGCAAGGAGGAAACATGAAGCAGCCAGGTTAGTACCAGCCGAACCAAAGGAAGGTACAGCAGACTGCTGTCGTATCAGCTTCAAACTTCCAAACGGAAAACGGATACAGCGGCGTTTCAACGACACTGATGTTGTGGCGGTAATTCTACAGGAAACTCTTGGTCTTTGTACAAACACTCACACACGGCAAACAGGCTCGGCAAAGTCTTTTTCATAAGTTGCACACATCGTAATTCAACAATAACGAAACATGCACCACTTGGAAAAACAAGCCAACTCGACACGATCGGTTTTCCCAAGTGACGCACGTCTTCAGCTGGTGACAAGGAAAACGTGCGCCACTTGGGGAAGCAATCCTGACAACTTAGTGGCGAGCGTTCAGAATATGGTTCATTGTAGGATCTGTACCATTACATTCTCAGTCAACCTGACGTCCCCGACCAGTTCGAAGTCTATACCACCTATCCCCGCAACTCCATTGAATGCTCGCCGGCTTCCCGCAAGGAGATCGAGCTATTCGGTTGGGGTCCAGCCATCGCCCTCATTGTGGAAGAGAAGGAAGAAGCTGACGATGAAGAGCTCGACAAACCGATAGCCCAACCCGTTTGATCATGTACTTCGTTGTACTGTAATAATTTCTACTGTTGTGTCCGATCTTCTGATTCTCTCGACACTTTCGATTTTTTATCCTAATTATTTCTCTGCTTTTATTGTATCATCCGTGCATTCGAGTCTTCTTCGCGTCGTTCATGTGTGATAGTCTTTTAGGGTGAAATGTTGTTTCTTCCCATTAAGCGAAGAACAGTTTTTCTTTGCCTTCTAAACAATAGTTTGTCATTTGTTCAGTCTCTAAGAAATGTCGAAAGAAAAGGAAAAAACCTGCGAAAATATGTACAGTTTAATCTTCCTCGTCTGATACAACGGCTACTCTCTTCTTCGCCGCACCTTCATCCGTCTTCTTCTTCTTGACGCCGAAATCGTCATCATCGTCATCGAGATCCTTGGCCGTTTCCAGCTTCTTGCGGCGGCTGTCACCAGGTTCGTCGTCGTCTTCCTCATCGGAGTAGACGGGACGAGTGAAATCTCCTCTCTTATAGGAGTTCTTGATGGCCGAAAGCGACACCGTGTTGTCATCTTCCTCGTCGTTACCCTCCAAGAAACCACTGGTGATACCCCTGTGAAACAAATATAGCCCTCTTACTTTCAGCGATTGATCCTAGTCGTGACCATTTTTGCTTACCGATAACTTCGATCGCGGACGCGGCGTTGATGAGTTTCTCTTCTGATGGAGGCCTTCAGCCGTTCGTCTTCCTTTTTCATCAGCTCAGCACGATGCTTCTCCGGATCCTTCTCCTGACCAACCGGTGCCATCATCGTCTGGCGGGACTTGTCCATCTGAGCACCAGTGCGAGTGGACAACTGGGTGCCAGCAGACAGGCGGGCCTTCCTCAGTAAGGGGTTCGTGACTGCTGGTCGGAGAATCATCCTCTCTTTCAGGACCACGCCACCTTGAAGACCAGTTCCTTGTCGCAGGAACAGCTGATGGTGTTCGCCTTTCAGAGGAATGAAGGAAACGTCGAAGTACTCGTCGCCGATCACAACGGAATGGCTACAAAAAAACATGCTATGATAGAACACAATACATCACAATTATATTATGATATGACACCACAGTGAAGCGATCAACACATTTATGACGTCACGAATTTTAGCCCTAAACTGCGCAGCACGGCAGTTTTACTGTACGGAGCAAAAGACGTTATGCATCAAAACCAGCATACCTTCCATCCGACCATTTGATGAACTTTGTATTCGATTCTATCATCGGATCTCCGTTCTCTCCAGTCGTCCATCGCCATCTCATGGTCGTCTTTACTGACTGCCGCATGGCCTGTTGAATTTCCAGTGGTGGATCCTCGTCAAAATCTTCAAACTCATCGTCATCGTCAGCTTTGAACGCGTTGGCATCTGCACGCACGAAGTCTTGTGCCTTCCAGTAGATATGTCTTCCTTCAAAATTAGGCTCGAGACGTGGAATTGTCACTTCCACACGCGTTTCTTCCTCGTCCTCAGGTTCAACGTCTGGTTGACTGGACACAGCGGGTTGAGAAGAGTTGCCTCGGTCTTCTGTCTTTGTGGGTTCAGTATCGGAGCCTTCGACGTCGGATGGGACGCGGGTGAAGCCAGAGGTAGGTTGACGAGAACCATGCACTTCATTTCCATCTTCGGGTTCACTTTCCGCAGCTGGCGTCGTTTCTTTCTCGTCGTGGTCGTGGGCAGGGGGAGAAGATCGATCTTCAGCGGGAGAAATACGCAGCGCTGAAGGCGTCTGGTTGTCGTCCGAATCTTCATCCGATCCGAAGAGTTCCCTTAGCTGATCGGCCATCTCGTGATCCTGAAATAGCGGACGATCTGTTAAACCAAAACTCCTCCTTGGGAGTCGATTCGTACTTCTTCTGCAAGTTACGCACTGAGCAGAAAAGGAAGAACGAAAACATGCACTGCGATTTTTCCAGGTTTCGATGAGCAACTCAGTGACCCTGCCGAAAACTGGGGGCAGACTCTAACATCACGAATTCCGCCCGAGGTGGTACAGCTGAATTTAGCATCAATCAGCCGAATCAGGTAGCTATCACAGTCACTAGACTGCGTGCGCAAAATCAATTAACCGCTCACATTTGCTCCCTCACATTACGACTGTCACATGTGGTCCGGACCGACTCCACCCCGACTTCGGTATTGGGCGAAGGCCAAATGTGAGCCGTCAGCCGTCATGTGAGCAGCTGATGGCTCACAAACTCGGCGATGAAATGTGAGAACGACGAACGGAAATTTCCACCCCGCACATGTTTTTGAATTTCCGCTGACTCCGATCATTAGAACAGTAACATCGGGAATTAAGACGCAACGGAAGTGTTTAGTTTGATTCAAATACCGGTATAACCATAACAAGAAGAAGGCCGCCTTGATCTTTCGGTGCTTCAATAGTGGAAAAATTCTGTGCTCGTGCGTTTTGGCCGGGAATGGCGGACGATGGATGGAACGGACTCGATCTCCTGTGGGACGCAGCGCTTTCCCGTGAGTCGGCTGATGAAGACTTATTTGATGTCGTCAGCTCCGAAATTACCTCCAGCACTCCAGCAGTAACGCTGCTCTCTTCACCTGGACAATTATCTATGACTATCCCGGGCAATCAGCCAAAAGGATCCGGCACTAGCAGCAGGCCGTCTGTAACGCGCGGACATCCAGCGCAAGTGCATGACGCACCATCAGTTTCTCCCACATCAGCGTCGTCTTCAGCTGCTCCAGTTAACAGGGAGAGATCAAAAACAGGAAAAGATTACGCGGTTCCAACCCATGGACTTCGGACGCAGCTCGACAGCGACGTGACAGAGATTCCGAAGCCGAAAAGACGGTCGAGAAAAGAAATGGACAACGACACTACTGCGCCTCGTCCGAAGTTAACCCGCGAAGAGGAAACTAATGAGAGACTACTGGCCGTCGACGATATCAGTCCCTATCAGTATCCTCCCTGAAAAGAGTGTACTCTCGCGTGGAAGGTCTCTCTACGCCATTCCTTAAGAACACTTATCAGCCTACAGAACCAGAACTCATGCCGGAAACTGAGAAAGAAATCAATGCACAGAAGAAGAAGGACGCCGATGCTCTGCATAGTCTTCGGGCTCTTGTTGATCGAAAAGTGAAAGAACTCAAGGAGAAGCATCCAAAGCGCCCACGAGAATCTGGCGCTGAGGAAGATCCTGTCAACATAGTCGACCAAGTGATTCAGTCCCTTGCGGTGAAGAGAGATAATCAGCCAAGGCCGACCAAAGAAGCTGCGGCGCAGTAAACAGAGACGAAAGTCTGATTCGTGGGATGACCACAGGCAACAAGGCTACAGCGCCACTGTGTTCTGTCGGCGACAAAGATACCTCAGATGGAGCCGAAGAACCCGCTCAGGATGTCCGACCTAATTTAGGTAAGACTCTTTTCCGACAAGTCAACAACCCTGCGACAGTCGTCCGCGCTTAACCGTCCTTTCTCCTTCCAGTGGAAGGTTTATCTCAGCCCGTCAGAGAAAAGGCTAAGTTCCTACCGGAAGCCACAGGTAACCCTTTCCGAAAGTGAGATACAGAACTTATCTGCAACGGATGAAACAGAGCTACGTCTGTTACAGAGACCAGCAAAGCAGCCAAAAAAGCTGCGATAGCCACAGCGTATCGGAAAGCTCTGGCAAAAGACGGAACGGCAGAAGAACAACAGTTTCCCGAAGGTCGACCAGCGAAATCCACTTTACAAAATTCTATGGAAACAGTTTTCACCTCAACTAAGGGAAAATCTTTGTTCCTGAACGGATTCGATTCGTTCAAAACGATTGATCCGCCTAGAAACGTTCTCATGATACAGCAAGATCGAGACAAAACTTTCTAGTCCTTTTAAGTCTTCGTCTCAAGCGCGGACTTCCGGCGCAGCCCTTAGTGTGCTGTTCTCGGCAAGATGTTTATCAAAGTGAATGACGCTGGATCGTCAGCCCTCCCTTCGAGGACCACTCGCCGAATCCGCGCCGCGGATCTACTCCAATTATACGACACCGCTGCTAGTCAGGCCGAGGTCATGCGTGACTTGAACAAAATCGAAAGACAGAACGATATGGAAGAGCGAAGAACGATCGCGAATGGCGGAAAGAGAAGTTCGCGGAAGAACAGGAGCTCAAAGAAAAACACCCGGAAATCGAGAAAGAAATCCGACTGACCGAAGTAAAGAACGTGCGGAAGATCGTCCGATTTTATTTCAAACTAATACGACTCTGCGAGACGTTCTAATTAACTACGCAAAGAAATAATCCACGGTGGTAGAAAGCCGGTAGACCAAGCTTAAATATAGAGTAACGAAAAACGGTTGCTGTTTTTGCGAATACATTTCGATTTCTTACTGCCGGGAAACCAAGCTAATTTTCTTCTACGAAACCCAAGTATATTTCAAGAGGCGGAGGATCGACGCCAAATTTTTCCGGACAAGAGGAAAGCCGTACATGCATGTCATACAGTCAGTCAGAACGGCAGTCACTAAATATGTTTTGGCCACCTGCTGCCAGTATATTTTTTCTGATTTTTTTCATAATTTGCGAACGCAAAATCTCGTGCTATCGCCACAAAACCGTACTCTACAGTCACTCTAATCTGCGACATTGTGTTGTTGAAAACTGTATGTTCTTCTGTCAGGTGGCTGCCTTCGTTGGGAACTTGAATCTCTTCACTGAGAGAGTATCCCTTGTCGCCGAAGAGACACATTTTCCTTCCCCACTTTTCGCTGAGGTGGCGCCGTCGCTCGCGCATGTTGCTTTCTTCCAACATGAAACCGTCATGACGGCGACCTGCACAGGGACCATACATATTCGCGATTATACCATCTGGAGTGCATATACTTTGAAACTTCATGACGTGCTTCCGTGAGTGTCCGCTGTATTGCTCCCTCTGATGTCTTTTGGGACGAAAAATCGCTCGGGTAGTTCCGTCGATGAAGCCCCAACAGCTATCTGTAACAAACAAAAGCTCTGGACTTCCGAGCTTTTCTTGGTATGAACAGATTGCCAAGGACCTACCATAATCCCACAGGCCCGATGTATGGCATTAGCATGTAGATCTACGCGTTCCCTCGTCAGCCATGGTTGATCCATGTTTTCTAACAGGTGACTGTGCTTCCTGTATATGGCAGAAACTGTAGCGTTGAAGATGCGCGACAGCTGGGTTCTTTCTCGGCCTAGAAGGTCCATGCAGTCGACCCATCTATTTGTAAAGGCCAGCCGCTTCAGCGGCACAGCTAAAGCGAGACTTCTAGAGACGACGACTCGGTTTTCGCCGATGACGGCTTCCGGTAGTTGTAAGGCATCGCGTAGTCTGCATAAATCCTGATAATTCTCCATCCGAAAGTGGTATCGCATCTTTTCATTCAGCGTATTCACTAAATCGATCTCATGTCTCACGTAGTACCGTTCGTATTCGAGAGCAGCATGACGGTACAGCAACATGTCCGTCTGCCATCGTAATAGTCGAATGATCCTCCGTTCGCGACGAGCATAACGAACTCGGAGCGCTTGGACTTCCGCGCACATGTTGTCTAAATCGATGAAAAAGCTAGGTGCATAAGGTTGGTGGACAAAACATATAACCGCTTTCGGCAGAAGGCACAACAAGCTGTGGAAACTGAAGAACTCAGTAAATGTAGGAGCTTTCAGTTAGACGTAAAACGATATTGATTGGTTGAAAAAACGGCAACCGGAAGTCGGAGAAAAGATACTTTGAGGTACTCATGCTGGTTTTTCTATTCCAGGTCTTCTATTCTGCATTAGAGCTATGGATGTCCGAAGCATGTAGGTTCAATCGAATCCACCAACGGAATAGACTTCAGCTGATTGCTGGAAAGAACAGAGTGCGGTCTTGTGCGAGCTCGAAAGATGAAGTTTTAGTAAAGGGCGTTAAAGGAAACTTCGACAGGAGACCGTTCAGACACAACTGCAGTCACTTCAAAGATGCCGTATTAAAGAAGAACGGGAAAAAAGACGCGATATGGTGTACAACTGAGATTACAGCGTGAGACCATCGAAAAGTGACAGGAAACAAAAAAAAGTAGACGAAGCTCTTTGTATTATTCGACAAAGGTACAACCCCGCTTGTCCAAACGTACCTGTAAAAAACCATACAACAGACTTCACGTCACGAAGACTGTAACGTGAAGTAGAGCTATCAGGCTGATTGCCCTCATCATCTTAACGACGATAGAATCGTTGCTGGAAGTCTCGGCGATACAGTGATTTCTCAGCTCGATCACTGGCCACAGCCAACTCGTTCTCGCGGTTGCGCTCATCCTGCCGAACGTGGTCTTCTTTGAGGCGTCGAGCTGCCTTGGCTTCGTCCTCCTTCTTTCGATCGTTCATCAAACGAGCTTGCTCAAAAGCGCGGTCTTCCGCGCGTCGCTGGTCTTCTTGCTGGCGCTCTGCACGCACGCGTGCATCTGTGACTTCTTTGTCGGCTAAGAAAGCCAGCAAACCGACACGTCGCGCAGCGTCTCGCATAAGTGGACGGCGAGCTCGGAGTGGCTCAACACACATGCTCTGATGATGGCCTCACTTCAAACAGTTGAAGCAAAACGCGCTTTTACGGTACAGGTCATCCTGCGTGAGTACTAAAAACACAGACTGTTTAGAATTTTGTTTACGGTTACCAGTTGAAAGTACGGTTCTGGAATCGGCAGTCAAGCTCGCAGAGCGAATGCTTACTTTGATTAGCTTTCTGAGCAGAAGCGCGGTATTCCAGCGCGGAAGTGGATGGGCTGTTGCCTTCGACACATTCTGTAATCAAGCAAATATACAGGCTGGACGTCTCTTCATGATACTGCTAACAGATGCTGACGATACCTTGGTTATCCAAGTTTTCAGCGCGAGCTTCCGGCGCATTCTGCCCTCCGTTTAACGTATGTTCCACATCTATTTCAACAAGTATAGTTCCCACCTTCGTTAGCAGGAAGATCAAAATAAAAGAAAGCGATACTTACGGTTAACTCGGCTGTCAATGCGGTGATGAACCCGCGGAAGCGAAACATTCGTGTCAGCTGAGCTGACAACCGACGAGCTATCGTCCCATTCTTCTGCCGCCGTCTTTCCGGTAACCATCTTGGTAGCGGTCGGGGTGAGTCCGCTTTCTTTTATAGATGGAAGTTCTGCAGAGTCTGGATGTTGGAGGGTGGCAAAGGCTAGCAGAAGATCAGTTTACTAATCAGAAAACGGAAAATCCGAACTGTGAGATGACGAAATGTAACGGATGCTCGCAGTTGCGCACGTGAAAAGCAAGATGCTCACGTTTCCGTCACCAAAACCACAACAAAGGTCGATTTAGGGCGGAGTTGATTCGGTCAAATGTCAGAGATTATGTGAGAGTTCGAAATGTGTTCGGTTGATTGATTTTGCGCACAGTCCCTACTAGTAGATACTGTAGCATACTGTTACGTCCAGGTCACGGTCTTTGAAGTCGACCTTTCGAGCAGGCAGAGGAATCCCAGCGACTGCGCGTTGTCTGAGGGGCGATTAAGTCGAAAATTCTGACTCTGATCCCTGCATATAAAGTCTCTTTCCTCTTTCTCCCTCCTTTTATTCTCGTCTGTCATCCGCAAGTTCTCCTGTACGGATCGTTCATCTGCTTAACAATGGCTCTGCGTCTGATGTCTCTGCAAAAGCTGCGTCCGCTCGTGACAGCAAGGTACGTCTCCTCGCAATCTCTTCCTTACACAGTTTGCATTGTTCTGATCAGCTGATGGGATAATGCTTCCTTGTCTTACCAAATGCATATTATCCGGCCTTAACTATTCGTTTGATGTTCTAGCCGGACTCTTTCTCTCTCCCGAGCCATGTCATCAGAGTGGGGAAGCGGTGCTGGCCACGTACGGGAACACAGTGAAAGGCTGACTGAAGAGGCATTGTTCATCGAATAATAAAACATTTTTGTCTTGCAGGGCGGAGGCAGTGGCGGAAGCATTCGGGATGCGGGTGGTGCTTTTGGCAGACAGGAGGCTGCTCGAGAGGAAGAATACTTCCGCAGAGTGGTAAGTGAGGAAATACTCGGTATCTTTGAATTAATCTGACGGACTTTGAGCTGCAGCAAGCTGAGCAAATAAAGAACTTCAAGAATCATTTGGACACCGAGATCGACTTCCACGAAGAACAGATCAGAATTCATCAGGAAGCCATCAAACGAAATCACGAAGCGAAGAAAGTTGCGTTGTCTGGACATTCGGGGCAAGGAATGGGTAGCGACAGCGGCAGCAGCCAGGGACAATCTGGACAATCGAGCGGCGGCTGGGGAAGTTCTGGACAGCAGAGAGGCCAGCAGTCGGGCTCCTCTTCGGGAAATCAGTCTGGTCGCCGATAAAGATTAGTTTTTCAACCGTTTTGAGCTTATTCTATTCAAACTCTTTAACGCAGGCAGAGTGTGGTTTAGTGCTATTTTTGCACGTACGTAGTGGATTTTCTTGTGAGGTCCTGACTGGAAGCTGGGCAAATGAATTGAGCCAGGTCGTTATCGAGAGTGGCGCACGGTTCCGTTGTTATTGGCTGAACGTGTGCGCCACTTCTCTTAGATCGATCGGAGGTCGATCTTGTTCTATTCATATGCTAACTCCCATGAGTCCCATTTCAGTTTTACCTTAGGTTAGCTTTGATTCGAAAGGTCTGACGTTCTCCTGACCACGAAAATATCTTCAACTGTTAGTTCCAGTTGAAATAAACAGAGAAAGGAAAACGTGTGCGAAAAATCACGTAATGACTTTAAAATTAGCAAGATAGGGCAGAATAGTAACCACAATTCCCTAGACCGAATGTGCAGCATGGTTCTCAGTGCAAAAAGCCAACAACTGAAACAAAATAAGTAAACTGTTCAAAACGCAAAAATTTCATCGTGAGATCAGTAAAACCGGGTGACACCATCAAATTGCCGCCGTGAACTCAAGTGCAAATAAACAGAGGAGCTGGACCGAAGTCATCGAGTAAAATCCGCTACCGTAGTCATTCATGCTCACGTACTGGCAGGTGCAGCTGCATCTACCTTATCTTTCTCCTTTTGCCACATCTCCAGATTATACCTACGAAAAGCAAACCGTACGTGTAGCGACAATATATATACATCTCTCCCTCTCGTTGAAAGGCCAGCAGGCAACTGGAAGCCTGGCAGACAAACTCGAATGAGACTATTCACTCAAGCGGCGGAAGCTCCCAGCCAATATCACTGATAATGTGCGCTACTTGGAAACTCGGCAAGATCGTTTTACGAGTGGCGCACGATCCCAGCCAATACTGCTGAAGACATGCGGCACTTCGAAAACGATCTGGTCGAGTTTGTTTGCCGAGCTTCCGGTTGTTCTTACGACCGGATATCGTCACTTACTTTGCTCCATCGTACATCGGCTGCGTACCCGGAAGAAGTTTGACCATCAATTCGTAACACGGTAAACATATACCGTTGATGAAACCAATCTATCCAAGGTAACCAGAATCGGTTCATTGCGTCGCAGTTCAGGCGGTAAACAAGAGCTCAACGCATAATCACGTACCTGGTTCGCCGGAAGCTCGTTTGCCCTTTTGCGGTCGAGCATCGGTATAGGCTCTGCACCTCTCACTCGCTCCTGATCACCCTGGAGAAAAAAAGGTTCGATTCTTTCTTCGCGAAGCTACCAACGACTACAATACTGCGGTGCGAACGTTTACGAACGATACGTTCCAGCAGCGCAGTCCACTTTTCTCGGCAATATTTCTTGTTTTTACCTGCTCGTAAAATTCTTCCATGATGGTTTTGACCGTCTGCTGTTGTATCTCCCATGGTTTCGTGGCCGCTGACAGGTCACATCCCGTCATGACGATGGCTTGAAGCTTCATTCGATGTTCCGGGTTTTTCCAGTCGAACTCGTTCCGCTCCAGTATTCCCTTGACCGTGTTCTTGTTGGGAAAGAACAGCGCCAAGTCAGTGGCCAAAATGCAGTGCTTGATGTTCCCCAGTACTTCCCGGTACTCTTGGGGCGTGAGCGAGCGGAAGATGTTGTGGCCTTCTTGTTGCAGAATGGCGACGGTCTGGTTGAAATGGTGGTGCTCCATGGTGGAGGTGGTGTAGATGGCAGCCAGCGGAGATGAAAATTTGACCATGAACTGGTTGTTCTTGCCTCTGTGGTCGAGATCGTGACAAAGGGCGGCAACGTACAGCGCTAGCGCCTACAAAAAGAGCAGTTGTTTCTCGATCCTCGACAGACAGAAGTTCGGCGGAGCGACTCGACAATATCGTTGTTTCCCAAGTGCGGACGCTCTCAGCCGATGACACTGAAAGTGCGCCTCGTTTCTCCAAGTGACGCACCATCAAGTCAATAAAACCGTAAAAATGCGCCACTTCGGAAAACGATATTGTGGAGTTTATTCGTCGAGATCCCGAATTTCTGAGCTTCAACGTTTCCTCTTATTTTTCCTTCTGAATTTTTTGAGTGGTTTTTGTTTTCTCAACATGAATGATTTTTACCTCCAGCGGCTTGAAAACGTGAGCATTGGCTTTCAACGTGACATACATCGAATTGGCAACGGAAAATCCTGTAACGAAAATACTGAAGCGATGAACAGGAGATAAATATTTTTGACGGCTAGATTGTCAGAATACGGGGGGTATGTACCGTGAGTGTAGTTGTGATAAGGGACTTTGCGGTAGTTCTTGCGGACTGTCAAGCTGAACTTGATGAGAGTATCAAGGTCGAAGCGCGTCAGGCCGAACAAGTCGCGAAACATGTAGATCACGCACAGGGGCTTCTGGAACTCGGTTAATTTCCAGGGGGAAAACTCAAAGCGATCTATATCGGGTATCTCATCAGGGAGAGTGGCTGACTTGAGCATGTTGAACTCGTCCTCCGTGCACGTCGAATGGTAGGCAAGCACGTCCAGTGCCACTTTGTACTTTTGCTCCGAGCGTCGAATCTTGTCGTATAACTACGCAAAACAAAACTCGATAAGACCACATCAAACGTAAAAAGCGGCCGCCCATCAAGAAACCATACTCGTACACAAAACGGAAATTACACTCTCATGTCGCGCATACGTCATAGCATGGCACACTGTAATACGCATAAAGCCATGGAAGCACTCAACCGCGATTACGTAATACGCGAGTATACATGACTCTAGTTCTGGAACAGAAGCCAAGGTTCGAGTCCTCATTCCTTCCATTTTTTGCTTTGACAACTCAAACCTGGTATGTTCATCTTACTAATACTGGACTAACCTTGGCATGATGCAGCGCTAGACCGCAATAAATGGCGAAAGTTTCGAACGCTTCCTCGTCGGCTTTCGTGAACGCTCCCATCTGCTTGTTGACCATCTGGACGACGCCTATCACACTACGAAGGAAAACAGCAGCTTAGGTGATCGCGGGCTTATGTTGTTGTAAAAGGGACGAATCAATAAACTTTCTTCATTTCTAGATGGAAAACCTCCATTAATTTTAGTTGTGGGCCTCACCTGCCGCGTATAAATATGGGCATACACAAGATCGATTTAGTCTTATAGCCTGTGCGTTGATCCACTTCGGGATTAAAGCGTTCGTCCTCGTAGGCATTCTGGATGTTCAAGACGGCGCCAGTCGCTGCCACCGAGCCGGCGATACCTTTGCCAATTGGAAAGCGAATCTCTTTTGACAAATTCGGCCTAGTGAGCCCTGAAGAGAGTGCAGCTGTTTTGTTGGGCGCAGCCGCACTGGCCTCCCCTATGGCCACTTCTTCGGTCCCAATGTCGAAGATGCGCGCGTACAGCTCGTGAGTGCGCGAATCCACCAGGAATAACGAGGCTCGATCAGCGTTGACAAGTCTCTGTGCGTGATTCTGTACAAAGAAGACCGGAAGGAGATAGCTCGTGGACTTTGTACGTATGCGCTAACATTTCTGTCAGCCATGCTCGAAGCCGATTTCTCGCGAAAAAAAATCGGCTGCCCGACAGAACCAAATTCTAAATCTGGTGGAGCATAACATGTATCTTGAAGTCACTTTCCTTAAAAAATCTTCGGATACTCGATGCCAAAAGCAACACGGAAGTAGCGGGGGGAAAATCTCACCGTCTACTGGATACCTGCATACGGCGACCCAGTCATCTTTATGAACCGGAAATACGCAGGTACTTGAGTCGCGACTCTCTTCAGTGTGGGAGCTGATAAAAGATGCTTCTCTTCTATACGGTACGTACTGGAAAAAGTTCACTCAAACCTGTCTCGGGATTGTACTTTGTATGGAAGAGGCTTTAGGAATCTCAAGTGAAATGGTATTTTCTTTTTTCTGGCTTTTTTACGGTTTTGTTTTCAGGCTGTTCTTACCATGATCTTCATAATGACTGCGTCCATTGAGACAATATCTTGAAAGATGGATCTGTCAATAGAAACAAAATGTTGGTCTGTAAGTACGGCATGGTGGAGGAGCGGTTGGGGAATGCCATTCATTCATTTCTTTCATACTTGACGATGTTTAGGAGGTAGCTGTTCAATTGCGTCTGCATATTCAGCTCTTGCAGCCGCTGTAAACAGTCGAAGGCGGGAAAATCAATGATGGCACTATGGATAAAACATACCTCTTGTCACTCTTACCAGGCCGTCATGAAGGGCCGCTGATCCCAGCGAAACACAGTGCACGGCAATCTGCAATGATGAGGGAAAAAACACCGCCATCAAACAAGAGTGTCTAATGTACGAATACCTCCACTTATTTCTACGTCAATGCACAAAATGGAAAGAGGCATTATAAAAATTGGGGCATGCGAAATTGTCAAACGTCTGACAGATTTTACCCCGGTGAAAACAAAAAAAGAACCAGCCTTTTTGTCAGGCGAAACTTTTCTATACTCAAGCCCAAAATATCTCGAGTATAAAAAAAGTACTGAGACCTCACCTGTTAGAGTTTTCGAGAATTCTGGAGAACGGGACGTGGGCAAATGAGCTGAACCAGATCGTTTTTCCAAAGTGCGCACGTGCCAGCCAACATCACTGTAAAACGTGCGCCACTTGGAAAACGATTAAACCTGGCAGAATCGTTTTTTTCGAATGGCGCGTACTTGCAGTGAAAAACTACCGACAACGTGGTCACTTGACATATCGATCTGGTTCAGTCATTTGCCCACGTCCCAATATTCAGAGAGTCAGAAGTGTTAAAATGTTGTTTAGAGGAGATTTAGATTCGTGCCTGCTGTTAGATTTATGTCATGGGGCGATCAACGAACTGTTTTTCTTACGTCTTCGTCTTTCTGGGAGAATGGTCCGCGAACTCCTCCCGGGAAGCGGAAGAGCTCAACGACACCGACCACTTGAGCGCTTTTGGAAAGTGGAAAGATGGGCGAGTCCCCGCGACCGACGCTAAAGCGCATGTTGTAGTCCGCACCAGGTGATTTATTGTTGAATACCACCGGCACCACCAATACCGCTTCCGTCTCTTCCGGATTACATCCCACATGCAACACGTTCGAAGGATCGTCAGCCTGCAACACAAACCGCTGTGACTACCATTCAATTCAGAGCTCAGAGTTGTATTACGAACCAGCATTTGGAGACGCCAATCGTCCATACGGAATATCTGATTGGTCCTCGCCACCAACGCGGCAATAAACTTTCCAGTGTTGATGTCGCATATTTGCTGCATACGAAACTTGGCTACCGGTGAAGACGTCGCTGTTGCCTCTCCATTTGTCAAATTACTATCTCTAAAAAGAAAAGCACAAGATGTCAAAAAAACATTCATCGAATTTTCATACTAAATTTCTCCTCTTTGAGTTCTTCGTGGATAACCGTAGCCCACTTCCCAGAAAGAAATTCCCCACCTCGACTCAGAGCGTTCATCTGGCAAGACAAGATACAAAAACTCCCCGTTCGAGTCCGACAGGTAGAGATGAAAACCTAAAAAACGTCAAAAGATGAGATCAGAACTTTTGTGAGGATGTTGAGTCGAGCACGGAAGTTACGCGGTTCGCGGATAAACTCGCGCATCTTGTCTTTGTCAACTGTCGCCTGCTGTGGCACATAACCGGCGTCTTGCGCGACTTGATCAAGGTAAGAACTCACCGTCGCCGTCCGCCAGCTGCATAACCTGGAACGCCAGCTCCCATAACGGAATAATCAGCTTGTCCGTATCACTCTGGTTCGTCGTCGTAGACGGCCTCAGAAACTGACTTCCCCCCAGATTCTCGCTCTTGTCCGTCAAGGCCAATATCTGATGAGCCAAGTCGATCTGGCTACTGACGGGCAAATTTTTGGTGATATATTCCTGTAGATATTCCGGGTGCTTGCTCAAGTACCGTTCCACGGTGTCCTTCTCACTCGCCATCTCTCACCACACTAACAACTCCGACACAAGAGAAGAGAACGAAGAAGAAACGAGGAAAAAGGATAAATGCTCTGCGGTTTTTACAGGAAGAGCTCTTGAAGCTGCGCTTGTGCCGTGATCACATTGCACCTGTCCCAATATAGACCTCCTTTAGTGCATGCATGCTACTAAGTGCCTGGCTGACGTCGATGCATGGTCTCGCCGAAGCGGAGGTGATAACATTAGAAAATGACATTAAAGTCCCTTCTCTCGATCTGTACATGCGTATACGCCACTAAGGCTGATCGAGATTGATTTCACAGAAATCATCGATTTTTATTGCTCCCGTTAGTCCCATATGGCTTTCCTGTCATCCGTCGCTCACGCTGCAAACAGCCGTCCTTCATACGCACGCTGCTTCAACTTAAGATCGCGAGGATCAACGCAGCTCGTACGCAAATCATGGAACCTGAAAAACGAGAAGAAATTGCAATCTGATTTGGTAATGGACCGTAATTTATAACCCAAAAATACTCACTTGTCTAAAAGAAGCGCTAGATACTGCGAAAGGTCGAGCGCGCCGATCAACGAAAACGCTCCGAAAGATAGCCAACGCAGCCTATATGATTTAGCTGACAGAGGATGAGGGAGAGCTATTTTTGGGATGATGGCAAAATGGGATGAAACACATGAAAGACTGAAACATAAGGGAAACAGACGGGCCAACAGAACGCTTCTGGTGAGCAACCTGTAGTGTTGCCACTGCGAGCTGATTGACCGGCCAGTCTGTAGTTGATTGACTGCCCATAAAGGTCCGGATGAAAATTCTGGATCTTATCTTACTCAACTTGAAGTTTTGAACTGAGCCAACTCGTCTCCTTGCGGTTTGACGATTTAGCCTTCCCTCTGAACTTGTTCTAGTTGCTGCGATCATAAGGGACTGGTCGACCAGGGCGAAGGAAGCGTCGCAGTTCGTGGCCAACTGTGAGTGGGTTGTTCGGTTAGCGGGAAGCTTCAGCCGGAGATGGCGGAAGGAAGCGGCGACAACACCAAGAAGGATACCGAGCAGATTGTCAGTATCTTCAGTCGACTACGGCAAGAACAGGGCTCATTGTCGGACAAATTAGCTGAGCTAGAAGCAGACCTGAGTGAACACACGTGAGTAACTTTGCTCGGCTGGCACAATTTTTATTCATAGAAGCTGAATCTCGGAATCTGTAACCGTATCTTCCCCTTGCAGGTTAGTTTTACAAATGATGGAGAAGCTGGAGCCCGAAAGGAAATGTTTTCGAAGAGTTGGCGGTGTCCTTGTGGAAAGAACGGTCGCCGAGTTTATTCCTGCCATTTCAGATACCAAAACACAGGTTAGTACAAGAGCGCACCAATGACGTCACATCGATTTGTACCGTATCGCTGTGACGTACACATGTCTCTTTTCTTCACCATGACGTCATACGTGTCTCATTTCAGGCTGTCAGTATCTATGAATAGGCACTGATTGCTGTTGATTTTTCCATCCGGTAATCTTCCCTGATATCTGTGTTCTGCTTTTGTTTATAGATTTCAAATATGCTCGTGACGATGAGGGAACAGCTGGAATCTAAGACCAAAGAGTTGCAGGAATACAAGAAGCTGCATAAAATTGTCGTGCGCGGTGTCGACGCTCCGGACATGACGATCGAAGAAATGTCCGCTGTTGGATCTGCGTGACTCTTTCCTCGTGAATTTCGTACCCAAAACTGTTCAACTACCTTTTTTGCTTACTATGGATCAACATGACCTTACGTTATCTTACCAAACTTTTATGTATACAGTAGAACTTCTTAGTTGCGGAACACGCCGACCTGATATCACACGACTTGAATAATCCCCGACGAACTAAAAACCGGCAAACATTGGCGAACCATTCAGTTTGAGATTTTAAGGAGTAAAAGAAGCCTATTTGGGACAAAGTTTCCGGAAGACTTCGTATAAACTGTCTCGCCTGTTCGGGGCAACGAGAACTCACATGAAGACGGCAGCTGCGGATGGTCATTTCTCATCTTGCTGGCTCGTGAGGTTCTCTAGCTCGAATTGTCAATCGAGTTCGTCGAGAACCTTGTAAACTCACGCAGATTCCACGCACTATACTTTGCTGTACTGCGTGCTTCCTGATCATCGCTTCTCAACCAGAAAAATACAGTACAAGCAGCGTGTAACGATGATGTTGGTTAACGTATAAATTTTGTTCCACAGCATTCTCGAAGGTTCCTGAGCCCTCACGAAGATCCGGAAGCTACATCAAGCCACGTACAGTGGGTTCAATATGCGATGATCTCATCGATTGTGCTGTATCACGATGGAAGGCTTGACCATACCGAAAAGCGGAAAGAGCTTCTTCGACATGGCATTGGGTCGCCGAGTGCGAAACCACGCCGAGTTGTACGAAGAACCGTCGAGTCAGCATGATTCATCGATCGTTCCTTGAACGAACGGGACTGCCTCCGACACAGATAACCCGCAGCATCAGGTTCGTATATAAACTGTCTGAATGATCAGAGCACATCACCAACTTGTTCTTTTGCAGTCTCATCGAGCCTTCGAAATTCAACTGCCTCGTCACAGAAATTGTCTTTCTCATCCAGCCGATTTTCTACAGGCAAAATGGCCTTCCAAGTCAAGCTTTTTGTCGACGCCGACCAGGAAATTCGTCGCTTCAACCTCGACACTGCCGCCAACTACGCCGCTTTGAGGCAACGCGTCCAAGAACTGCTGGGAAACGACACCTTCAAGATGTTCTGGCGAGACTCGGACAACGATATGGTCGTCCTCGGATCGGACGATGAGTTGCAAGCGGCTCGTCAAAGCATGAAGACCAACGCTCCTCTTCGCATCTTTGTTCGCGCCGTCAAGAAGCCCACTTGCAGCGAGAAGAAGGTCCACCAATGCGTCGCTTGTGATGGATGTGGAGGCGACGTTGCCGGAACTCGCTACAAGTGTCTGCAATGTGCCGACTATGATCTGTGTGAAGA
>BDGG01000019.1:78594-122018 GCA_001949185.1 Ramazzottius varieornatus | reverse complement strand
GGGTAAATGCCACTTGATCAGATAACCAAGGATTGATACGTGCAAGAATAACGACGATTCAACCGCCTTGGCTGTTGTCCCAGTCACTGATCTTCTGATTAAGTGGCATTTACCCGTTTTGATTTCAAATATACCTTGATTGACTGGGACTATTGCACGCGTGTACCCGGGCTTGGTCTGCGCGTACGACTGCGTACGGGTTGTGCAAGCTGAGGATCAAAGATCTTATCAGCGGATCTTCCCCGGTAGCGGGATGATCAAGAGGTAGTCTCAACTTTCTGGAACGGCCATTTGATAGCCGTTCGACCTGTTTAAACATTCGTAGCCAAATTTACGAAGTAGTCTGCAGGAAGCTCACCGTTTGGAAAGTCTTGGGGTCTATGGTTGGTGAAACAGAGCTTACTTACCTTGTAATACCGCTGTATGGCCACATTCAGCTGCATCCGAAGAGTGTTCTGAAGCAAAGTCAAGAAGGAAGCGGGGCGTTGTTCGCAGGAGAGACACTTTCTTAGGCTGAATGAGTAACTCCCATCCTAGAAAATAAGATAAAAAATTAGGCATTCGTGTTTACGAGGGGACACCAGTTCGATGATTTCACTCTACCTTCTCCCATATGGGCCCATCGAAGACCCAGTTTTCCTGGCAGTTGGGGCACGCGACGGTGAGAGGTAGGCAATCCTTGTACAGTTCGATGTCAGGTACTACGGAGCCCATCATGTTCTGATCATCTTCAGCAGTCCGGTCCACGAAGTGACTTGGAAAGAGGCTCTTGTCGATACCCAGACAGTCAGCCATTGTGGAAGAGTCGATGCCTTCGATAGGCTCGCAAAGCCGATTCACCACTTTGTGCACCTATCCAACCACACATATGATCCAATGATTTTGCCAATATATTCGAACGAGAATGACCTAACTATCTGGCAGCTTGGTTAGCTCAACCAGATCGTTTCCCAAGTGACGCACTCTTTCAGCCCATAACAATGGAAACGTGCGCCACTTGGAAACAAGTTCGACAAGCCTATTTTCCCAAGTGGCGCACGCTCTAAGACAGTTTCACTGAGGCGTACGCTACTTGGACCGATCTTGACCAGTTTGCTTTCCGAGCTCTCAAAACTCTCACTAAACGTTTTATTCATTGTATTGTACCTGTTCGGCAAGGTAGTACTGCTTGTCGACAGTCAAAGCTCCTTGCGCGTCCAACACTTCCTTGAAAGCGTACCCACGCTGCGTATGGGGAGCTCGCTTTCCCGTGATCACCACATCGGAGGGGACTTCGTTGCACACCACGTAAGCAATTATGTCGCCTGCGCGGCACTTCTGCGAAGTGGTGGCCAGGCTGTTGAGACGACGGGCAATCTGGACGTGTGGGTGAGCCTTCGCGTCTGCGTACAAGTTGGGATCTTTGGTCAGTTGCTGAAATCACAAAACAAACGTTTGACTGCATGTTACATTTTTCATTTTCAGATGTATCTATCGACCTTCAAAATTTGAAACTTCTCGAGATCGACTTTGTTCGGCGTCGGAGGACAGTCTTTGACGAACTTGGCCACGTTACCGAGTACAGCCAGGATTCCGGAAATCATCTCGTCACGCTTCTTACCCGAAAGGATTTCCTTCACAACAAGGCTGCGAACAGACACATCGTTTAGACCGAAAAGAAGGTGTACGTGTATTAGAACAGGGATGCTAACTTTCCAGTATCGATGGCGATGTTGGACCAATCTCGGCGAACGATGTCCAGACCTTTCAGTTCCTGCTTCGTGATCAGACTTCCGTCAGGATTCTTAGACACCACCAAGGCAGCGTACTTTTTCTTCTGAAGCAGCAGCATGGAAAAGAAGATGCCGTCAATGTCCAGCTCGAGAAACTTGTAGTGCTTGTTCACTTCCTGTTTGATCTACGGACAACAGAAAACTTCTAAACAATTGCACACCCACCTACCGACTGTGGCTAAGTACCTTGTTACCCATCTTGAGGACTTCGCCAAACTTCTCCACAGGGTTTTCGGTCGACACGTGACTGTTGATCATAATCGAGTCGGTGTCACCATAGATGACTTCGCGGCGATCTTTCTCAATCAGCTCCTTCGTGTTCATCAGAATCTACAATATTACACTGTGAATATATCGAAAGATACCGGGAAGTGAACACATCGATGATCGACGTAGAGATCACTGTACGAGAGACAGACAAACGGAACGCCAACTTTTCAGACACTTGCATATAACGACGCAGTGCAAATGTACCAGTCCTTGTATGCAGGTGCGTGACGTTCACTGGTGGAATCACGTTCGTACCTCTCTGCCTTTGGACGTGATCAAGGCGGCCAAGCCCTTTGCACGGAATCGCGAGTAATCGAAACCCAGACATCCATAAGTGCTGTTCGCAATCAGCTTCAGTGCTTTCTGTCTGATTTCCAGCTGGAACCACAAGCAAGACTTGTACATTAAGATACCGGAAGTGGACTGCTTCAGGTCGTCTTGCCTGTGCTTTCCTGTCGTCGTTGTTACTTCCCTTCAGCAGCTTCTTCACCTCCTTCCGCTGTTCGACCAGTCGTTTGATGACTTGGGGTAGGATGCCTTCAGGTGTCGTACTGGGCATCGAAGGGAGGTTGTCATCGGCAATATTCGCCTGTGACTTCCGGTCGACCGTCGTGTAGCATATGTTAAATTCTTGGATGATGGACGGGTAGAGGCTGTTGAAATCCATAACGAGGACGGGTGTATCGTACAGACCTAAAAGAAAAAAAGTATACGAGTTAACACAATCTGACAGAAACGAGGAACCGGAAAACGCCAAAGCCTTGTGAAGCATGAGACTTACACCTCTGCATACACAAATACAGACGTACTCACGCACCACTGTGTATGCAACTTCGGGGGAGAACGTTCAATTTTGCTCAACGACGTCGCAACATATTTCATAGACGTCGTATATCGAAAACACTTTCTCTGGACATTGAGGAATATATTTCGTACCTCTTTTGGGCTCCAGGACCAGACCGCCGGAATAAGCTGGTTTCCTCTTTCCTCCAGTGTTCTTTGTAGGCGGCGCGACATCCTCGTGGACCATCGCCTCGTTTTCTTCTTCCACGACGTGGTCGTCTTCCGGGTTGAGATTCTCGTCGTCTCCTTCTTCGATCTTGGAGACCTCTTTATCTCCGGCACCACCTTTCTTTTTCTTCTTGCTGTGGTTTTTGCCGTCCTTGTTATGAATAGAGTCGCGGTACTCTTTGTCGGGGCAGATGTAATCGGCTTCGGTGAAGGCGTGAAGCAGATGGTACTCGATACGTTCTGACCGACCACCCAGCAACGTTCTCGACTAGGAAAGACGAACAAGTGTAATCAGACTACTAAAATTCGGAGGTCGAGTTTATACCACCGGGAAGTTCTGCAAACAAATCCGAACAACGTCGTTTTTCCAAGTGGCGCACACTTTCTGCCAATAACACCGAAAGCCTGCGCCACCTAGGAGAACAATCTTGCCCAGTTTGATTGTCCAGCTTCGGCCTAACAAAAGTGTCTCTTATTCAACATGGGGAAAAGTTCTTACATAAACGTTCCCGCAGATGTGCGTCATCTCGAGCGCAAGTGGAAGAACGTTCAGTTCAGCCATGATACGAAGAATGTAGTGGGCATCGCAGAGCGTGTTGTCGACCAACTCTTTCAGCCTTTCCGGAGCTCTGAAAGTATACTCATTCACTCTTCGACATCAATCCGACATTTACAGATTGGCTGTTCTAGGTATTGTACGGATGAAAAGTACTAGGAGAGCGAAGCAGGCTTACTTGAACATCTCTTTGACGAGATCGTTGGGAATCGCTTGGTGGTTCTCTTCCTTCAAGACTACTTTAACAAGCTCGGCCAAGTCATAGCTCTTTGAATGGATCAGTTCTTCAGCTGCATGTCGAACGTCGCAAAGTAGACGACCTGTGCAAGCTTGCTGAGAAGCCGTTCGACCCTGCAAAAGCAAAAGGAAACACCAAACCTGAGCTTATGTCCCAATGTTACATAAACATCCCATCAAATATTCTTGATGAAAGTACAGTGTATTCTAAACATACCTTCGGTGGAATGGATCGTTTCAGTCTTCCCAAAGACGACCAGCTGCCCACTTTCAACTGCATTGCACGTTGAAGAAGAATGTCCAGTTGATAGCCCAGCCCATCATGGAAGACCAGGAAGTCCGGATCAGTAGTCTTGATCTTGTTCAGGAGGACGTTGATCAGGTCTTGCTCCTTTCCCACTATCTGAATATTGTAACGGTCCTGCAGTAAACAACTCACGCATTCACCTTCGAAAATTCCTGTGCTCGATTAGAAAATCAAGAACGCGAATGAACAGAGTACAAATGAAAAAGATACTTGTGATGTGTTTACGTACGTTTTTCTTGATGCTTTCGCGAACGTGACGCGGCATGGACGACCCGAGTTCTTGCGGGTACGTCAGGATGACTTGGTGTTCACTGTACAGCGGCACGGGAGCAGACTTGTTCAGCGGGTAGGCTCGGTGGACCAGAATAGCAGCTACCACAATCTGGAAAGAAATTCCGGAATAGGTCTCAATCTAATTTGGAAACTCGAGAAACAAAATTGACCAGATCGTTTTCCAAAGTGGCGCACGCTACAAACTAATATCAATGAAAGCGTGCGCCACCTTGGAAAATCGATCTTGTCCAGCTTGTGTCTCAAGTGGAGCATGTCTCCATTGTTACTGGCTCGAACCGTGCGCCGCTTGGGAAAGCGAGCTGGATGAGTCGGTTTGCCGAGCTACCATTCTATCATTGAGAGTAAATATTGGTCATACCTCATTCTGCTTCGTTTTGGCGTTGACAACGATGCGTAGTTGTATGGTCATGATGACCATGGGCGGCGAGTCTTTGTGGCTGTTGGCGAGCATTTCAATGCTGCCACTGTGGTGCTTCCCAGCGCCTTTGTACTCTGCCGTCAATTCTTCCTTGCACCAGCCGAAGCGAGGGTTGCTGGGGATGGCGTTCTGGATATTCAGCCAGCAGGGACCCTTCAGCTTCATCTCCAGCAAGAAGATTTCTAACGCGGAAGTGTTGCGACCGAAGACGTGGCTGAAGGTCTCGCCGAAATCTTTGGTCAACACCGGAGTGGAAAACTGCGAAACCAGCGATCTTATTCTGTCGTTTAGAGAAAGAAGCATTTCGTTCTCTTACCGGCATTCGGGCTTCCAAGTAGACGCCTTCTTCTGGAACGTCCAGCTTCTCGAAAGCATACTTCTTCCTCTTCTCCTGGAATCTCTTGACAGTAAGCTTCTTGCAGATGTCCAAGTCCACATACTCCTCCTCCAAATCCGAAAACGTAAGTTCCTCATCGTTGTCATTTTCCCCATCCAAGTCCAGACGCTATGAACGCACCAAAACTAATATCAAACACCATAGGCACTCAAGGTTATTTCCCCGTTGGAAGTCTTGCGACCAAGCACAACAAACAAAAAGGAGTATTCTTACCGTGCTCCGTTTCAGGAAGTACAGCTTGCGCTGGATATCTGTCACTTTAACGCAAACGCTTACGAAAGTCTTGCCGTCCTTGTCCAACATCTTACCGAACAGAAAGACACACCCTGCATAAACGTTCATAGTGAAATTAGAAAGATATCGTTCAAAGTTTGTTGGACTGCACTTCACAAATCCTGATGAAAACTCTATTCTGCAGCTGCTTTCATACCTGGCTGATGGTGAGCGTCCTCGTACGCATCCAGCCAGTACATTCGCAAGCTGTTCTGACTTCCGGTAGTGGGAACTGCCGCCAGTTGAACATCCATGTCCATCTGTGTATCTTCCAATTTGATGAACGTCTGGTCCATGTTCCCCCACTTCTTATCGAAGCTTGGAAGTCTACAAAAAAGAAAGAGTCTCGTAAGATTTCCTCGAGTTTTATGAGGACTCTATTTTATCAGTTTCAATCATGGCGAAGGAAACAGAACTTACTGGGCACGAGGTCCCGGTTTGGTGGCCGTTTCCACCTCGTCAGGAAGGACCATGCTAGCCATTTGAGCGTACATGTCCTCGTGATCCACAACAGAATCCACCTCGTATGAAGTGTTGCTGAAATCGTCAAACTTGTCGTCACCCCATTCTACTCGCAGACCCTTCTTCGGCGACCCTCCGGTACGCAGGCGCTTTGCCTGAACCGCTTCTGCTTCTAAGCTGCCCTTACTCTTCTCTTTTCCGAACTTTTTGATCCTGGGCGCATCTACGAAAGTCAGAAAGCGTTTATAGCGAAGGACGGCGACTGGATCTCTAACCTGCATACGTTCATGCCGTATGGATGATTGTTGCGCTCGTGTGCAGGTGAATGAGATAAGCTAAAGGTCTTACTGGCTTTCTGCCGTTCTTCTTCCAGGGTTGAGTCCTTTCTGAACGGCTCTTTCGCTGGACTTTTTGGAAGGGGTCGCTTAGAGTTCCTAAAAGTGGATGTAGATTCAGGAGGCTCATCGAAGTCGTGGAGGGGAGAGGAGAAACGAGGAGGAGACGATTGACGTATGTCAGGCTGGGCTATCTTCTTCTTACGGAGGCTGGTCTTGCGGAAGATGCTGTCGTCGGAGCAATCTGCCAGGACATTGTCGACAGTCTTACCGGATCCGAGGAACAGTGAGGTATGGGTAGAAGGCATGGGAGGTTGGGAGTCTCCATCGGCGTTCAGTTCGTCCAGCAGATCCTCCATCAGAGGAGCGTCTGCCAACGTTGCGATCGTCAACTGAAGAGAACAAACACAAAAGAAAAAGCCAACCACTTAAATTTTGGCGCAAAGACCGGTTGACTCTTTTCTCTTCTTACCTGTTTCTTCGGTTTCGAAACGTTCATTTTTGGACGTATCCAGTCGCGAATATCGCTGGATGTTCTCTCTGGTCGACCTTCAGCAGCTTCTGGCTTTTCTTTCCCTTTGCCTTTTCCTTTCACGCTCTTCTGCCCCAAAGTCTTCTTCTCTATAAAAATAGCGGCCAGCTTATTTTGGTAAGCCATGTCGGGATAGAATATCGGTTCATATGAAAGAAGAATACTGACGGTTGGCCAAGCTTTCGTCGTCCAACGCATCGTCAAATATTTCCAATCCGTTATCGACATATTCCATGTGAGCGCCATCCGCCTCCACAAAATTGTCCAATTGACGTTCGGTGACTCTCCTTGAGTACTCATCTTCCGTCACCATATCATAGACATTTTCCACGGGCTTGACCTACGAGGGAAGGAAAACACCATGAAACGGGAAGACGAGAAATCCAAACGAGATCGTGTGCTGGCATACCGTGTACTTGTTCTTGTCTTTATTCCTGTTTGCGTTCCTCAACTTCTCGAACTTGTCTTCAGTGGAGGGTTTTACACGACGAGGACGGTTGGCTGAGAGGGAACCTAGAGAAGGCTGAGGGTTTGTATTCAGCGCAAATGGCATGGAATATTTTATTCCAAGCTGGCCACTGACTTACCGTTCTCCTGCACAGGATCTCCTCCCTCCAATTCTCCGTGCATGTTCGTGGCCGAGAAGCTCCAGGAACGTCAAAGATTTACCTGAACATGGTCAGGAGAAAGGCCAAAGACTTCGGTCGGGGGTTGCAAAATCTGATGGGGAATCAAGAGATTACGAGACACCAGAAATTTCCAAACTTCGAACAGCTGATCACACACTGCGGCACTGGTAACGAAAAGGCGGGAACGGGCCTGCCCAGCCCCGGGCGGAGTACTTGCAGCCCTGGAGCCCAGATGAAAAAGGTAAGACACAAGTATTAAGCACCGTTGCACGAGTACCGTATTATTTCGTTTCTTTTAGTTTAGAGAAGACACTAGTGTTGCTCCAATATGACTTTTTCGATTCTAATTGCAATTATGATTTATCGGAATAATTCGGACGGCAGCAATTTCAATTGTCTGAGACTCAGCTCGGCCGTATTAGCTATTACAATTAATCGGAATTCAGCTCGCATCAGCAATTGAAAGAACAGCAATTGAAATTCTTTCAATTGTTGCGGTTCATTTTTGAGACCTCAATATCCCGAAATATCGTGTTCTAAAGCGACTTAAGCCCACGGTTCCATAAGCGTGGAATGGATGCTGGATGTTTAGCTCAGAACATGTCGTACTCAGGGCAATAAAAAACGGATGGGCTGATGGAAGCAGGTATTGTAATGCTTCCTGAAGCCTTGCGCGTACGTCGTCATACACGCGAAACGTCCCTTAGGGTGTTGGTAGCTAAAAATACCGGAACCAGGCTTGAGCTTCGCGCGTAGATCGATGCACCGCGTGTGATTCGCGAAAAAACTGTATGCCTCGTGCCTTTCTCCGTCGTGCGACATGCACATACGCATACATGTTCGCCCAATCAAGTGCCACAGACACCCAGAAACTCCGATACTTGGAACACCCAAGTGCGTTCTAACACGCTGTAGGGCGCATTCGAATTTTCTGATACGGCCATTCGAACCCAGTGTTGTTCCGATATGACTTTTTCAGATTCAATTGCAATCACGATTAGTCGGAATTCCTCGCGTGGCAGCAATTTGAATTGCAGGTACCTCGTCCTGGCTGGATCATCAATTCCGATTGATTCAAACTCAAGTTTCGACAACAATTGAAATTATTCGAATTATTGGGATAGTGTTTTGTAATTTGAGTTTTCATGAAAAAGCTTTTGTTCGGTACACGCGTCGGATGGTTCAGCGTTTAGACTGACCCTCTGGTATTTCGCAGAGAATACGTCGTTCCCAAGGTACATAGTACGGATGGCTCATCAGGGCTGTCGTCAATACGGACTGTTGTGCTCCATGAAGGAGCCACGGTGTGTCGCATAGGCGTATAATTAACCACACTGGCGCACTGTTAGTCACTCAATCAAGCGCTAGCGGTGCTTCACAAGGCGAGAAAGCGATACATCCACGTGCATTTTGCGTGCTTCTTTGGTGTCAGTTGTTATTCGAATTTATCAACATATTGGATTTCAATTGTACATTAAAATATCGTTTCGTTCTTGTAATTCCGATTCAATTCCAATTAATATAGAAATGACCAACCCAGAATTTGTAGCTTTAATTGTTATATCGGAACTTGAAAATCGTCAAATTCGACCATTTTCGATTCCGAATTACAATAATCGGAACAACATTGTTCGAACCTCATGATGGCCAAATGTATTAGTACAGATTACTAAAGAATATTCCAGCTCAACTGGAATCTTCTCTAAACTTGAAGAGATGAAACTCAAAAGTGCGTTACTCGTGCAACGGAGCTTACGTAAGACAAGATCAAATGCGCCGAATGGACCCCCTATCAAGGGAAAGCAATGAACGCGGCTCTGATCCATTCGGTTTGCCGAATGTCTTCCCAAAGAGAGTCTGCGGGCTTGCGGCACCCTTCTACGCGTGAGTTCTACCCCGACTGCCCCAATCGGAACAAAGGGGCACCCGGCACTGAGCGCGGGACTCTGAGTAAAGCTTTTGTTTACATTCACTTTACACTTGAACCGGAACATTAGTCCTCCTCTCGACAGGCCGTAAAACTCCGTTGATTGTGTTGATCTTGGAAAAGGATGATCTCTGTCTGCACGGTGCTTCACGTTGCGAAATACCGTTTCGTGTATGGCGGTGTTGAGCAAGTAATGGCTCTTCGGTACTTGGTAAAGTAAAGTATTTCGGCTCGCCTCGCAGGTAAAGTATTGTTATTTGGCAAGCTTCACAGGTAATACCGCCGGCAGAGTGCGGTCCAGAAAGAATACCGAAAGTATCGCAAAATAATTTTAAAATGCACTTTTAGCCTCGCGCACCTACATGCCCCATAACGCTGGCATGCGGTAGGTGCATGTGGGCTCCATACTTCGCATTGAGCAAGTGCGCCCATGCGCTAGTTGAGATGCGCTACGGCCGAACGTAGTACACTGTCCCACATGAGCAGCGCCGAGTTTTGGGCTCGGAAATGCTGATATTTTTGACATGTGAACCGAAGCGTCCAGCACTCTCGCGGTACTTCCGGTGATTACCGTCTGCCTTCAGTACCCGGTAAATACCTGAAATTCCTCCCGTGAGGTACAGGTATCGAGTGGCGGTACCTGGTAAAGTACGAGTACTTCGAAATCGGTACTTAGTACAGGTATTACCTGGTAGTACCGGTACTTTGTCCAACACTGGTGTATGGGCTTCTTGATACCTATTAGTGTCGTGGATATCGACAGACAGAGACTAGCCAGAGAGAAAACCACGAGTTTCAGCCTAGTCAGGAGGCAAAGTTTGCCTACAAACCTAGCCCGCAAAACTCGCGCATTTCCGGTCCCGTTTCCGAGACTCGCGAAAAACCCAATTTTGCCTCACTCACGACTGATTTCCGTTGATCAAGCAAGATCAAATTTTAAATCAACCTTTTGTGACATAAACAGCTCGTCGTGAGGAGGACTAATGTTTACATTTCAACCGGAACGTTTCACTGAAACTATCATTCCAAAAATCCGAATCGTTCGAGTTTCCCTCTTCAATGCCAAATTTGCTCCTGACACATTCCTGCTTTAAGTCTTCCGTTACCTGCAACAATACTTGCTCTGATTTATCCGGAAGCTTTGCTGTTATCACCCGATCCGCACCACCATGTCGGCTCAGAGACATGCAAACGTCGGACAAGGCCTCAGCCATCCAGCCCTGGCCATTGCTGTGGCAGCCCGCAAGAAGTCCTGGTATGAGTCCAAGCAGATGTGCAGAGGGATCGCGTTTCTCCTGGAGAACGACTTGTATTATGAGGCGCCGTTTGCGTCAAAACTTTTGACGCAAACGGCGCTTTTTTCGCAAGAATTTCTCGCAGAGTTTCCTAAACCACCGCACCTGCTCTGCCAGGGTTTCAGTTTGCACAACTTTTCATTTCACACTTTGTGTAGAATTCACGAACTCTGGCGAGAATTCTTACAGCGGAAAATGACAGTGTAAAACGCGTGTCTTTTTTGAGCTTGGTCGCCCCTCCCACCGTGAGTTATAGACGCGCTCAAGTTAAAACCGTACGAGCGTGGCTATGGCGCCCCATATTGTATCCCCATGACGTCTGGTGCAAACTCCGGAGAAGGCAACAAGCCTGTGGATATTTTCGGACACAAGTGAGTGGACGGTGGCCATCTGCGAAGTATTTTTCACGATGAACCGGATGTTATGGATGACACCCCGATCACCCGTTTTCAGAATCCTTTCGTGGTGGCTGGCCTGTCTCCCGCGCCATGTTTGTGGAGAGCTGAAAGAGAAGAAGAAAACGTGGTCGAGATCTCGGATGTTACGCCTGCAGCCTTTCAGTCTCTCAAAACGTACGTTGTTCAAATACGACAGCTGTGACAATGGACGGGTGACGAGGATGCCAAACATACTTCAACTCTCACATGCTTGTCTTGATTACCAGGTATACCTACTCAGACGCTTTTCCCAGCGTCGGTTTGGACAACGTCAAGGATGTATTGGTCACTTCGCAGAAGTATCTGATAGGGAAGCTGGCCGCTTCTGTTACGAGTCTCACCAGAAGCGTCTAGAAATGGGCACTGCTCTTGACTTCTGAGACCACGTGAGGTGGGAATCTTTAAGCGCATTAGTCCTCCTCATGACAGGCCGTAAGACTCCTTTGATTGTGTTGATCTTGGAAGTGGATTACGAAGTTTCGCTTTCAAGATAAGCAGCCCTCGAGTAGCTTACTGTGAAAGCGAAAACGGATTATTAGTCCTCCTCACGACGAGCTGTTTTTGTCGCAAACGGTTGATTTAAAATTTCAGTTTGCGGATAGGATGGAGAGGAGTGGAGAAAGATGGGGGAAGGTTCTGATGACAAGTCCAGCAGGAGCAGATGTGCTGGAAATGAAATTTCATCGTCCAAAAGTCAAAAGTCAGAACTGCTTGGGCGTGCATCAGTAACCTAGGTACCTGCGTACAGCCTGCGCTCGGTTACATATGCGCCGGTTGAGATAAGTGTACTCTGGGTACCTGTCCGGCGCTAACTGAAGTACGGAATACACTTGCTCGCTACTTTGCTAGGTACTCTTCTTTTCTTGGGTTGTACTACAGTGTACCAAAAAATTAACCGTCGCTAGATGGGCGTGACAATTAAACGGGAGCTTAATTATCCTATGACCAAAAACGTTTTTGATCCGCCGCATGCGCAAATTTCATTGGCCGTTTCCATCTGGTTCCTTCTAACACCCATTTTCGACGGTTAATTGTTTGGTACACTGTAGTAACGAGATCCGCGCTCTGTACCAAGGTCCCCATACTGCGGATATGAATGGGATGAAGGGGAATTCTGTGGTGTGGGCTTCGCCTGGCAGCGTATGCTTGAAGTTTGACGAAGAAAGGCTGCAGTTGACGATCCTGACCTGCGGCGCGGTTTTTCTTGACGGTCAAATGCCGAAAAGTACCTTTGGTCACACTGGCGGATATGGGATAGTGACTGGCACTGTTCTAGGGGGACCCACGGCTCCTTGCGCACTCTAGGTGACTACGAGCGCACGGTCAGTACGTTGAAGAACATTGCTTGGGACGGCAAGCTTGATTGTGTCTTTTTTATTCTATTTTGTAAGGGTGCCAACCGGGCACACAGTGGGTCTTTTACTTCTTTGTCCCTACTCTGGACCTTGGTTTTTGAAAGTTCTTCTTCGTAACAGTACGCGGCTCGCGGTACGGTTCGCTTTTAAAAAAATCAATGAAGTTTCTGTGTGTTTACGAGAAATTCGCGAGCTATTTTATTGTCAGCCAAACGATGTTGCGAATGCCTTCGCGTAACCGGCATTTCGTTGTTTACATAAACAACATCAAGCATCGAGGAATGCGATAGCGTACGTAGTATACGCACGATGTGTAAGTATGGGACAGCAAAAAGTATGGGACAGGCGGAAAGGACGGCAAATTTACATCCTGAATGCGAGCCAGCAATGAAAATCGAGCCTACGACGTAACGCATTGACATTTAACCGCAGAAAATTGTCATCAACATTGCCGATCAGCTGTTTGACTTTTTGTTTGAGACGCGCTTTCTGCTATTCAGCACGTACGTACAGCAAAGCAGCCCTCAGTGCTGGTTTTTACTTCTAGTAAGAATCACCTGCCCGTGCCGCCGTAGCGAAAAGGCCTGTCCCATACTTTTTATTGTCCCATACTTACTCATCGTGCGTGTAAGGCATATCACGAACCTCTTATGAGTCTTGCAGTAACTAGTGTCCATATACGCAGCGTGTCTGCACTTTCCGGTATGTGTCGTCATACGATCATGTTTGCGTCAGGCGACACCTGATGCTTGTTAGGCCATATAATGGTTCGTACGACACCGACAACACCAAACTGTGACAACACCATCGTTCATGTTTCTTTAAGAATAATCTAATCACACTTCGAGTTAGTTCCTTGCTGTGAAGCCGACAAAGAATCCCCCGTCGCCATGTACAGCACTGAGCTCTTTTCGCCAATGTCTGCTAGACTTACAATATATTTCACCTGCTTCCTGCTGATCGTCCAGGAACTCCATGCGGTTCCCAGAGGTATGTTCAATCAGAATGTGGGTGACCCGCGAACGAAACGTATAAGATCGATCAGCCTAGGTAGCGCACATTTTCCACACCATAAGCTGGAAGTTTGCGTCACTTGAGGCGACGATCTTGTACGTTTCGGTTGCGGACCTTCCATGTGTTTCCTCCGGACCAACAGTCGGGAACGGGGATCTTCCAGCTCTGTTCAACTTTGTAATTCTGGAATGGTTGTTCACAGATGTTCTTCGGACAAGCTGCAAGTTGACCGACACTGACATCCTTGGTCCCTTCTACAAGCCCAACTCGCCCATCCAGGCGACAGGTGCTTCAGTCTCTCCGCTACCATTTATCTGTCCCAACAGTCCCAAGAATGATCGTTTGATCCTCAACGGCACTGTTCGAGTGACCACTGACGACGCACCTTGCGGTAAACCTGTTCGAGCACTGCTGGATATATGGCACGCCGATCCGGAAGGCGAATACAGCAATAGCGCCACCACATCAAATGACTTTGTAAGTTCGAATCTACGACTGGATGGGATGGTTACGATGACGTTGATGCGATTTATAGACTTGTCGGTCGCGGTTGTTAACTGGCGCTGATGGTTTCTTCACGTTTTCCTCCCTACTTCCGGGTCGATATGATGATGGTGGACTTCGACCGGCGCATGTGCATTTCACAATCACCCCCTTGGACGAGTCGAACACACCAGCTGGGAAGTCTCTAACGACACAACTGTACTTTGCCCATGGTGAGTGGACTGTAAGCTTATGAGTTCTTTGCAACAAGCATCGACAGTGTGATTGCGAGTCGATAGTGGTTCTGATTTGTTGGCGTTTTTTTATCTGGTAGATCATTTCTTGAAACCGGTTGATTCATGCGGCATCTGTGGATCGGGAAACCCCAGTCAGATCACACATGTGACCAACGAGGATGATTTCAAGACTTTCATTGGAAGCTGGGATGTTCTGCTCGATCACAAAGCGAAAGTGTGATTGGGCCAAGTTTACAACATCGCGATCACCAACGATTTTCGGCTGAAGGACGGCATCAGTTTGTAACCATAGCTTGCTATATAACAGAATATTCCTTTGGACCAATGAGGTTTCAACCCTTTTGACGTTCCCAGCTGTTGTTTTCTCTTTTCTGCTTCTTGTTATTTTGTAGTTTTGAAATCTACTTTTTCATAGTTATAATTGTGATACGCGAAAAGACAACAAGAAAAACAGTCGTCGAAGTGTAAACAAGGCTCAGACTTTCCTGCACTTGCGATAAGGAACTTTCGGTTACATCGGATAGCGATCGTGTTGTCGTCTTCGGTGGAACCGTACACCGCCAGCGCTATTATGCTACGTGTTAGTCATCTTACCACACTCTGATGTAAACAATCCTCATATAATAATATAATAACGCTCAGCATTCTTGTGCGCTCGAAAGTGATCGAGATTATGCAGACTCAGGGAGAAATATCTTGGTGGACCACAATGACTCTGGTTGGCAGCGACCCATACAGCGGGTCTACCGCAAAAGCTCGTCGCGCCACCGAAACCTTGACCTTGTGGCGGAAAAACTGAATGTCGCCAAACTACAGCCGATGTCGAAGGGGAAAGTACAAACACGAAGCCCGTTTGTTGGGATCAATATCGGGACTCCATTGCCGATAGTATGCAACAACACCCCGATGCATACTCGGTTCTTCCTCAACGGTATGGTTCACTTCAGCCACACTCAACGATTCGTGCGGCGAACCTGTCCGCGCTCTTCTGGATGTCTGGCAAGCTGACATTGATGGACACTATAGCGATATTTCGGCACTCTTTCCTGATTATGTACGTATTATAGTCATGCATGAGCTGCATCAAATGCAATGTTACTGTACTTGGGAGCTGGGGAAGCAAACGTGCGAGATCGCTATCTGTGGCGCACGCCTTCAGCCGATAACAATGAAGAAGTGCGCCGCCTGAGATGGCGATCTGGTACGCTGCGTCTCCCCGCGGCTCCCACTAACTAGCTAACTTGAATTCGAGGGGTGTTTCCGCTTCCGCGTACTCTGTATTGTCAATACAGAGCTGTTGAGCTCAGCTGATAACCAGCTGCTTCGGCGTCTTCGGGAAGTACAAACCAGCATATATTCATGCGAAGATTACTCCGCTGGAAAATAGCAAACATATGAGTAGTGGCATCCACTCCTATTGCGAAGCTTTGGCGCAACTCTGAACACTCAACTGCACTTCCACAACGGTACAATCCTTGACGCCCAAATTCCTGCATCGTCATCCAATACCATGTTCACAGATGTGTACCCGGAAGACAAACAACTACACGTCGAATGCGGATTTAACCCGTCTCATCGTCGTGCGGAACGAAGGCGACATAAGGACTTACTACGGAACACTGAATATCCTGCTGGATCATCGAGCTAAAGTTGACTAAGTAGTGGAACCAGCTTCAGAATTATTTACATGAAACTTGAATTGAACATAGTCAGCACCGAAGACTAGAAGAAAGATTGACAGATTAGTCAAACAATAACAGGCAAAAATGAAACTGAAAATTTCAAAATTTCAAGCTTGAGAACTTTAAGAGACATTCAAATAGGCACTATGTAAAAAAACCTTGTTCAGTTCCGGAAAGAGAAAATACGGAAAAAACGAAACAGAACTTCTTTGAACATAATTGCTGGGAATAATACAATTTAGTTCACCCATGCAAACACCGCCGAAATAATAATGTCATATACAAAGAACAAAACTGCAATGAAAAGGTTCAAAGAAAGAAAGACGTGGGGGCGGGCTACTTGTTGCCAGTAAGGATCAAGTCGGCGTCTGCGCCGACGACGACGATGAAGTTAGACTCTTGTCTTGTGCTTCAGCTGCCTTCTCACTGAGTCGATCCATCACTATCTGGATCCTTTCGCACTTATCTCTCTGTGAAATCAAAAACTCATCATTCGGTTTACGAATATTACTTCGGAGCTCAGCAAACAAACTCGATCAGATGTTTTCCTCAGTGGCGCACATTCCCGGTAAGAAAAGCTGGACCGGTACGCCAGTTGGGAAAACAATCTTGCCTAGTTTCTTTGTTTGCAGCCAAGTAGCGCACTCCTTCAATGTTGGTAAATGAAAACGTGCGCCACTCTGGAGAACGATCTGGTCGAATTTGCTTGTCGAGCTCTACTTAACTTACCACAACATCCAGTATGGCTTTCGGCTGGTCGGATTTCCTTCGAGCAGCGTTCGCCTTTTGTTTCTTCTTGGTGACGGGTACTCCGTGTGGTTTCAGGGTTCTTCTGATGGTCAACTTCTCCGGGTAGTAATCGAAATAGTACGCTTTTTCGTTGATTGGTAGTCTATAAAGCCACAAAATAGTACACAATGCATAAATGAGTTGTAAAGTCATCCATACTTTTCATGCGCTTTCATCTTGCCGAACGACGCGGCTTTCTTGTTCGTCTTCAACTCGCAGATGAAACAATGCTCGATGGGATATTCTTTGGGCTTGCCTGTGGCGTACAAGATGGGGTCCATAATGCAACACCTGAAACCACACAGCACGTCAAGAGACTGTTAACAAGCCTACGCCTACTTTGCAAGCACCTGCAGTACCCATAAGCCACATCATCATGGTGCACACTTGTATGTAAATACATGAAAGCGTGCTTCCGCAAGCACCAGCTTACACGTACCCCATAGTAGGAGCCAGTTATCTGTCTGCAGGTGTTCAAAAGAGGAGAAGAACAGTTTTCTTACCTTCCCAGAACGGCTTCCAGCGCTACAGTCTCAAAAATCGGACTTCTCAGCAGTTCGTTCTCGTAGAAAGATCTGGAAGCTTCATGGTACGTTTCATGCGGTCTCAGGTAGTGGTTGCCGTATAGTTTCTTGTTGCCCGTCGTTCCTTCAATCCACATCTTGTCCACTCGCACTATGTCGAGAGTGAGTGGGTCGTACAAGGCGTCAGGGTTGACAGGTGACCGATCCTTGGTCAGGTACACGCAGTCGCCGACACGGACCGGGAAGTTCTGGCAGTTGGGCGCCATCAGCGTAGTGTAGCAGTCTAGACTGTCGAGGTTGAGTGCGGCAGGCAGGTTCTGGTGGATCTCCAAAGGAGTCTTTACGTTGAGACATCCCGGACACTTGTATGGCTTGTCCAGAGAAGGTGGAACTCCGACACATTCATTGTGCTGCCATGTCTATCAAACGAAAAACTTGTGATCACTTTGCAAACGCCTGCATACAAAGTCCCGTGCAAATATTACACCACAGGTGTATGCAGGTACGTGATGGGTCCCCACTTTCGGGTTTCATCCACCTGCACACAGCGTGCCATACTGCTCACGCCACGTTCGTGTATGCGGGTGAATGTCGGATTCAAGTTGAAGTACAGTACCTTGCACTGTTCGCATTCGGTCATGCGCCCGTCTTCCAGGTAGATGCCGCAGCTACAGCGGATGACTTCATCCACATAGTACTTGATGATGTCTTCGGCCGAAGGCTCCCAGTGAGCAGGGCGGAAGTAAGAAGGAGGGTACAACTGCTGCGAACTATCTCTCTTATCCTCCTTTGCCTTGGTCAACAATGGATCGAACCTGTTTGACCCACGAACACGCTTCAAAGCTTCACAAGCTAGGGCAGGAAGCTCGATCGGTGTGCACAGTATGGACACTTTCTGAAAAGCAAGAGACACTCATCAACAGTCTTTAAACTTTCAAGATATTTCCAGGTCTCACCGGACGCTTGGTTCGCTGTTTCTTCACATCCTTCACCAATTTTCTCAAGTTGCGCGGTAGGAAAAACCTTTCTTTTCTTACAATGGCCAAGTCTGTCTCTCCTGACGACGCTGTCTCGACGCTGGAGAGGACAGTGGACGGACCGTTTTTTCCGCCACTTGTTTCGGTCTTCAGTTTCTTGGGTCTTCGCTCGGGCAGAGGAGACTTCGTGCCAGCCTGAGGATTTGTTGACTGCGCGCTCTTGACCGAAATAGCCGGAGCAGTCACCACTGCCTCGGTTCCCACTGTCAAAACTACTACGCTCTTTTTCTCCTTCTCAGCAGCATCTTCCACTGACGAAGCCTTGACCATTTTCGCTTTACCAGTTTCATCAGGGTCAGTTGCCCGTCTTTTGTTTGGCACAACGCGTACCATTGTTGGAGTTCTCGCTGGAGCTACTGCTGTGGCAGGTGTAGTGGCCGGAGGAGCATCTTTCGATGCAACCTTCTTCTGCAACATGACACGAAATCGTGAAAGCAAAGTTCCACTGCCTACTGTGAACTAGGAATTCGGCAGACAGACGAAATCAAACGATTTTATCAAGTGGCGCGCGTTTCCGGTGTAGCTGGCTGAAAGCGTGCGCCGCCTTTGAAAATGATCCTGTCGCGTTTGTTCGCCGTGCTTCAATAAATTATTATCGTACCGATGTGGTCGCTGGCGATGAAACTCCGTTAGTCAGTAATACTTTTGTCTCAGATGCTTTCCTCGCAGGAAACCCTACAGCCTTCGGAGTAGATGGACCAGCAAAGAGCCAACCGTTAGTGGTGGACACCGGTGGTTTCGTCTTTGAAGGAGAGGCGACGGTTATGACCGGCGGACTTTCTTTTGCAGCGGACTTCTTGGACAATCCGTTTAGTGGAGGAACGAAGACAGTGAGGTCCTTTTTGGACGATGAAGAAGGAAGCGGCGATGTTGTCACTGCTGGTGACTTGGTTACGGCGGTGTTCAGTGTTGGGGTAGTACTGCTGGAACTCATGCGCTTCTTCATCAGCAGACCGTTGAGCTTCTGGCTCTTCTGCACACCGGTGAAGCCTCGGCAATTCTTCGAGCCACAAAAGCAGGGTTGCTGAAAGTAAATGAGCCGTGAGTCTTCCGAGATGACTAAACCGAGAGCCTGACAATTTCGTTTTTCAAGTGGCGCACACTTCCAGCCAATAACACCGAAGTGATGCGCCGCTTGGCAAAGTAATCAACCTTCAAAAGGTTGTTTTCCCAACTGGCGCACGTTTCCGGTGATTGGGAAAGCGTGTGCCGCTTGGAAAAACCATCTTGTCGAGTTACTTTGCGAGATTTCATCTATGGAGAGTTAATTACCTGGACGTCGAAGCTTTCAAACTTATAGTCGTACGTGATCTCTTCTCCCGCGGGGATGTCTTTGGAGGCGAAGATGGCTATTCGGTCCCGGCCTTTGACCACCCAGTTCTGCGTATGGCTGTTGGGTTCACACGAGTGGTTGATGAAACGAGCGATGCCACCTTGCGAGTAGGCATCGATCACTTTGGTGCTGTCCAGCTTTAGACAGTAATGATGGAGGTTGTTGTTGTACTGCTTCTCACTCCTTCCCCGAAAGACCTCCCATGATACCACCTCCCCCACGTATTCACATATCAACGAGCCTAATCGGGAAAAAACAACAATGGTCAACCCCAAAACACACCATTGCAGAACATTCTACATAGGGACGATGAAGATTTTCGGTCGGCTGCTAGCGGCGCGGCCTTGACCACCAAGGCATAGCTCTGACCAACAGGCACAGCCCTGACCGCGCTTTCCCTTTACCGTTTTCCCTTTAACTTGCTTGGTCTTCCCGAGGTTATAACTTTCTCTGTCTTCTTTCGTTCTACAGTAACAAAAACGTACCTCGTCGGATAGGCTTTAGGCATCGGACACCAAAGCCTTTCTTATCCGTCTTGAACAGCTCCAGGTTCTCCGCCCATCTCTTCTTCTGGATGGCGTTGTTGGTACATCGCTTACCGCAAGGGCAATCCTCGGGATCACACTCAAAGTAGCTACTTCGGCTGGAACAGCCATACCCACACCCAACAGCGTCGGCGGCTGCCGGCGGTTTACAGTCACAGCGCTTCAGATCGTAGTCTTTGTGCATCTCCTCTCCTAAGCTCTTTGGACTGTAAATGTTACGCGTCAAACGAAACTTGGCTTGCAACTCTTCCATCTGTTTCCTGTCTTCTTCAGACACTGCAGGGACTTCTACAACGGCGTCTTCTTTAATCGTCTTCGGCGGTCTCTCGACCAGCTTCACCTTCTTCGCCACCGGAGGTTCCACAGAAGCTTCATTCGCAGGTTCGGTCGAAGCTTCAACCGGACGCTTCCTCGGTCTTCCTCGCTTCTTGACTGGCGTGTCAACCGGCAAAGAAGTTCCGGTGGGAGGGGAGATGATTAGGTTAAGGCTCTCGGAAAGACTCATCGGCTTCTCCACAGGCTTCTGTATGGCTTTCGCCGTGGCGCAGTGGAGAGAGGCTAGTGCAGCAGCGGGTTTCGGGGCGATGAGGACCACACCAGGCTGGTTCGTTGGTGTGGCTTTAGGCATGAGAAGGGGAAGAATCTTTTTCGGTTGAAGTGGCTTGTGGATAGTCTTCGATAAGACCACCTGGATTTCTGTCATCTTTTGAGCTGTCTTCTCGAGAACAAGAGGCGTGGAAGTGGATGTCCGAGCTGTTTGGACCTTACCCGAAGCAGTCCGGCTGACTTTCAACTTGAGTGTGGGAAGCTTTTCTGTCCCATCTACTGCTGCTGTCCCTTGCGATGTCACTGATAGACTCTTGGCTGGTCCATTTTTCTCCTTCGTTCCTACAGGAAAAAGTTGAACTTGACGACACAGAACGATCAAATAACTGAATATGAGCCTGCGCCAGCCCACTGCAGCTTGTCCCGCAAGTGGCGCACATGTAGGTAAGTGAAGCCAGGTGCATGCGCGACTTGACTCGGTAACCCACGCCTTATCACTCGTCGCAACATGCGCATACTTCTGTATCAAAAGCTGGTCATTTGCGCGACTGAACCCGGAAAGTCATGCGCTAGCTTTTAGCGTTGCTCATTACTCATACGCACTCATCGAAGGTGATGTAAACCGTGATGTGCTCACAATAAACATGACTAACGATTCTACTAAACCTACCGTCTATTCTTCCTGAAGTTTTCGTTCCTCCATCGGTCGTTTTGGGAGAAGGAACTTTATCGCCTTTATAGGCACGCTTCTTGAAAGGCAGCATCTTCACACTCTCCGCTTCCAGAACGTTACCCGTCGGCTTAGTCGTAGTTTTACTCGGAGATGGATCCGGTGGCTTCTTAGCTGCTTCGGATAGTTCTAGTGAGCTTAATCGGGCAGTCACAGAGCTGAACACTTCCAACAGTTCGCAATCTTGAACGTTCAAACTGCTCCGCAACTTCTTTAACTTCCTACTCTCTGCCTTCGTCATGATTATTTCTTTAGGGGGAGTACTGCCATTGACGGCTATCGACACAGCTGAGGAAGCAGACGCTGGTGCCACAGGAGAGAGGCGCATAGGGGAAGCGTGTAGATCGTTGGCGGTCGTCGACGTCGTCGTCGCTCCGAAGTCCTGCGAGATCTTAGTATGGATACTAGCCAACAGCTGGTCAAAGTCATCGTTGCTTGCTGTCGCAGGCTGCACATGCTTTTCCGTCTTATTTTTGCTACCAACGGATGTTGGTAGCGGAGGGGAGAACAACATGGATTTAATTCGTTCTGAAAAGAGAGACAGTCTTGATCTATAACTGGCCCAATCAATCAATGACGTCATCCCAATCAATGGACCCGAGCTACCGTCCGAAAACTTGTTTAATTTTCAAGAAACTTTTTCCATGAATGACTAAAGTAGCCGAATGGTTTCTCTCTGTTGATACACAACAAAACCCATTCAAGAGCCAGCTTTCTAAAGATTATTTCGCACTGTGGAATGGAAGAATTGATTGTTAAGATGGGAATGTACACTTACCAGTGGGATCGACAGTGCGACGATCAGCCAATGCTCCAGAAAGATGTGCTCCAGAAGGCTTCATTTGTGACTGCAAGGGCACGTCTCCCGCCATAATATTCCTTCCGAGAGAAGCGAAGAGGACATTTTGATCGTTCTTCTTGGATAAGAGTAAAAACAGCAGACGAGATGAGAACGACTGGGATTCTTGATCTTCCGTAGAAAACTAAAAAACTACCAAGAAATACAGTAAGGTCTTGTTACTCCAGTATGATTCGATATACCGTAACCGCGTACCCATCGTACTCATGGGCCTGCAGGCTGGCATGACAACACGGCGTAAGCGTATGTCATATCATTATCATGTAATGTCATATCAGCTGCAGATGGCGCCCTCATCCGGCGGAAAATTTCGAATTCTTTCCTCGTTTCCTTCGGAATCACTTCCGCCGTACCAACTAATTATTATCATCTTCCGGATGTCCTCTCTCAGGTTGGAATTGTTTTGGTCTCGCACTTCGGGTTCATAGTTCACAACATGTACATTCATGTGTCACCATAGAAACAGTACACAAGTGAATACGGCAGCAAGGAACTGTCGGTCTGTCTGACCCTTGCTTGGACCGAAACGTACGTACTTTCTTCTCTTGGCGACACCTTGAGTCCTCGACCTTTCCATTACTGTAATTCCACGAAAGCTCAAGCTTGGATGCAACACTGTTCGGCAGGAGCTCGGAAGCGTCGCAGTCCGGATGGGCGTTGCACCACCCAAGGCAGACGGGTGTTCTGATTAGAGTGGGTTCGGCCGAACATTATTAAATAAAAACAGAATAAAAATCTCCGAGATACAACAACAACTCGCCATCAAGAAACACTCTGAAGTCCAAATAAAAGAAATTGTACATGAAGATGGTAGATGTCGACGAGAACCACAGCTGTTGAAATAATAGTGTAAAGTATGCATAAACGACAAAACAAAAGTTCGTAGATTGCAGAGCAGTTTTTCTTTACAGTATGTTCAAAAGAGGACGAAAAGGTTCTTCCTAAACACGAAGCGCTCATTCTTTGGTCAGCTCGATCACCTGGAAGCCCAAATTCTGCTCAACCTCAGTCCGCAGGAAGTTGATGTCCCCGGCATCACGAGCCAACGTCAGAACGAGACTTTGATCGATGTCCCGACCGCACCTGTTAGTTCGGTTGTAGTATGTGTGGCGAGCCTCGACCGGATCGTGTCGACCTCCACCCACATTCCCGCTGAAACCTTTCGGACAGTCGTAGTTCACGATGACACTGACATGAGGAATGTCCACACCTGAAAAAGTACAAGACAATACAGAATCGTGATCCATCGTTGGAAGTTTCAATTCAAAAATGCCTACTTTACGCACCTCTAGCAAACAGATCGGTCGTAACAATCAGCTTCTTTCTGTTTTCTTTGGCCAGCCCAAAACAGTAGAACCGAATATTCTGCCTAAGGCCGCCCTGCACCTGAATAACATCAAACTTCTTCTCCTCCAGGTAGTGTGATAGGACGTCACATCGCTCCCGCGTATCCACGAAGATGAGTCTGTAAGATTCAAGGTTCGCTGTCGAAATATCACCAAAGTCAAGCTAAACTAGTTGAGACTAGACTTACACCTGCCGCTCGGGTTCGCGCTCCAAGACCAGATTGAGAAACCCTTCCAGATAGTCCATTTTGGAGTTCTCGTGCACATGATAGAAACGATGGTTGATCACACCACCACGTCGTGGATTGTCGATGGAAGGACCAGTCCACGAGAAAGGCTGCTAGAAAACGGAATGCGTAAGAACCAACTTTTGAGGTTGAGACTGCTTTCTCAAGTGGCGCACACTTCCAGTGTAGTTGGCTGAAACAGTGCGCCACTTGAGAAATCAGTCTGCTCCGGTTCGTTTTCCGAGCTCCCAGGGACCAATGAGATAAAGTCAGGACGTACGAGTCGCAGGTACTTGACACAGATTTCATGCGCTAGGCCGGAGAAAGTCGCACCAAACATCATGGTCTGCTTTTGGCGTTCGGTGCGGGTGAAGCAGAAGTGGGCATCCGCCCGCATCTCTTCATCGCCAAAAATTGTGTCGGCTTCATCGAAAATCATATGTTTGACATAATTGACATGAACGTAGCTTTCCCGAATGAGCTCCTTCAGGCGTCCAGGAGTGGCCACCACCACGTGAAGGCGCTGCTTGGAGTTCCGCATGGCCTTCACGTCTTCACTCGCTCTGTTCAATCCCCCGATAAACAGGCGCACACTCAAGTTTGGCATCCGTTTCCCATACAACTGGTACGTGTCAGCGATTTGGCCTACGACAACGTAATTTTACCGAGTTCCATGAGAAACGAGTGGGACTATTCTTACTAGCGAGTTCTCTTGTGGGAGCAACGACAACGACGCTGGGCGCGCGAAAGCTAGCCACATCCGGTTCCAAATTCAGCATCTGCAAGGTGGCTACCACGAAGATGGCCGTCTTGCCGGACTTGGCAGGTAACTGACAGAAGATGTCCCGACGTTTGAGGATGTGGCGGATAAAGACGCTTTGGATGCCATCCAGTTGCTGGATCTTGCCCTCGGCCAGACCATCCTGGAGCTGCACGTTAGTGATCAGCTCACGGTAGTTTCCCGGATATTGTGCCAGCAACGCGTTGTCCTCCGTAAAGTCTGGAGCTTCTTGATCAGGGTGAGGTGGTGGAGTGTCTGACATACGGGATGAACGCTGAGCAGAAAGACGGCCCAGTTCACTCGACATCGACGAACACCTGTTGAAGCGGTTGGAGCGAAATGAAATGTATCGATAAAAATACATATCTTCCCCGCAGTCAGGGAAAAGTGATATGAAACAGGCAAGCAGCCTGGCATACCTAGAATTTTCGACGGTGACCATTGTAAAGGCGAGGAAGGCGGCCTTTCCGGTAGCAGCGACGGGAGAGCGTCTTGGTCGATGATGCTTGAGCTAAGTCTGAAACCGAAACCGGATCTCGCAGTCTTACTCTGCACGCATCACCTCAACGGAAAGCCAGCTGAACGGTGTAACTCTCGGTAACAGAGATGTAGGATGGATGCGGAGACCGTTGGAAGAGCACAAAGTCGAAACGGATCTGCTGGAATGCATTTTTTCTCGTCGTGTGTAATGAGGCGTGCAATATTTACCGGTATATGGAACGGCCTTTGTTGTGGTTTTCGGCTGGCAGTATTTGGCCATGTCGAATGTCACGGTGTCCGTATGTCACAACGGTAAGTAGGTCTACGGGATGACATTACAGCGAATGGATGGCATCTCTGTTTTCCGACGCCGTCCAGCAAGTCTGCCTTCACTCGGACATGCGAGAGTGAGGAACCTGGGTTTGGAATCTTAAAAAAGGCTCGATATCATCAGTCTTATAAGTTGTGAAGCCAGTGCAGAGGTATAGATAAATGGGAATGACGCCGAATGTACCAACATTTAATCAGAATTCTCATGTTTCCCATTGTGAAAGAATTGTTAACGGTTAGTGAACATAAAACTCGAAACTATTGAAATAAGTTTATGAGATACAGGTTGTGCTGAGTAATGACAAGACACGGGAAAGACCAGCAGTTCAAAAAGCTAAGAAAGCAAATTCGATAAGTTCCCGCTGAAGTCCAGCTTCAGCGCCAAGTACGCCAGCATTGTGTTGTTCTGGTCCGACACACTGTGCAGCGACTTCACGAACACCTTCAACATGCTTTTCAAATCCTGTAAACGTAAGAAACTGCATTATCGTCTATTGGAGATAACAAGCAGGCTAGATTGATGGAACTAAGTCTTCCCAAAATCTTCATGCGAGCAGATTCCACATTGACGTCTTCCGGTTCGTCCTTGCGCATCTCCCGGCTGATATCAGCGCAGACTTCCAAGGAGGTTTTTGTCAGAGCGCTAATACATTTGTGAAGCTGCAAAGGAAACGACGGTCATCGCTTTGATGTTGACTGTAAGTGTGACAGCTCGGCAAACAAATTCGGTAAGAATCGCTTGACCGAGTGGCGCATGTTTCAAGTACCAACACTGAAAACATGTGCCACTTTGTAAAACGATCTTATCAAGTTTGTATTGTATCCCAAGTAAAATCTATAGTTCAAGCTGGTTTGTCATACCATGGCGTTGTCCATCATGGCATGGACGGAAATCTGCGTCAAGAAGGCCTCGTGAGCTTCCATCAGCTGGATGTAGTCATCCAGCCCATCCATCTGGGTCGTCAATCTACGCCACGCTGCGTGAATGACGTCGACTTGAATGTAGAACTGGATGGTGGTCATGACGTGCTGGAAGTTGAAAAGCCAGGTGAAGAGTTCGAGATGAACATCGGAGGCCAGCAGACCTGACTGGAGTCCTTCGCGCAGAAGTCGCCAAACGCTGGCGAAGGCATTGGTCAGACGTCGGAGACGTAACAGAAAACGAAAGATCTGCTTGTACCTGAAACCATGCACAACTTCGATTGACCACGAAAGGAAGATCAGACAAACTTTGGGGAAAATGGGAGTATAAAACATAAGACTCTCATTGTCAAAATAATTTTTCTTATTAATATTTTCTCTGATCAGCGCCGAAAACTTTGTTGAAAGATCAGTAGGAAACCAAAAGTTCTCATCCAGCCAAAGTAGAAGACAATGAAGAACCTACTTGTCCATAGTGCGTTTGTGGAAGAACCAATCGAGCGGATGTTTGACGGCAAATTCCAGCTGAAGAAGGTCCCACGCTGACTGAGAGTCGGTTGAGGGAAGGCGCGAAGAGTTATCCACAGCTGAGAAACCTGCAAGCACAACTCTCGTCTTTACGAAAAATCCGAGACATTGCAAAACTGCTTTGACTAAGAACTAAAAGCATATACTTTTCAGATCGAAGTAGAAGCAACTGAAGCCCTTATCGACGAGGTTCTCCGCCGTGGAAGACCTGTTGTCTTGTCGAAGTAAAGTTGGGTCGAAAGTACGGTGAAAGACCGTGTAGTCAAACGCGTTGTCCAGTTTCAAATTCACATCTGTCGAGAAAGCACTGTATCAAAACTAGAAAGAAGAAGAAAGTGACAGGCTTGCAACCAGTGATAGTCTGTGGCGTCACCGGTCCGCGGAGCATATCGTCGGCTTGTTCGACAAATTCATCAAAGACGGTCATAATACCCATCAGGTACATTTGCTGGAACATACTGAGGATATCGCGAATCTTGAACTTGAAGAAGATATCTGCGTACAAGGCCTGCAAGAAAAACCACATTTTAATCGTATAATAAGGGAAGTTCGGCAAACGATCTCTCCAAGATCGTCTTTCTAAGTGGCGCATGCACTTGACTTACAACGCTGTAAGCGTGCGCCACTTAGGAAAACGATCTTGTCGGGTTTGTTTGCTGACCTCCTAATATTAGTCCTCCTCACGACGAGCTGTTTATGTCACAAAAGGTTGATTTAAAATTTGAGTTTGCTTGATCAACGGAAATTAGTCGTGAGTGAGGCAAAACTGCGTTTTTCGAAAGTCGCGGAAATCCGCGAGTTTTGCGGGGTAGGTTTGTAGGCAAACTTTGCCTCCTGACTAACTTAGGCTGAAACTCATGGTTTTCTCTCTGGCTAGTCTCTGTCTGTCGATATCCCCGACACTAATAGGTATCAAGAAGCCCATACGTGAAACGGTATCTCGCAACGTGAAGCACTGTGCAGACAGAGATCAGCTGACAAATGAAAATTTGAAGTTTTGAGTCAATGGTGCTGAGAATAATCCGTTTTCGCTTTCAAGATGAGCTACTCGAGTAGCTCATCTTGAAAGCGAAACTTCGTAATCCACTTTCAAGATCAACACAATCAACGGAGTTTTACGGCCTGTCGTGAGGAGGACTATTACTGTATTCCCTCGAAAATTCTGCGAATCACGTGACTGTCGTGGTAAATATCATCCGGCGGGAAACAGAAAGTATCTATGCCTTCAATCAAAGACTGCTCCCCAGTCAAGTGTAATGATGGGCGACAATCAAACAATCAGCGATACCAGTGCGGGTGTAATTTACTGGCATGATCACGTAATTCGCAGAACTATCGAGGGAATACAGTACAACAAAAATTCGAAAACAAACTAGACGATTTCTACAGGAAACTTACATGAGAATATAGTACACCGAAGAGGTCGACGATGTCGCTGAGGGCGTTTGTCCGGTAGTTCTTCCAGTGAAGATTCCGAAGTCGATTAGCACAAACGACGACCTGATTCTCCAACACTAGAAACAGAGAACTTAGCTTGAAAAAATTGAAGCTAAACTGCGACTGGAATTGAACCTGCCCGGATCAGGAAGAATATTTTTGGACCGCCAGCCGAGGAACTTCCGCATGTATCCGTATTGAGCAATCTTCTCCACCAGGCCGGCAGACATATGACTCGGAGCTTTAGCCATGCTGCTGATATGATGGCCAATTTCTCTAAAGTAGATGTTGCAGTTATCCTGTCGAACAGGGAAAATGGTCGGTACGGTAATTTGTAGTATTCAAGGAGCGGCGAGGGACATTTTATACTGACTGGTTCTTTCACGAAGAAGTCGTCACTGCGGGAATCCAGGAAGCCGTAGACAAGCCATGGAATCAGCGTACGCTTGTAGGCTTCGAACAGTCCAGAGAACAGGTTCTCCATGGCGTTTTTAGCGTCCCCGTTGGAGGATTCAAGACGACGATGACACTCGTCCATCATTCGACCAACGGTCAAGTTGCCCAGATTGTCGTCGTCTAAGAGCCATTTCAGATATTTCAAACAGGAGAAGAGCCCTGCTTCGTACTGCAAGAGAGACAGAGAACTTCTGCTTTCTTTTTAAAGGGCGAAATCCGGAAGGCGCATCAAACCGTACCTGCGAAGTGATCGCGTAGATGGAAAGGAGAGTCGGTGGAGTTTTACTCTGTGATTCTCCGCTCATACGGACGACTGCGCCGTCGTAAGACTTCACTGTTTCCTTGATAGCCACGACGGCGGAGGCTACCATACACCGTCCTTTCCTACCTGTGAAGCGAAAAGAACTACATCACGCGTCGAGAGCTCCACAACCGTAAGGGCTTCGGATAGTTCGCTACAGGTTGATTGATCGGGCTTGATTAGCCTCACCTAGTTCGTCGCCTCTAGCGATGTATTCCTTCAAGCTTCCTCTGGCGCGTCCAGTCTCCAGCAGGTGTTCCAGTACTTCCAGCTCGTGGGGATGGCAGAACTTGGACCATTGTGGTGCGCTAGCTGAGGTGCCAAACCCAGCCAGACGGCACAGCAGATCCATTAGAGGCATCTGGAAGATGAGATGAAGAAACCAATGATGTAATTGGCACGCAAAAGTGTTCAAGGAGGCACTTACTGCCGTGTCGCCTGTGGCATTGTGCATTTCTAAAAGCTGAGCTGTCATTTTTCTTCCCTGAACAAGATCAGGCAAGACGGGACAAGAATGTGAGCCGGAAGATTAAACTGGATTGCTGGAGGGAAAAAAGATCGTGGAAGAAGCGCGGAAAGTGATCAGCTGTTTTATTTGCCACAATGTTTTGACTTTTGACTTGTAACTGTGAGTAAACGTACGAGTACAAGTAACCAAAGTTGTACTAACAGTTTGACACTGATTGATTTCAAGTGCAGCGTACGGTACACACCAGACTACAAAATGGTAAACTCTGCCTCCCTGACTCTACTTAGTCTACTACGTGCCTACGGCCAGGAGGAAATCTTCCGCCGCCCGCGATTGATTCCGCCGGAGAACATAGGTTTCCAGTCCATATAAGGCAGTAGCAAAGACAAAGATCACCAGGGTAAAACACTCAGATAAGTTCAAACATAAAACATACAGAGAAACTGAAAGAATTCGATCGCATGAAAATGTGAAATCAAACATTGAGGTTACGTTTCAGCTCTTTCGGGTTCGTCTAGGTCATCGAGGAACGTTTCTTGTTTGATGGCCATGATGGAGTAAGCGTCTGCAACAAAAGCAAGTAGTGCAATGCGTTTTTGGACGAAACAGATGGTCAAAACAGAAAGATGACAAGTGAAAGCAGATTTATGGAAATTCCATCAGGACAACCTACATATACTGGCGACCGTGCCTCCCAGAAGAAGACCCGTAAGAATGTTCTTGGCTTTTAGCTTCCTCATTTGAAGGACACGTTCTCTGTTCCACATGTCGGCTTTTCTCATAAAATCATTCTGAATCTGATTAAGGAACGGCGCGCGTCCTGGTGGCGTCTTCACGTCGGGAGTCGTCGACGGCGCAGCCATATCCACCACTCAGCGCGCGCACAGTACGGGCTGGGTATCAGATCACTCCAGATCGTACCTAATCCAGAGACATTCCACAGATCCTGGTACCTGTGAATTCAGAAAAGAGTGAGAAGGAGGTTCGAAGAGGATCATCAACAAAGGATGAAGAATTTCAAAGTTTGACCTTTAGTAAATTTCCCCAGGGTTTTCCCAAGCCAGCCCTTGACCCGCCTGGGGAAGGTCTCAGTCTCAAAATCTGGACAGGAGTCACAGGATGCTGGATCGTGGAAGACAGCAGAGCGGAAGTGGGAACAGTTAATTGTGATGCTCCGGTCGCGCCATGAAAGGCCGCTTTGCGAGAGCGCTGGGTTGATACCCTGATAGAAGCTTTGCCTATGATGTGCAGCCAAGGACGCCGCTTCGTCAGACTTCGACTTTACAAAGAGTGGACCGGACGAGATGGAGAAGAATCCCTTTCTGGAAGGTATTTAAGGTTATTATGGTTCTGGCAAACTGAGTCACATATAGTACTGGAGTTACAGTATAACATGAGTGTATGCATGTTGTACAATGTCAAAGATTAGTGTATCGTTGCTGCTGTTTAAAGGATTTACGGAAGCCGAGGGGATCCCGGAGCTGCTGGCCGAGAGAAATTCATACATCACGAAGTGGCTCGAGGGACTTCGACCCAGTTATATCAAAATAGAGGTAAGCAGTGGTTTTCATCTGGTGTCGGAATTGGCGCTTGTCCGCATATTCTGTGGAAACTAAGTGCAACAAACGCACGCGTAGATATGGGTGTTTTTACAGAGGAACATCACGGTGGATTTTGGCCTTTATGGAAGAAAGCGCTGGAAGACCGACGACGACGACTCCATCTGTAACTGTTCGCCTTCAGCTGCTTCCCCATGTGGACCGAATACCGGCTGCCTTAACCGTGATATGGGTTACGAATGTCCAGAGTCGTGTCTTACCGGGGAGCTCTGCCAGAACCAAAGACTACGCTATCGACAGTACCCGGGTTTGAAGACCTTCTACACGCCTGATCGAGGCTTGGCACTCTTCACTGAAGAGGATATCAAAAAGGTACGAGTATGAGTTTGTTGTTTCTCGTAATATTTCGAGATTGAAGCTGCTGGTTTCAGGGAGATCTGGTGATCGAGTATGTCGGAGAGATAATCACGAACCAAGAACGCGATCAGCGGTTGCACATTATGAGCATTTGTGGGGATGAGGACTATTATTTTCTGGACCTGACCGAAGGGCGTGTGATAGATGCGGGGCCAGCAGGTAACCTGGCCCGTTTTGCCAATCACTCTTGTGATGAAAATTGCTCAAGTGAAAAGTGGAAGGTGGATGGCGAAACTCGGATTGCTCTGATTGCCATCAAGGATATTCAGGCGGGCGAAGAGATTACTTTTGATTATCGTTGGCAGTACCAACCAGGCGTCCCGTCGCGAAAATGTTTTTGTGGAACCGAGAAATGTAGGGGGGAAATCGGGGGAAAATCCAGACTTCAAGCGGAACGCCAGACAAAAAAGAAACACGAACCTCTTCACAAAGAACCAGCGCGAAATGGGAGACTAGCACAAATGTCTTCGTCTTGAGCGTTTCTCGCAACTGCATTACTTCCTCCTGGTACGAGTTTTTCGTATGTTGGTTTTTTGTTGTTAATTTTTCGTTGATGCTTCCAATTTACTGTTTCCAGTCTAGGTTCTGTGACTTTTGTCTAAATTTTTACGTTCTTTCGAAGGAAGTTGTATTGTTGAACGGTTTATCTTAAACCGGAGCGTTGTAAAAATGCGGACAATTTCGGACTTGAAGTGTGATCTTCTCGTTCCGCGCGGCCAGGTCAGGACGAATGAGTACACAAATTGGAAATACTGTGCTGCAGCACCATGTCTAGGGGAAGAGTTATGCTAATGTAGGTTGTCGATCTGTATTGCACTGAACGGCTTTCCATGTTCACTGTTCAGCATGATCCAGACTGTCAGGGAATTCAATCTAAATCATTTCCGATTTTCTCCCAGTTTTCTCAGAGTTCTTTGTGGTCCTTTCTGACTGTCCGGATCTGACTGTTCAGGAGCACCAATAATGTGTCGTGAAGGAAGATATGGCTACGAGGAGGTACGGTCCAGTTTGTAAGATGTCATCGTCACAGCGTAACCAAGAATGGCTCCAGTGTCGCTTGTGTTGTTATCCCTCTTCGGAAGTCTTCTGGCGCGGTGTGATGCTTTCCTTGACTTTTGTGTACCATCCTCTGACACGGAAAAGCTAACTGGTAAGCTGAAATTGCCATGGCCGGCAGGACCACAGCCAAGAAGATAATTATGACACTTTGTTTTGCAGGTCAAAAGAGCGAGCTTTGCTATATCAGAGATGGCGGTCTTAATCGATACGCGGAGAAGTTTACCTGGGTCATCCCGGCACACGTCTCTACCTTGAACTTCTACTGGGACTACCGACATCCAGTATTCGTGGTGAGACTTGCCAACGGATGGAAAATTGCAGCCAGACGAGTTTAACATTTTTATTCGTGCTGATTTCTGTTGCCTGTTAGGCTTCTTACGAACTGAATGTCGTCTACAATCCAGATCCAGCCATAGGGAAATGGTCTTCCAGCCTTCAGTCTCACAAAGGTGGAATCCCAAGAGGATTACAAAGTTAGTACACCACCCAAGAGTGTCCGTTTTATTTTTCGTCTCGGACCGTCTGTGGATTTTTTGCAGTCTGATCAATGACTTTGCTTTTGCTCCTTTTGCAGAGTTCAACATCACTCTGCCATGCACGGGAAAAGCCCACGGGGAAATTGACCTGACGATTTACCTTACGATCAGAGCTGGGACATTGGACAATCACTATGATTTGCAACTGAAAAGAAAGAAGATCTGCCTCAACGGTAAGGAGACTACGAATCTAACTATGAAAGATGTAAAACAACTATGAATCGTAGTCTGCGATCCTTGAAGCCCACTGATGTGCTGCTGAAGCGCGCGTTGCTGGAAGGAAACCGTAAAGTATCCTAGACGTTATGCGTCAAAGCATAATGCGGGGCAGATTTTAGTCATGACGTAAACATTCTGTGGCGTACCAGATTGTTAATTTGACCGAAAAGTAAGATCATTCAATCCACCTCCACCGCAGCTTGGGTATGAAAAAGAAACAAAACCACACTTCGGTTGATTGACTGCACCTGTTAGCTCAATATTTGAAAAAGCACTTCTACCGGGATTCGATGCCAAGGTTTCCTACATACGAGACCTGGCTCCGGTGAATTTATGGCCTACCATTTTAATTTTGCGCGTTTTCGCTTGCCATGCTCCGACAGACGCGCGCTTCAGCAGCACATCAGTGTTGAAGCCTGGTTGTCGTGTTTTTTACGTTTCGTGTGTGATGTAAGGTCATACTGTACCGTTGTTCGTGTCGGTATAGCTTGCAATGTCATATGTGTTTTTAGGTTCGCAAGATGAGACGTTTCTCGCACCGAAAGATGGCTTCCTCGGTTCGCTTTTCTCCGCAGCCGACAACGCAACGAGACGGGATATGACTCAAGGTGTCAACACGAAGTTCCTCGCCATCGTGGGCTCGGTGACCGTAGCCTTCTTCATAGTCATCGTCGCCGTCGCTCTCATTGTTCAAAAATCCAAGAAGAAACCATCCGATCTGGACATGGAAGCGAATTCACACTTTGGGCAACTGACTTCGCTCAACGGCCAGGTATTCTCTTGAGAATTTTAACCTCAACGAGGAACGTTTGAGCGTCGATATTGTAATTGTCTTTCCTCGTAGGTGGCTTCACCTGAAGAAGACCCACGCGATCCTAACGGGTACTACGCGACGTCTTCCGTGAAAGACTCGCTTCTTCGACATGCGGGACAGTACTACGAGACTTCTGGACGAGAATCAGCCGTCCATCCGCCGTCTTCGGTGTACCCTAGTGTACTTGGCACTGGGAGATCGATGGCGCATCTGAACTCACAGCAGTTGTTCTTGTATGAGACGGAAGTTTTGACGCTTTTGATAGAAAACTTCAAGAAGAATACCTACATTGAAGCGGATCCCATGCGGTCAGAAGGGCGCTCCTCTGTCCATATAACCCAAACAATTATGGAAGGTAAACACGAGAGGATACCTAAGCAAACGCGACAATATTGTCTTTCCAAGTGGTGCACGTTCTCAACCATAGCACTGGAAGCGTGCGCCAATTGGAAACATACTGTACTGGACAAGATTGTTTTACAGTGGCGCAGGCTGCTGGCCAGTATCGATGACAACGTGGGCCACTTGAAAACAGAGACTTGCTGAACTCCCAAACTGTAGCAGAAGCGGGAATGAAGCTGTTACGTGACTTCTCATTTGGTTTCAGGGACGTTTGGACTCCTTTGTAGAGGTGTGGCTCACCTGACTGAGAATGGTGAACTCACGGTGACGGAAGTGTGGATCAAGACCCTAAAAGAAGGCAGCGTGACTGACATTCAGACACGAGCTATGCTGGAAGAAGCCCTTCTTCTCCAACAAGCAGTGGCGACGGGAGATCATAGAAACATCAACGCCGTCAGAGCATTCTCGTTAATGCGCTCTGAAGACCTTAACAAGCCGGATATACCCATGCTGCTGTACACAGCACATGGTTACCAGAACCTGAAAATGTTCCTGAAATTAGATGCAACAAAAGCGTGGACGTCGTTGGCGAAGTCCGTATGGATCAGCATGGAGATACTCCAAGGACTCGACTTCCTGCATTCGCAGAACCCACCGGTTGTCCATCGAGACATTGGCGCCAGAAACTGTTTGTAAGAATACTTTTTAGATCGATTTACTGTGTAGCTTGATCTCTGTGGAACTTCCCGAACGATACGTTCTATTCTTCTAGGATAGCAATCGGACCGGACGACAGCGAAATGCCTAGCGCGCAGATATCCGACTCAGCTTTAGCTCGCGATGTGTTCCCCAGTGACTATGACTGCATCGGTGACAATCAAAATCGACCGGTCAAATGGCTCGCCAAGGAAAGCCTAGTCGATTATGTCTTCACACCGGCTAGCGATATCGTAAGAAAAAAACAAAGGAAAAGGCAAAGTGGAGTATGAATGTTTTTGGAAGAATCTTATTGAACGAAAACGTGAAGAAGAACCGAAAGTGTCATCAATATCAAAGCGAGTTAGAATTTGTCCTTCACTGATGAAGAGCTGGTTTCTGTTGTTTTCATAGTGGAGTTTCGGAGTACTGATGTGGGAAATCACCTCGCTGGGCGAGACCCCGTATGCCGAGTACGATGCTGCAGACATGGAGCAAGTTTTGGGTAAGCGCTTATCATCTCCTTGTTCTCGTAGCTCCTCGCAGACTTATGTACCTACGAGTTGAAACTTCTTGTCCATTCTAGCGAACACACTTCGCCTCGCGCGGCCTCTAAACTGTCCGGCAGAGCTGTAAGTTGAATGTCCTATGTTGAAATACTAAATCAGACTTTCTGGTAAGACAGTCGCCTTTCTTTGCTGCAGGCATCAAAGCATGTCGCGCTGCTGGGTGCTTCGGCCCGATGAAAGACCTACGGGGAAGAGACTCCTGGCTGAACTAAGGAAGTTTGACCAGGAATACACGAATGCTTTGTAGTTTTGTCCTCTGTTTTTGGGTGTCCCGGATAATCAAATTGTTTGCTCAGCTCTGTCTGTGCGTTTTGTACAGCTTTGTTGTACCGATCGGACCAAGGCAGCTTCATTTTGGAGCTTTGTTTTGCACAATTGTCGACAATACTTCCGTGTTCCCTGGGTGTTTAGTTTTCCACATTAGTTTTAATTTTCTTGTCTACGTTGATTTGTCGTTGTTTGTTCCTTTTTATCTGGCTTCAAGTTTTTATCCTGTTTGTAAATTTGTTCGTTTTTTACTGTTGTCGACTGGACCAAAGTTTGGTCGTATTTCGGGGTGAGTCGAGGAAAGTCTCCTTTTCGGATTTGTCAAGGTTGTTTTCGACGTCAAACCAAGATTGCTCGTGTCCCATACGAACTGCTTACGTCATGGGCAACTTCAGGTGAATTACGAACAGACTAACTAACAACTATTATATCAGCCTTTAAGTCTTTGAGACACTACATTTACAGTAGGATAACAAAGTGTACAACAACAGCAGAGAAAAAAGGCCTGACGTTACTCATGACAACAACAAGTATGCTAGGATGATAGTAAGAAACAGATGGAAGAAAATCAGTAGTTCAGATGGGCTTGATTTTGAAATGGAGAGCGATGAGGGAAAAGACGAGGCACTTCAAGTCCTGTACCAGATAGTAGAAGCAGCGTAGTCCTTCAGGATCTGGGCTGTTGTTGACGTCCATTAAAGATCCAATCTTGCCCGTGTTGAAGGAGATGTGCTCGTCTCCCACCAGAATCTCCAACTCCTGTCGTCCAACACGATCCGGCTGCGGCCATTTTGTGTCGTTCTCGCGAAGGATTTCGCTGTCCGAGATGATGCGCTTGACTTCTTCCAGGATCGAGGGATGCACCACCACTTCTTTGCGGATCATCGTGTCGTTCTTGTAGTTGGAATTGTTGGCGTAGCGAAGACGACCATCGGGACGAAACTCAAACTCGAGGAATTCATGGCCGAACTTACCCTTGTGACCAACGTAATAGCGCACGTAGAATCGATCACTGTCCGACATCTTCCCGCTGTGTACCTACCTGTCAAGATGAGACTCAACTAAAGGAGACTTCGAGGTACTTGTCCAACCAAACAGAAGGAGTGCAACTGTGCAACTGCGAGAAGGAAAACTGGCAGGAAAAAGGTTAACAGTGGGGAGGTTGATATCGAACTTGATTAACGTAGCGAGCTTGATTTGAGCTGGAATCAGCCAATCAAGATGGAGCATGTGGGTGGAGCCGAATCACTTGATCTCACTACGCTAATCCATGCCTGATTCTTGATTAAGACATATGGACCGCTAATGCAGTGAGCAATGAGTTTGAGTAGCTTTTTATCCAAGCTTTTCTGCGGCCATTTCTTTCCAAGACTCTTCCCAAATTTTAGGGTATCTCACAAGATATCTCAATGAAGTGCCAACTGCTGTTCTAACTGTGTCTTTCGAGGCCTGACATTGCTCATGGGTTATTCTTCAAAGTATACCCCTAACTGCACGCTTGACTGGGGCTTTTATATCGGATAAAACATTGAAAATTATCACTGTAACTGTGAGTGTGACTGTAGCTTTGGGAAACCATACGAAACTTAACCTTTAACTGTGGCTTTACCACAACAGACACTGTTTCTTCGACTGCAGGTTTAACCCCTTTCTCAATTTCACTTTACCTTTAACTGTGACCATTCTCAGAGAATAGAAGTTGATGACTGATCCGGTTTAGCTTTCAGAACCACAACCGACAATCTCTCATACCCGTATGCTAATTTGAATTCGAAGTTTTGTTCAGTTTGATATCTCGATCTGAACTAATCTTCGAAAAACGGTGCTTGTCTTGCAAATGCTCCCGGAACACTTACGCTAATCGCGGGCTTCGATTAGCGAGTCTCAACCTCTCGTGATTAGAGCAAGGAGTGGGCGGAACAAATTATCAGCACTAATTAAATATCCTACGCTAGTCAAGTTTGGTATCAGCCTCCCAGTTAACAGCAGTGAGCAGTCGAAGGTCGACCTTTCATCGCGTGCAAAATCCACCGCGGGTGGATAAACTTTGCCCCGGGTGGTCACGGGGGCGAGCCATAGAACGAAAACAGTCCGATGACTCCAAAATTTCGTCTGTCGTCCGTCTCGTCTTTCGTCGCACTTTCGGACTCTTCCGAACTTCCGGCGAAGAAGAAACTTCACTTCTCTTGTGTCTTTCCTTACACTATCTGATCATCGGTGCTTCCAGTTCCCTTGCCTCGTGTTCTCATCGGTCTTTCGACAGGCTGACGAGGATATCCCGGTGATCAAGATGCGATCCTACGAAGAAGAACTTCAGTATCTCGAGAAGATCTCTCCAGTATGTTGGCGTATCAAGAAAGGATTCGTGCCCAACATGAACGTACGTAGATTCTCTGGAACATTCTGATGGTTGTTACACCATGTCCCAGCCAACTTGCTACCACTCATAATATTGAGTTGTTCTCGACTCGATTGTTTTCCAGCTTCCATACTATATTTCCTTGGTCCACTATCATATTTTCTATCTCACAAACAATTATTGGCCGGAAATCCGTTCACAGGAAGTCGTAATCGACACAAAACTGGAAAAGGTGCGAGGTGAAAAAACTCACAACTTTCGTAGTTCTCACGATCATTTTCAAAAACTATTTTTCCATTGTGTGAATGAGCTCCTGGAGTTTTGTTGTCGATAATAATTAGAACTGGGTCTGACCTACCCAAGAAGGGGTCGGAATCAATCTCTCCAGATTGCTCAGATAGTTTTAGGCCTATCTACATTAGATCGGGGATCGCGACTCGTGTGGAATTCTGTAGACTGCGTTTTGGTCGCGGCGACATGTCTTCCCCACCGGAAGTCATATCAATCATTCAAAGCTGTTTCTTGCTGTGTCGTATCGAATTGTGGCTCATTCGATAGAGCTCAAAAAGTTGTACGAACAGTACGGACTAAGTAACGGAAAAACAGTAATCTGAGTTTTTCGACGTCGAAGTTCGAGGTGGTAGCAAGTTGGCTGGGACAGGGTGTACCGTAGAACAGTTGTCAGCGAAGCTGTGTTGATTCCAGATGGAACTTGAACTTTGTACGAATTAAAAGAAATTCAACTCAATTTGAACGGCATCTCCCAACTCAAAATCGTTGTCTTCTTGCATTGCTAATTTGGCATACATCTCGTTCTTAGGTGGAAGGGATCTTCTATGTGAATGAGCCACTGGAAGAGCTTATGTTCGAGGAGCTAAAGCACTCGGTTGGCCAAGGCGGCGGTATCGGTGGTTTCCTTCCGGGTGTTCGACAAATCGCCAACGTAGCTGCTCTGCCTGGCATCGTTGGACGTTCCATTGGCCTTCCAGACATTCACTCTGGTTATGGCTTTGCCATTGGGAACATGGCAGCTTTTGATGTGTCTGATCCGAAAGCTGTCGTGTCTCCCGGTGGAGTGGGCTTTGATATCAACTGCGGCGTTCGGCTCGTCCGCACAAATCTGTTCGAGAAAGATCTTCAACCTGTCAAGGAGCAGCTGTGTCAAACACTCTTTGATCATATTCCTGTGGGCGTCGGATCTAAAGGCGTCATCCCAATGAACGCGAAGTAAGACATTATTTTTTCTTTGGAATAATTCGAAATTCGAAATTGAAACAGTGCACCCAGAAACTAGCTAAAACCAAGTCGGTCACGGTAATCGAACTGTGGCCTCCACACCCTCAGCACAGTTGTTTGTACACTGGGCCATCTTGAAACTGCTTATTCATGATATCAGACGGTATAGCCAGGGATCGGTTCTTCCTTCTGCGACTCTTTTTGCGAAATTTGATCTTATTCATGTTGCACAGCAAGTCGAATTTCGTTGCTGTCAATCTACGCCCCTGTGTATTCCAGGGATCTGGAAGAAGCTTTAGAAATGGGCATGGATTGGTCGCTCCGAGAAGGATATGCTTGGGCCGAAGACAAGGAACACTGCGAAGAGTACGGTCGCATGTTGAATGCCGATCCCAGCAAGGTCTCATTACGAGCCAAGAAGCGCGGTCTTCCGCAACTAGGTACCCTGGGAGCTGGTAATCATTACGCTGAGATTCAGGTAGTTGATGAAATCTACGATAAGTTTGCCGCGAAGGTGATGGGACTGGAAGAAGTCGGACAAGTTGTTGTCATGATCCACAGCGGAAGTCGCGGTCTCGGCCATCAAGTACGAACCCTCAGAATACTTCCCTTTACTCGGCCGGCTTTTATGATGGAGTGTCTGTTTTCAGGTGGCTACAGATGCGCTTGTCCAGATGGAAAAAGCTATGAAGCGCGACAAGATCGAAGTGAACGATCGTCAGCTGGCTTGTGCTCGCATCAACTCCGTCGAAGGACAAGACTATCTGAAAGGCATGGCTTGTGCGGCGAACTTCGCTTGGGTGAACCGCAGCAGCATGACTTTCCTGGCTCGTCAGGTACCTACCAGTTTCCGGTTAGAACAAAGTTTCGGAAAACAGTCGACCTAAACCGGTTCCACAGGAACTTCCTTGTGCGCTGCTTGATCAAGACATCATACGATTGGTATTTTCGCAGGCCTTCGCCAAGGTCTTCGAGTCCACACCCGACGATCTCGACATGCAAGTCATTTACGATGTCTCTCACAACATTGCCAAGTTCGAGGAGCATATTGTATGTGGCCAGCAGAAGACGCTACTCGTCCATCGCAAAGGTTCAACTCGAGCTTTTCCTCCGCATCATCCACTCATCCCCGTCGACTACCAGATCACCGGTCAACCTGTCCTGATTGGTGGAACTATGGGGACGTGTAGCTATGTCCTGACCGGTACAGAGCAAGGTAAAGGACCAGCTTACAAACCACACACGAAATCTTGGAAGCTCGGATTCATTTTCGAAGAGTCTCATTTCGAAGTTTTGACTGTTTTCAGGTATGCTGGAGACTTACGGGTCGACGTGTCACGGTGCCGGTCGCGCCTTGTCCCGTGCCAAATCTCGACGCAACCTGGACTACACCGATGTTCTGAATCAACTGGAGAAGCAAGGGATATCCATCCGGGTGGCGTCGCCCAAACTGGTGATGGAAGAAGCGCCGGATAGCTACAAAAACGTGACGGATGTAGTGGAGACCTGCCATGCTGCAGGTATCAGTAAGAAATGTGTAAAGTTACGACCGGTGGCGGTTATCAAGGGATAACCTTGCTCTACGCCTCGTGAATCTGATGTTTTCTTTTTACGGTTAGTTTTGTATGCTTGCGTTTCTCCTGTTTATTTATTTCCAACCTAATTTCCTGCTTTCAGTCTCGGTAACTCAGTGGTTTGTGTAACAAGGGGTAAGATGCTTTTCGACACAAAGCGAATGAAGATGGACCATTCGTGCCAGAAAGAGTAACGAGAATGTTTCTCACGGCGCCTTTCAGTTCCAAGAGACGCCCATACTAAAGCAGATCGACATCCATAGTCGGTACAAGTCGAACATGGAAGAATGTTTAGGAGGCACTGTAGGTAAAAAACAAAAAGTTTCGCAGAGGTGAGATTCTTTCTAGGTAGCGCCGCAAGCTTCATCGGGTTCTCCATCGAGCCATTCCATTGATGACTTCTTGTGCGAGTTCAGCGTTGTTATCATTCAAAATTGCCTCGATCTGGCTGGTGTCTTCCAGAGCTCTTAGGTTCACAGCAACATGGCGAAGATCACTCAGGGCAGCGGTCTTCATGATGGGGCAGGTAAACCGTAAGCCATCAGGAGCAAGTCCGCACACATTCCGGCTGGTCAAGCCGAATGGCAGTATTCTCTCGCAAGCTTCCTTCAGTTCGTTCATCTTATAGGAGTTAGCCAGTTCCAGAACATCTTCGGTGTACCGAGCCAGTCCTTCCCTGCTGTCGTAGTAGATCTAACGCAGTAGCGCGTCCTAAGTGATCGAGGAAGTGTGTTGCACGGTGTGGCGACCGTTCTGGACTTCCACGCTCTGATTCTGGCGCAAGATAGTCGAGGAAACCTGACGAACTTGCGCCATAAATGGCCGGCCCGATGACGCTCCTCGACGTTGGCAGAACCGAGAATTAAGTCCTTGCCGACGTCTACTTCAAAAAGACGGCGCAGCTTCTTTTGCAGTGGATCGTCGGGCTGCATTCGTCCACCGAATGTGCTCGGGAGCCCAGTACTTGACCTCGACCCGCAGCTTCAGCGCCATCAGTGAGGAACAGCGTCGGGTTGGGCTCCGAAATCTCCGCGTGTTTGCACAACTGATCGTAGCCCCAATTACCGGCTTCTCGTGTGAAAACCGACTCTTCCGTATAACTGTCTATATACACCCCGCCCAAGCCAACTTGCTACCACCTGGCATTTCGACGAGGAAAAATTCAGAATGCTACATTCCCGTTCGTGTTTGCCCTTTCTCCGTACAAATTTTCAAGCTGCTTCGACTGACCTATGATTCGTTCAGTTATGGTGACAAGCTGTTTGAAAAACTGGACTAGTATGACTTCCGGTGGGGAAAACATACCGCCCGGGGGTTCAAACGCAGTCTACAAAAATCCATGCTTGATGTTGTTAAGATCCTGACATTGTTGCAACTAAACATGTAACTAGTCCAATAACCGAAAAGAATCGAGCAAGACCAGAAGAGGTCCAAACGAACTTGACAAACGATTTAGAACCGTCGGATCAGACCATTTTGCCGGGAAAATAAGTTTCCGAAAAAAATTCTCACTGTTGTCCAGAACGGTTGATGTGCGGTTCCAGCCACTTTTCCTTTAGTTCAATGTTTGTCTTAATCGTTTTTGGTAACCGTACCGCGGGATGTCAACGGAAAACTGAGAAACAATTTTTCGAAAACGAGCCCAAAAAGGACAAAAGTTGGTACGTTTTTCACTCAGCACCTCCCCGAGGTTAACGTCGATCATGACTTTCTGTAAACAGATTTTTGGCCAATAATTTTCCGAGAGCCAGCAAAGAGAATGCTAAACCGGCGAAAATTGATTTCGAAGTGGAAAACTAATCGAGTCGAGCCAGCCTTGGTAAAATGAGTGGCAGCAAGTTGGCTTGGGCGGGCTGTAGTTGGGTTCACACTGCATGACACCGTTTCCGTTCAAGACCCTGAAAAACAGAAAATGATAGACGAGCTCGAGGCGGAATTCCCACATGGAGCATGATACTGGGGTTCTACGTGTACATATATGGAACTGAAACTGAAAAGAAGTGAAGTGAAAGTTTATCCAAGTGGCGCACGCATTCAGGCTTAACACTGAAAATTTGCGCTGCTTGATAAAACAAACTCGGTCAGTTCGTTTTTTCCAAGTGGCGCAAGCTTTCAGGCAACGGCTTGTAGAGCATGCGCCCCTTGCCCGAGCCCAGGGTGTATTGAGGTCCCTAAAAGGTCCGCAATCTGGCCCT